>OX418218.1:13673192-14273192 GCA_948455865.1 Conomelus anceps
CCACTCTGGTTAAGTTAGCTATTTCAACAATTGAAAGTGCATCTCCATACAATATTTTTATTTTCAATTCATCCTTCAAGCTGGAGTTTCAATCTTGAGCTTCACGGATCCATAAATAATAATGGATGAGCGATTCAACAACAGCCTACTGAATGCTAATTTGAGCCATTTGTGATGGATTTTCATAAGAAACTCTGGAAACCGTTCTTACAATTACTAATTCAATAACGGACAATGTACTTGTGACGTAAATGTTGTGACTTTCTTAGTAATGGCGAAGGTGATATTGTGGAAGGTATCCATAATGAATAATAAGACGAAATTGTCACAACCACATTTATTAAACGGAGTTTGATTGAGATTGATAATGGTGTAACAACGGAGTAACGGAGTAACGGAGTAACGGAGTAACGGAGTGTAACGGAGTAACGGAGTAACGGAGTAACGGAGTGTAACGGAGTTTGATTGAGATTGATAATGGTGTAACAACCGAAACTAGTTTCTCGAAGTTTTAATAAATGTGGTTGTGACAATTTCGTCTTATTATTCATTGTAAATGTTGTGCTTGAATCACCGTCACTTGTATATAATGACACGCTCTTGAAGTTTCGCATAAATCATCCAATATTGTGTGATATCATGAGCTGAGAGTTTATATCTGTTATTATGTGTGGTATTTGTTTTGCACACGGAAAGTAATTATTCAATTTTTAAATGTGTTAAATCGCATGAAAGTCTAGAACCTACTCTATGATTTCTAGTACCGACTAGGAATACCCTCTATTTATCCATGTTCCTAGTAATTACGCGGCTACACACGTTTGACATTATTTGAAATCCCACGAATGGTGATCTGAACAAAACCGCAAAGCTCAGCATTTCATAATCGCTGAATATATTGATTGTGTCCAAAGTCATTGGACAAGCGTGGAACATTCTGTGAAATAGTTTGGCTTTGTGCTTTCAGAGAGAATTCAAATGTTAGCAATGAACACTGTTGCCAATAGCCAATGCACGGCTATTGTCAATAGCCTAAATGAGCTGCATTAATTATCAAACAGACGAAGTTCACCAGTTTTGATCACTATTTGAATAGGATGGATTTTGTTGATTAGTTTGATACTCCTTTTGATAGTGAGTCCGGTTACCATGAACTACCAAACTACTGTTTAGGATTTTAATACATGAGTTGAGTATTACAGTAATTTGGCATTAATTTTAGTTGATTTGTCTCCCAACATTACTCCCGCTCTTTAACAATGCATTGTATTTGCTGCATTCTTGTCATAACACAGAATAATAACTAAGAAATAAATAGCACAGAATAATATTGAAGAAATTCATTGAAGAATATGTTATTAACTTTATTGTCTGTTATTATCATAGCAGTCTTGACAATTTTGTTTCCAGATAAATTTGATAAGAGTCCAGACTACTGTAACAGTCATTAATTTATGTTTTCCTTTATATGAACAGATAACTCTGAACAATCAGTTTTTCAATATGTCACGAAAAAAGTCAGAGATAAACGGACAAGAGAGTGGAGGTATTAAAATGGTGGAATACAGCTACTGTAGCAATTTTCTTTGAAGTTTCTATTATTAAGGTAATGATGTTGAGCTACCAACATTGTCAGATAGAATTATAATAGAATACTGAACAAAACCCTTTGAGTAATATAATTCTGTTACTATGGTGTTGAACAACTAAAATAAATTCAAGGAGTGACAAACATGAAAGTTATGGAGAAAGATGAGAATAAAATTAAGAAAGCTTGAGAGCTCTGTCTGGAAATAACTAATTTACTCACCAATTCACTGATAAGCATCGAGAGAATTATTGCAAGAAGTGCATTGATTCAAAACATAAGCTATTGTTTTATAAATTCAATTATAAATCTTCAAATAGCCTGAACATTCAATCGTTTAACTATTATAGCATAATTGTATTGAATAAAATATCCGTAACATAGTTAAAACGATCAAATTTATTTCAACTAATTCAATACAGCTAACTTGGTTTCATCATAATTATTCTGGCCTACATTTTAATAACGGCACTTTCATGTTTTTCTCTGTTGACCTTGACTGCATTTGAGTGAGCTTCAATTTCTTAGTTCTAGCCTACTTGGATATTGTTCTTGTTTGTTGCTTTCTATGTGTTCACTTTTTTTTGCTGTGGGTTTTGACACTCATTTTCCTTGTTGCTCCTCCCACCAGTGGGAGTGACTTATTAGGACCTTAATCCAATGAAGGTTAGCCTATCAAAGCCACTAGTAGCCACTAGCCTCAGCCAATAGTATCACTTCATGTTTAGTATATATTAAGCTACTCTGTACTTTACTTTTAGTTTATCTGAGATTGATAATGGTTTAACAACCGAATCTAGTATCTCACTGTTTTCAATAAAATTGGTTTTGACAACTTTAAGTCTTATTATTTATTTATTATAGCCGTAGCCTTTGATTATTAGATAATTAGTGAAATTTAACAGAATTATTTGTAATATTCATTCCAATCTATTTCTCATGAATTTCTCACAGTTTTAGTGCGAACAATAAACGGTTTCATGGAGTGTGAACATTTTTCATAATATTTTTATAGTTTCCATGTTATATTGAATACATCCCTGATGGCAATTAACTATTTTGTCAATATATGAGAGATAAATGGAGCAAGAATAAATTAAATTATTTTTATAATACTGTACGTAGATAATTCGTATACCGTATTATAACTGATTCAGATATAAATTTAATCAAACAAGATACACATATTCCGTTTCCAGTGCACTGTGATCCGATTAGTGTTGAACGATAATCTCCTAGACAAAGCTGGTTCTACACGTGACTAATTGCATATTATATAGTTCAATGGGGTGGTTGGTTGGTTTGCCTCCAACGAAATTGCTCTAACGTCGTCGCTGCAGTTTCCATCCCCGTTGCAAATGCAATTGATGAGCTCCTGAGCACATGCATGTGAGCATTAAATCCACGATCAATTCAACGCCGTTAACTCTAAGCAATAATAATGCTAAAAGATTTTAGTCACGTTCTTGATGCATTCTGTTATTAAATCTGCAAGATGCAGCAGCATATGCACAGATGTTTTGCACAGCGTTATTCTAATTCTTCTGTCACTGAATCTAGTTCATATTCTACATGCTCTGAGTTTCAAAATATTTGAATTTTTCATCTAACATTCAATTCAGATCTCTGTTATTTTGTACAATAATGAAGACTTGAGAAGGTTGCTTTATATTTTGTGTTTCTCTGTATCAATTTTGTTGTGTTTTAACAATCAATACAAAATAACTTGCTAATTACTAATAACTTAAAGAAACTTAATTGTATCTATATTTGTAGCTTATTTATTGGAAGATTTTTTCTTTTTTTTTTCATCGGAGGTCTGAGACCTGTGCGTGGGTAATGAATTGGATGATGGTGATTGATGATGAGTTGTACCTACAGTTTTAGGTGGGTTCCGAACCACCGGGAAGTGATTTCACAGCAGAGAACAGAGTATTTTTTGCTGGCCAATCCAATCGGTCACCCTTACAAAGTGCGCCCAGGAGTTTCGTAGCTTATCTCTGATTGAACAGATACCTGCTATGGCACTTGGCTATCACTTTCCTTGGAACGTCATTGTAAAAAGTTTAGCTGAAAATTAAAATCTCGCTTACATTAAGCAGGAACCTACATTATGAAAAGCATCCTTGAATCAAAACATTTGAACCTATCGATTTCAAGGATGCTTCCAGCTGAAAAGTTTAGTAACAGACTGAAATTTTGATAAACTTCTTTTGTGAGACCACCCCTTTCATAGTTGGGGGTCCACATGATTTGAGACCGCAAAACCAATCTCACCCCACTATCGTTGGTGAGGAAAGCTGGGCTAAATTGTAGAGTCAAGTCATGCTTCCTTATTAGCTAGTTAACTTTCCCAATGTAATCGACTCTTTGGTAAAGCAGTGTGTGGATATTCCTCCAATTGGTGATATAATATTTATGTACCTATCTTAAAAGCATATTTGAGAGCGACTGAATTTGAACTGTATAGACAATTTATACAAATTACAAATTTATTGTAAAATTTTTAAATTGAACATAAAATGCATACATTGGGGTTACGGATTATTGATAATCAATTAGCTAACTGGAGTTTACACTTTATTCACCTTACTCAATGCTTGTTCTTAATCATGGACAGTAGGCTACTATCCAAGGTTTTTACCCAATTATTCTGCTTATTTATAAGCATTATTACCACACCTGGTGGTTCAAACCCACCGAAAGTTGTAGGCCCACCGTAACATGTGTAACAATTGTGTTCTCTGTAACAATTGTGTTCTCTGTAACAATTGTGTTCTCCAAAAGAACTATGTTCTCCGTAACAAGTGTGTTCTCTGTAACAATTGTGTTATCTGTAAAATAGCTTTAAATGAGAGGTGGAACTACCCATAAGGACCTCCTCACCAATAAAAGCCAAAGGTTTATTATTTTTTATTATACGATTATAATCATCTAATAAAAAACCTGAATTGGATACCTGGATTGAATGAAACTCTGATTGCACACTTTAGCACATACATCCTAGAAAATAAATTCACGACAATATGATCCCAGTACCTTTCAATCTCACTGGTGCGTGATGGGCCTCCTCTATCTAACCCAGCCTAACTCTCTTTTGGAATGCAACTGCTATCCCACACACGCGCGTCCCCACAATGCGAGTATTTCGGTAACACAGCCGTGACTGTAGTATGCCATGCGAGGCGTTGCGCTGTTTTGCGGTCGGATAGTGTGAATTGGCCCTGATCACTGAATGTGGCAAGCAAGCGATGACGCCTTCGCAGCACTAGTCGCCACAACAATAAACATGCCTCTGCACGATCGCGCGCGTTTTGTAGGCCTGTGTGCATGTGACCTAACACGCATCAGCCAGAAGGTTCGCCGAGATATCTCCTTGGGGAAATCGGGCATCCTGTTTATGGACACAGCTAACACGTGACCACCTAACACTCAACTTTACCCTTTCACTTTCCCTTTCTCTTTCCCTTTCCCTTTTCTCTCCTTGTTCCTCTTCCCTTTCCACGTTACACACTCCTTCGCACTTTTCCTACCTCGCACATCAACCCTTCTCACTTGAAAGGGGAACACTCTTCTTTCTCAGTCTAGGCCCGAAACTCCAGTCTCGAATATTTCCCTCACCTCCTATGTAGGCCCGAAATCTTGGTTTCAGTGTCTTTACCTATTTACACCATTCCCTATTTATCTATCCCTTTACAACTTTGCTGAGACAGCCAGCAATAACTTCTCTGCGTCACTACGTATGTTCTGTGAAAGGCATTTGAAATTGTTGAAATTTGTTTAGTTGGTTTATTTGTTGGTTGGTTGATCGGTAGGTACTATTAGTTGTTTGACTATGGTAGATTATTGATTTAATTTTTTTATAGTACATGACCTATTGTACATGAGAGATTTTCAGCATTTTTATTCCACAAGTGATACTTTATTGGATGTGCATATGACAATTTATACCATTGTTCTTATGTTTTTTATGTTGTTATGGGTTTCCGACAATAAAACTTTATTTATTGATCAATCAGAATACGATATTATTATGAAAAGGTAAAAGTACACAAATGTAGAATTGAAATTAGCTAGCGCACTCAAAAATTAAAAGCAATTCAGGCTTAAACGAATTAAGAATATTTTCCCCATTTTTAGTCTATGTGCTATCAAAATCTAATATGAAATGTAAACGCAGAAAAAATCAAGAAGATGTAGTGTTAACGTTGTATTGTTTAGAGTTTAGATAGAGTATGTAGTAGATTAGAAGAAAAATGAGAGAAAGCCAAAACTATTACCAAAGAAACAGTGTTTCGAAATTCAATCCATTCTTTAAAACATAAATATTTAGAAAGAGCACAGTCATCAGAGATGTAATGTCTTCAGTCGAAGTGGCCAAACTAATCCAAAGGAAGGAATTATCCTGAATCAAAAATGTAATAGGAATTTGAATAAAATGGTCAATGAAGCATACGCTTACATACACATACATTACGAATATCATTAGCATTGGGGTTAGCTCTCGAAATGAGATACATAATAAGCATATACTATCCCTATAAGTACTAACATAATGTATTATAAACATATTTTATTCTATGAAACTCATGTGTAGACTCACATTTCAAAGATAAAAGCCATCATTACTTTAGCAATAAATAATAAATTTGATCACCACATTCGTATTTTCAAGAAGTCTACTTCTTGCTTCCAACATTATTCGCCAATTATTTTGTGTATATATTAACTTTTCATGTGAAATTTAACGACTTGCAGTCAAATATTTGACTGCAAGTCGTTAAATTTCACATGAAAAGTTAATATTAACAACGCAGTTCGTCATGGAACAAGAAATCCAGGAATTTGTGTATATGTTGAAACTATACACGCTTTTCTAATCAGATAGATTGGATTATGCAATCGAAATAATAATTACATTAAGGATTTGAAACCTGAGTTTCCGCGATTAATCCGTCATTATCCATGCTTCACAATTTCCAATTGAGTAATATTATTCTTGAAAGAAAGCATGAAGAAAACTGAATCAAAGTGGAGATGTATTCCCAATTGTCACATTCTCTCTTCAATAAAAGATACTTCAGCCAGTTTTCTGAAGATGGCTTTATGCGATCTCTCAAAATTGCTCCAATGGAAGGTTATCTCTTGGATTCTATCTTTGAAACTCAGAAGGAGGCACGCTAAGCTCGAAGATCTAATCTGCGCTTTCCATCTTCAGCCGGCCCCTAACGGGAAAAGTTTGAACTATCAAATACCATGCAGCTCCAAAGAGAGAAACATCCTTCATTCATTCTTATTTAAAATGTTCATCCAACTTAAAATAAACACTACAGTTCAGAATAGAAGAATGAACTGCAGTTCAGCAGTAAAATTACTTGTTCGAGTGCATCAATTTTGGAAAGTATTCTAGTATTTTCATGCAAAAACCACCCTCACTTTTTTTAAAACAGACTTAATGTGACCATGTAGAATGAAATTTTTCTCGTCTACAATAAGTTACGCCAAGATTAATTAGTTAATATAGATAATAAATTAATAAATATTTATGGTATCTATTTATAGTGAATCAGAAATTGGTTTCTGAGTAGCAAGATTTCCACATGAAAAAGCCATGATAAAAGTAATAACTATTTCCTTTTCATCTCTAAGCATTTTATCGCGTTGATTTTTTCAAGATTACATCTTGAAGACTTCGGTTATGGAGTATAAGACAAGTTAAGTCAGATCACACATATTCTTATTCGCTAGTTACCTCTTACTTTTATTACCCGGTGGTTTGTAACCCACCGAAAATTATAATTATTATTATTATTATTATTATTATTATTATTATTATTATTATTATTATTATTATTATTATTATTAAGTAACTATTACTAATTATTTAGTTGTTTCTTATTATTATTATTTCTATTACAATTAAAATTTCAATTAGTTGAGGTGGAGCACAATTTTATCTGAAAGGAATATTCTATCCAGAATATATATGATATAAATACCTAGTTTTCTGAGGAAAAGCAGCAGATCCTGTCTACGATCTAATCTGGGATCAAGCATGTGTATTTCACAATATGAATTCACAGGCTGAGAGCTATATTGAGAGCATTTGGAATAAGGAAATCTGTCAATAGCAGGAAGATATAAATGACGGGCTTGTAGCTGCAATCTGGAGTTGGAGCTGGTACTTGAATAGGCGAGCTACTAGAGCTTCGCGTACGGCGGGTTGCCGGGCTGCCCCGTGCGTTTTGTGTTGTCTCTGGTAGTATTGCACTGCAGACAAACAGCTTTGTTCCAACCGAAGCTGTCAATAAGCAAGCACTGCTGCATTCGACTCAAATCAAACTGCAGCTTAGCAAATATGTTGGTCTGATTCGCAAAGTCAGCCATTCTGAAACAATAATGGAGTACAAAGGTTATTATTTTCATGTCTGAGCAACAGGCGCTTTTTTCTTTATTTAATCATTGTTGAATTTTTGGAAGCATACATAATATTTATAGTGTGATACTTGGAAGTGGAACTTTGGTAAGAATGAAAAATAGAGTCTCTACAACTTTTTTAGTAGGGGTCTCTTCTTTTTTGTTCTTCTTTCTTTTGTGGAAAGCTCTTTTTTTGTAAAACGTCTCTTCATATTTATTAATTATACAATACTGCTTTTTTTAATCGGGATTCTCTCTCAAATAATACTTTCATTGATTAATGATATTGAGGAAATAGAATAACTAGGAAACATCAAATCTCCCAAGCAATCCTTCAAACTAGTCCTCAAGTTTTCTGAATCACATTATCAATCAATCAATGGAAGAAATTTTATGAGTTATATTTAAATCCATTATCAACCTCTCAATAAAATTAAGTGGAACGTTGCTCCTGGGGCCTTTTCCATGACAATACACATATTAAAATTATAATCTACAGCAGAAACTCTCAGGAGATTTTTCCAGTAACTAAAATACAAGTTTTTAAAAAACTTGTTTTTAAGTAGTTAAGGAACAGGCCTGGTGAGATTTTATTACATCACTTCATTATAAAATTTAAGATTTTTTTCTCTCCACAAACCCATGAAGATGATTTTAAATAATTTTTAAGAGTACAGGATTTTTAAATTTACCAACTGTGGAAGTGTGAATAACTTATCAGTAACCAAAATACGTGTTCTTCAACAATTGCTACTTTTCCTCGCTGGCATATTTTTAAGTAACAATAGACCTACTACAACTGTCCAGTTTCTAGTTGGAATAATTTATTATTTTCTTGTATTTTTATCTCGTATTTTAATCAAAAAACACTATTTAAACCTAAAAGCATATTTTAAACCTAAGCACCATTCATCATATTTCTATTGTAATCATTTAAAGTTATTCAGAAATGATTAGATTTATGAATTAAATCACCTCAATTGAATACTCTCAGAAAAATCTGCTATTTCAAGTCATATTGCTTTCGCAATTTATCACTTATTCAAATGAATTATAATAATAATTCAAGTTAAGGACCTATGACGTGACTTAACGACTGTTTTTAGGCAGCCGGGACCGACAGACTTAACATGTCCTCCGAAACACGGGAGTGGCCAGAGGTAGAATCTTTCTGTCAGAACCCAGGACCTTTTTCATTTCAAATGAACGAACTTGGATGTAACTTAGCGATGAAATCTAGCTAAATCATCCTCTACTGAGCATTTTGACAGTAAATCAATTGTAAATAATGTTTATATGATTAATGTAGTCAGTCGCGTTACTTTTTATGCATCGTTCAGTTACAGAGTGATATTAGGGTTGTCAATTGCAGCCCTTCTCAATTATTCAGTACCGTAATGGAATATTCGATAAGATTGAATTTCGTTCGTTCGAAGATTGGAAGTGTACAATTTAAATTCAGTGGCGCACAGGCACACACATGCACGCTCACGAAACTACCGTCGACACACTCAGCTAATTTTACTTTCTTCGTCGCCTACACACAGGAAACGATTTAGGTACTGAGCCTGGAGACGTCGCACTCTTTCTCCCACACTCTCTCACTCTTTCGCTCACTCTCATTCTCTATTCTCTCTCCCACTCCCTTTCTCCTTCCCACTCCGGTCATCACACTACCTTTCATTCTGCCAATTAATTACTCTCAAAATTTGTTGCCAGTTTCCACTTTCTGCACAAATATGCTGATGATGTTTGCAGGTAGCTCTGCGTGATGAGTGCGTTCAATTATGTAGGTTATGAATAATTTTCGAGGATATACTCTCTGTCTCTCTCCGATCAAATGCCATTCCAGCTATTTAATAATCGAATCATCATATAGAGTCCTGATTATGATTAATAATTTTAATATAGAATTTTGTGCTTGCTCAAACATGTAACTGGAAGTAGAGTTATTTGTTACTTCACTTCATTAAATAGTATCTGCAAATTATTATATAATTAACCAAATCATATTTTGGATTGAAAGAGCTTCAGAGTAATTTTCCTCTTTCCAAATTACTATTAATATTATATATTTGCTTCCATCAGCAACATCACAACAAACATCATTTAACATGTTCAGGAAAGGGAAATGGGCAAATTAAAGTTTTTTTCTCTTCATTGGAAAGATGACCGTTTGCAAAAATATAGGCATTATTCTTATAATAATGATACAGATACAAATACAAATTACTTAATTCGTGTAAATTTACAATGAATGAGCTATTACAAAAAATGTATTTTTCCAGTATGAAATTTACAGTATAGGAATCCAAATTTTAAAATACAGTGAGTCTAAGATTGAAGAGGTCAGGCTATATGATGCATACAAAAATTGTCAATTAATGCAATTAAATGGTGGAAATGTTGAGATAGATAAAGAATGAAACATGATTCAGTGTTGAATTATACGAACAGGCAAAGTTGATGATACTTAACCCACTACACCCTACAGGTATTACAAATTTTGTTTTAAAAACTTAATTGTTTTGGTAGAGCAATAAAAATTATTACAGATTTTGTATCTTGAAGCGATTTTTCATCCCTCCTTCATCCATTTACTTATCCTTATCCTTATCCAATTTATTGTTCTAAAGCCACAATAAATGTTATTCATGATCTTCAACTGATTCCATTATAATTAATTACAATATAATTCCGTAAATACGTAGTAGGATTTTTTAAGCAGAGAATGATTGGAAAAAAGAAAATTGTGCATCCCATTTGTAGGCTAAGTAGGTAGTAACGTGTAACGTGTAGGTTTCTTTACTGAAAATGATGTGGCAGATGAAAGAACATGTTTTAAACCATGTTCCTTTAAATACCTTCGCGTACAACATGCACGATGCAAAAAGGATTTATGAATAGGAAGATTATGAAATTCGAGATAATTTTAAAGTCACTAGTTACAAGACAAATTCGTTTCTTAGAGTTGAGACTGATTAACAAAATATTACATTAATCCATTGTATTGTTTTGCATTGTATTGTATTGTATTGTATTGTATTGTATTGTATTGTATTGTAATGTATTGTATTGTATTGTATTGCATTGCATTATATTATATTATATTGTATTATATTATATTGTAGAGATTGAATTTCTTACCGGAATAGAATAATGACTTTTGTGGTCTTAAGCGAGCTATTTGATTTTCAATTTATGTTTAGGACTAATGTGTTAAAATTCATGTTCTGATCCTCACTTGTAATACAACAGAGGCTTTTCATTGTTCTCGAAAGACTCATTGAAATCATTATTGCGATAATTATGAATTATTAATATCAAAATATGTGTGGGTTCAATATTTGATATTAGTTGATAAACTATAATATTCAAAATGAGATCTGAGATCTAATATTCAAAATGAGATCTCAGCTATTTGAGAAAAACTTTTAGCTATCAATGTATTCAATTAAATTTTCAAAATATTATACTCTGCTTGGAAATTCCCAAAATCATCTGCATCTCCGCAGCTTTTAAGAGGCATTTATCATTAATTACTTTTATCATTTATCTCCAAATTTTTTTCAGAAGCATAATGAATTAAATTTAGAATTTATTGCAACTTTTACACTAACGCACCCGTACTATTTATAAATCCTTACATCCTTACTCCTTTACTAATTTATTTAAGCATCAAGCACAACATTTTAATTGCTAATTAATTGAACTAGAATGGTTGATTCCACTTTAAATTATATTATTCATTTTTTTTAAATTTTATTGATATTTTTTGCATTATTTATTTATTTATTTATTTGTTTGTTAATTTATTACACAAAACTCAATAAAGTAGAAATACAAAATGCAAAGTACACTACAAATTGCAACTAAAAAATCCAAATTTTAGGTTATGTCCAAGTTAAACTAGAAATTCCACTTTGAAGTACAATTAGATTCTTTTCAAATATTAAAAACCAAAATATCAATTTAAAAGTTCACTTAGAAATCGTAGCAAAAAAACAGTCCAATAGTACAAAGAAAGAAGATTCAATTTTGAATCCAACAAAATATTTTTCCACGAGCATCTTCAATCAAATTCTAAATTCATTGGAACTCCTACACAAAAGCATCAAGAGCATCATCTGAATCCAAATGATTCCACTTCATTGCTTAATTGGATGAACTAGAATAATTCCTTCTACTGTAAATAATTTATTTATTCATACTCCTTTCCCTGAAACTGCATTCAAAAACACATATTCCTCTCATTAAGGATGGGTTATTCACACCGAATTCATTCGGATGGTTCCACTTCATTGGTGGATTAGATCTTTTCACCAATCAAGACTCATTCATAGCCGCAAAACACGCATTTCAATCTTAAATATGCAGTAACAAACGCTGTAGAATGAAGTGGTAGGGTTAGAAGACACGTGGTGGCCTCTGTATTACATTTTGCATGTTGCATGGGTACGATTAGGTGAGGTGGTGGTAGAAAGGGGGGGTCGGGGTGCAGTGTCGAGTTTTTGCGGTCGACTGTATCAATCTGTGGCCGGCCGGTGCTCGTTGAATTCGCGCGCGCTATTCGATGCCAGAATGAATGTGCAAATTTGTGTGTGTCAGTGTGCGTGTGTTCGCCGCGCAAACCATAACCAGATTATCTCTCGCAAATATTCGCACGGTTCACGGCCGACATTTCGCAGATAATTTACTAAACCTGGCTGCAATGGGCTTGTGGCCGGACGGCTGCCGGCTGCTTGTTGTTGGCGCAAATATTTCGACTCGCCTATAACCAAGAGTGCAGTGCACTCCCTTTATATTATCACCCAATTTCTCTCATATTCGTCTCTCGCTCACCCTATTCACCTTTCTACACTCAGCTCCTATTATTTTTCTCGTGTATATCAATCATTATTTTATTTTATGGTGTTTTGATCATGCATCACATGTATTTGATTTGATACAATAATTGTAGCATGTGCACTTCGTAATGAAAACAATTCATGAACAATAATTGTTTTTCATTTTTCAATTGTTTCCAATTTTTCAGTTGTACTTCATTCTTTTAAAGAGATTGTATTCTCTCAATTTTATTCATCCTCAATAAATTGATTGTATTTAATTGAATTGAATTTTAAACTGTTTTATTGAAGCATATAAAAACATGAACAATACGCATGAACAGATAAAAATATTTAAAAAAGTCTTAATAACAAAAATATACATTTTTTCAGAAGCAATAAAACCCGAAGGTGAACGAACACATGTGTGTGATTTTTTTCTTTAATTGATCAAAACTTCTATTATTTTACCCACATTTTATGATCTTATCTTCTACATCATCAATCTTCATGTATATGCGCTATCTATTTTTGCCTTATTGTGGCTTGAGATGAATAAGTTTTATTCATCTCAAACACAAAAAAGGCTACATCCATTATTTGTTGCTTTCCAAACGTCTCTATCGAATGATGGCTCGGTCGCAGGAAGTAGCTCAGAGGTGTGCTAGACAGTATACACACTCATCTGTGCATGAGTAGAGGTGGGAGTGGACTGGCAAGCATAGAGCTTCAGAATTTGTTTCGGTGGGCTTGGCATACTTTTTTTCATTTAATTGCGAATAATGCGGATGGAGACTTGTGCTTGGGTAATGAGGTGAATGAGTGAATGATGAGAAACATCCATGGCTGAATGAGATTTGAACTCAAGGCTGCAGGAAACGAAGCTAGCCATAGCCTTATCTTATCACAGACAAGCGCTCCAACCAACTGCGCTACTAGAGCCGCCAATACAGTTACTGATACAGTTCAGTTAGCTCAGTGAAGAGAGCAATCACAAACTATCTCGTTTGTGTAGTATGCTCTTTGGACTAAAACATAACATTGAGGTCTGAAGAGTAACCTACAGTCGAAATCGGCTATGATACTTTATAAATACGATGTACCATTTAATGAGGTACCATTTACTCGAACTTACATCTATAGGCTGTATGAAAATTTAATTAACAAAATATTGTCTAGCATATACTAGAAGTTCATTTTCTGCTAGATAGTAATGTAATGTCGATCATCATCATCATCTTATATTACAGAAGAAACAGATTTCTTCATACCGTAGAGCAACCATTTACTGAGGTAATGGCGACCGAAAATGCCTCGGATAATCAAAAACCTGGATAACACTGACTCTGCCGCTGTAAAATGAATGAGAAATGAATAAATACATGGCCTGAAGTAATATGAAAAACCATTCGGTACCCTCTGGTGGAAAAGTAGCAATGCGCTGTCTGTAATGCAATTTCTTGGTAATAAAATATATGTCTCTACATATATTGTTGCATTACTCTGTGTCTAAGGCAATGTAAAATATGTTTCTGCTTGTGATATTTTAACCCATTGATTGTTCGAAAAGCAATGTAATCAGGGTTCGGTTGTTTTATGCTAACGAAACACACAATTTCACCGCGTTGCGGCGTATTATTGTATTTCAGTGCAATTTTATTTCACTGCACCTCAGTTGCATGCCAGTACCTCGGTTAATCCGACACATGGAGCTCTCGGATAACTGAGGCTTTACTGTAAATAATACATGAAGATTCATAACATATACATGAAAATTTTTCTATTTATAACAGATTAACTTGATTGATAATACAGACCAAAAGTCTGTGCTCTATTAATATGTTCTATTATAAGTATTAACATAATGTAGATCATAAATAACGACTCTATAATATTAACTAAATTTGACCGCAAGTCGTTGAATTCACTTGAAAAGTTAATATTAACAACGCAGTTCGTCATGGAACAAGAAATCCAGGACTCTATAATATCATAAAGAGTGTTCAAGTTGATCAAATCAATAGCATCTGGTTCACCAAGAGCGTTCATCAAGCATCGAATGTTATTTGATAGTTCTGCAGTAAATGGCTCACATTTATCACTTAGCTACTTAATTCATTGGGGCTGAAATGCTCGTACTTGAAAGTTCCGATAAAACTTTAGAATTGCTCTGCTGAGATTTACGATCAGAACAGGTTCGTACAGTGATAAGACTCACTTCTAGAAGCGAATCTGGGGAGTGATTTATCAAAGCGATAGAAATGATTATCCTCCTACGAACTTGCGTGAAATTCTTTCTATAATTTATTTGTTTTGAAGTAAGTTTATTTTGATAATATTACCTAAACTAATCGAATTCTCCACCACACCATATTCTAAAATAGAGATGTCCGTGACCTTGATCATCAACCATTTACTACCAGGTTGTCCTCCTCAGTGGTAAAGTAGAAACTGTATTAAAAATTAGTCTGGGCGCGTGGCTCTGGTTTCAATACTAGCCGTCCTGTTAAAAGTTGACTAGTTGACCTTGAAGACATCTGCAGCGTTGCCCGGGCCACATGTTTTTAGAAATGAGCGATAAACACTCCCCTCGCCATGGCTGACTACCAAACCGCCCTGCGCCCAGACTAATTGTTTCTACTGTAACTTCCACTAGTAATCTATATCGTTTTGATGATGAGGTGATATTAACCGTTTTTTATTTGTATGACCATGAGTATGAATTAAGCCCTTAACATTCATTTACATTAGTTTCAATTGCGGCTTAATTTGAGGCATTGTCACAATCTGTGTCTAAAAATACATGTTAAAAGTGCCGCTTTTAATTAATTCACGTTTAATATAATAATTATGAATTATAAATAACAATTATTATTGCAGAATACAGAATATCTAACGCAAATTATTGTTCTTTCTATCATATGATCAAATCCAATTTTTTCCGGAGGATGAAGCCCGCATAGATTTAAGACCTGTGCGTGGGTAACGAATTGAATGATGGTGATTGGTGAGTTGGACCTAAAGTTTTAGATGGGTTCCGAACCACGGGGAAGTGATTTAACAGCAGAGAACAAAGTATTTTTTGCTGGCCAATCCAATCGGTCATCCTTACAAAGATGGCCCAAACGTTTCGTAGCTTATCTCTGATTGAACAGATACCTGCTACGGCACCCGGCTATCACTTCAATTTATTGTATCAATAATAATAATAGTTTCAATTTATCAATGCATATTGTATTCAATAGCGTCTCATAAAAACTATGATTGTAGAATATTTCAATTATCGATAATATTTTGACGTTTCTTACAATACAAAAGACTTTTCACCTCATGTCCAGGCTACCTCTTTGTCTCTTTATATCAACTTTCTTTGTAGTGGCGAAGGTGATATTGTGGAAGGTATCCATAATGAATAAAATACGAAATTGTCACAACCACATTTATTAAAACTTAGAGAAACTAGTTTCGGTTGTTACACCATTATCAATCTCAATCAAACTTAGTCGATTGAGTTTGATTAAGATTGATAATGGTGTAACAACCAAAACTAGTTTCTCCAAGTTTTAATAAATGTTGTTGTGACAATTTCGTCTTTTATTCATTATTTCTTGGTATCAAATTCACGTTAGCTGTGTTCACCAATGAATTGTTCCTTAAAACTGTAGGAAATAGTTCTCGTTTGCACCACACAATCACATCTCTTTCCTCAGAATCAAATGTTCTTTGTATTTAATTTTTTAAATACTCGAAGACTAGGCAACACGGTAAGAGTAGTGTTGTCAATTCGTGTATAATGTTGGTGCTTTTCTACTGTCAGCTGCTGGCATGGTTCCATATGGCAACACTACTTATTCTAATATTACACTAATATTATTATTATTCTTACACTAATATTCTTTTATGTAAAAGACTCGTGATTTATTGTGCTTTAATGTGAAATTTCTAGTGAAACAGACCTAACCTAAGATTTCGATTCTACTTTGAAATTTTGTGAAAAGCAGTTTTGGGCAATAGCCTGTTGTATTCACATTGATTGTATGCTGGTTAAATGAATAATGAACAAACAAATAAATAAAAAACCGCAATATTTCAAAGCCTCTTAATTTTGTGGCATGAACCAAGAAATATTTTCTGTAAAACCTTAGCCGTAACCGTTCAGCCGGGAGCTTCACCCCCTGAAACGCTGCGGGGGGGAAATAGGAATTAATAAAAAACGTTTTTCAGCCAGCACTATTTCTTGTTATATTTGTTTGCCAGTACTATTTCTTGTTATATTTTTTGCCAGCACTATTGTTTGTTGCATGGCAAAAGCTGAATTTGGTGGTATGTTTCATCTATATTTACATCTCCATGTTTATGATTCATATCTAATTTCTACCGACGATTTTGACCACATATATTTGAGAAATTTTTGAAACCCTCTCTTAACACACGTCTGAAGCCTTAACTAAACAATGTGCAGAAAAATTCTACCTTTTTTGCCGCATATTTGGGAAACTTAAACCCTCTCTTAACACATATCCAAAGACTTAATTAAACTATTTGTACCAATTTGCAACTTTTTTGCTACGTGGTTTAAGAAAAACGTTGATGAATGATGATAGCTCTATAGATTTATAGGTCTATAAATTTACAGAGCTATCCTTATAGAGAAAACAATTTTAAAATGATATTGTAAAGATAGAACGTCACTGCATCAATAAGGTTTCCAACTATGAGAGTTTCAGAGGCATTGACGTTGGCAAAACAGTGCTTATGGATATTCTTCTGGGGAAGACCTTCAGCAACCTCTAAAGACAGGGTAAACATTTATCCTGGCGAAGGGTGTCGTGCAGGCAAGTTGATAGTGTTGAGGAAGTGCTGGAGTTTGGTTGGCTTTTGGGTGGCGGGAGAGGGGGAATGAGAAGGGGGGGAGAAGGTTGTGTTTGCATATCTACTTTGCCGGATTGAGCCCCGCCGCTATGAACTGCACCGAAGATTGCCAACGTGCAAACATCACCGTGTAAACTTCCTCACCCCCTCATGGTTTGCTCCCCCTTCTCTTCCCCCTTTCTATCATTCCAAAAATGGTAACATCTTGTGCAGCTACTCCTCGTCAGCAACTGGGAAGCTTGATATGGCCCTTAACGGAAGCACCCTGCATGCTACAAGAGTCACGTACTACCGATATCTTGACTTCCCTTGAGCCCCTAACCATCAGAACTGAATTGTCACTTAGCTCACATCACATCCAATCCGACAAGATCGGTTTCATTTTGCAGCCGACGATGAGCATTCATCCTGTACCGCTCTCTCTTCTGATATCGGGCGGTTAGCTTTCAATATTCGATACTATTCTTGAAAGCAATAGAGTTCTTTAACCATCGACCTGAATGCCCACACGTTTAGTTGCCATATTCTCGCAGAAAACATTAACTGCCAATGCAAAAATGTTGTAGAAAGTAATGAACAATAAGACGAGATTGTCACAACCACATTTATTAAAAATATTGAGAAACTAGTTTCGGTTGTTATACCATTATCAATCTCAAACAAACTAAAAACTAAACTCAAACTAAACATGAAGATACTATTGGCTAAGCGAGAAAGAGACTGACCTTCATTTATGGTTGAGATTTGCTGACAAGTCAAGCCCCCTGGTGGGAGGAGTAACAAGCAAAAATACGAGTCAAATCAATAACTAAAAACCGCGAACATCTTGAAAGAAACAAAGAAAAGCAAACACAATTAATTACCTTGACTGCATTTCAGTGAGCTTCTATTTTAATTTTAATTTTAATTGATTCAATTCTAGCCTAATTGTGTATTGTTCTTCTTTGTTGCTTTCTAGATGTTCACGGTTTTTGGTTCTTGATTTAACTCTTATTCTTTGTTGTTACTCCTCCCACTAGGGGGCGTGACTTCTTATGGCCTTCAGCCAATCACAACTTTCATTGAAAGTCAGTCTCTTTCTCGCTTAGCCAATAGTATCTTTTCATGTTTAGTATATATTAAGCTACTCTGTACTTTAGTTTTAGTTTGTTTGAGTTTGATAATGGTATAACAACTAGTTTCTCAATATTTTTAATAAATGTGGTGGTTACAATTTCGTCTTATTATTCGTTATGGATACCTTCCACAATATCACCTTTGCCACTACAAACATAGTTGTAAAAAGTTTTCAACATCAACGAGGAAGTATTTCAAAACTAGCGCTTCATCTTTATTACAGGGAGAAAGAGCATTGGTACATGTAATCTGAAACAAATATGAGAAAAATATTCGACATTGGAGACCACGGAGTCCATTATTCTGTCAAAGTTGATATTTTAAACTCTTTTTATCTGTTTTTAGTGTTCCATTTAAAGCTCTTTTTAATTATTAGTCTGAGTAATATGAATCATTTTAATATTTTGTAGAGTAGTTTTTTATTGAATATGAATTTCCAGTGTAAATTAACCCCAATGTTTTGGACAATAATCAAAATTTGTGAAGAGATTAGTTTTGGACTTTGTCTCTTGCATCTTTAATTTATTGTAATTCTGTCCATAAATAAATCATTTAATAGATTTCCAAAAGTTATAATTTTTGAAAAAAAAAGAAAAATGCCCATTTTAAATTTAATACATCTACAAAGATAGCTTTCTGATTTCATAGATTGTGGAAACCTGTATTGATTACTACTACATAGATCTGCTTATTGATCTAATTCATAATCTGCAGTACAGCAACTAATAGGGACGTCTCATAAGCGCAGCTACAGTTGGGGTCTGCAGCTATGTCATTTCGGCGTAATAGTTTCCAGTCCAACACATTTGCTTTATTCCATAACGCCTTGATAGTTTGATACCTGCAACACATACATTGGTAAGTTGAATTAACAGTTGAGGTTTTATGAGAACTAATTATTTCTGTTCAAGACTGTGACATTAAAGATCCAACAATATTGCTAGTCATACTGTAGGTAAGTCATGCTACATCAATATTTCAAGTGGGGGTAATGTTGCAAGAGTGATCAGGTGAAAGAGGGCTGAAACTTTTCTGGAATTCGTCGTGCAGTAGCAAAGTCAAATGGATCTACCTTCACAATGCTGCCTTTTGTCAGACTTGTCGCATGAATGAAAAGGACCAGAGGGCTTTCACCCGCTGTGATCTTACTTCTAACAGAATGTTTTCGTCCTTTGAATACCATGTTCAGAGATCTCGTTTGTGACCTCGATTCACGAGATCCTTTCAAAAAATAAAACACGAAAACCCTTTACCGAGGTAGCCACTTTTCTATTTATCTCATCCAAAGTTAACACGCTCAGTTTGTAAAGTGCCATTGTTAAATTTTTAAGAGGAGCTAAATTTCATGGATATGAATTTTCATGAATTAATTTAGCACTGAAATTCAAATTTTTGTATGAATCGATTGAGCACTCAAATTCCAAATTTTTATGTATGAATTGAGCATTTAAATTCAAACGAATAAGACATTATTATTTACTATTCTTACACTCTATCAGAAATAATGTTGTTATTCATGGCGACTCTGGTGGCGCAGTTGGTTGGAGCGCTTGTCTATGATAAGATAAGCTCTGGCTGGCTTCGTTTCCTGCAGCCTTGGGTTCGAATCTCATTCAGCCATAGATGTTTTTCATCATTCACCCATGCACTTCATTACCCACGCACAAGTCTCCGGACTCATGTGGGCATCATTCGCAATAAAAAAAGAAGCTATTCTCGTCGAATTAACATTTTATATCAACCATCTCGGGAATAAATCCATAGGTTCCATGTAGAATAGATTTATTTAATTCTACATTCATGAATTAAACAAGCTTTTTTAGTGGCGACAGAAATAGGTGACATTTTGTCAATTAACATCACGGGTTTTCTAAACTGCTGTTTTCACACTGTGCAGAAAATAATAGAGAAAATTGAATGATGATAAATGTTGGACCAATGAAATGCAGTATCAGATAAAAATAAGCATGTTTATTATATTATGTTTAATAATAATAATAATAATAAGCGTAAGACTTTTATCTGTGGGGAGACTAATATATAATAATATAACTTTTAATGCTGTGGTTCCACCTTGCCGTTTCCCTTTTGAGCCATATTATGGCGAACATGGTGGACCTACTATTTTAGTTTGGTTCCGAACCACCGGATAATAACGCTTACAACATCATTATATTTCATGATACAAGAAGACATAAAATGATCAAGTGGTTTTAATTCATTAAAACATAGCATCTGAGGAAAGCAATAAGCACCATTGTATTAGATTTGAAGATAATAATACTCAATTCACAATTCTTTTGTTTCTTGAAAAAATGACACTCACTCGTTACTTTTATATTTATATTCCCAAAAAATGATAATATCATGCAACAATGATATTTCTAATAACTTATCACAACGAACAACAAAATGACTTCGTCGCTGCAGTAGCTCTACAGAAGTACCAATTTCAATCAAGGTTTTATAAATAGACACAAGATGTGATGGTAAAAAAACGGAACAATTGCAACTGATATGGATGGTTATCTCTTCCCAACTCATATCTTCAGTTCTCTATTTTAAGGTATAGGTTTTTGCATACCATCCCACACAGGCTAGGCATCGGGATGCTTTTTCATTTATTCATCTTTGGAAAACAATCTTATTTTATGATTATCTCGTACAATATATTCAATTTGTATTATAATAAGAGAATTCTTTCTGTTTATTGTACAATTGTTCTTGTGGATGAATAAATTTATTTCATTTCATTGCCATGGGTAGGCTACATATCAATTACTCCGAGAGCACTGTGACCACCTGAGTGCGTATAGTTTCAAAAATGTTGTACTTCTCTTTTGAGAATTTGCAAATAATTTCTGTTACAATCTACTACCAAAAATTTCTATAAACTCTTTCTGAAACCAAAAGTCCAGTATTAATAAATTTGTTTTTTAAATGTTTATGCAAAAGGCATGGGATTCTAGTCTGCATGATATTTATTCAAAAGTAATACATTTTTTTGTAGTGGTGAAAGTGACATTGTGAAATATATTCATAATGAATAATAAGACCTGAAGTTGTCACAACCACATTTATTGAAAATAGTGGTATACTAGTTCCACCATTATCAATCTCAAACAAACTAAAACTAAAGTACAGAATAGTTTAATATATACGAGTAATAAACAGGGAACGATACTATTGGCTGAGGGAGAAAGTTCCTCTAATAGGCTGGCCTTCATTGAATGTATGTGATTGTCTGAACGCCAAAATAAGACCCGCCCACTGGTGGGAGGAGCAGCAAGCAAAAGAGTCAAAATCAAGAACGAAAAAACCAAGTAAGTTGTATTGTATCTTGAACATATTAGGGATTGGAAACCCCAAAAAGGAGACTCAAAATTTGCAGATCATCTCATCAATAATGGATACAAGTTCAAGGCTGAAGAGAATGTTGAATTTCTGCATTCGATTGAAAAATACAGACAATTGAACATTTTAGAGGCTTTGGAGATAACTAGGTTGGTAAAAAACGATTCCAATACTAGTTTGAATGATAAAATTTATTTTAATCAATTCAATACAACTTGGTTTCATCATAAATCTGGCCTTCATTTTAATAGCGGTACTTTCCTGTTTTTCTCGGTTGACCTTGACTGCATTTCAGTGAGCTTCAATTTGTTAATTTTAAATTTATTTAATTCTAGCCTACTTGTGTATTGTTCTTGTTCATTGTTTTCTATGTGTTCATGGTTTTTGACTCTTATATTTGCTTGTTGCTCCTCCCAGTAGTGGGCGGGTCTTGTTTTGGTCTTCAGTCAATCACAGACCGTCAATGAAGGTCAGTCTATTAGAGGAAGTTTCTCCATCAGCTAATAGTATCCTTCCCTGTTTAGTATACTAAACGAGGTTATTAAGCTACTCTGTACTTTAATTTTAGTTTGTTTGAGATTGATAATGGTGTAACAACCGAAACTTGTATCTTACTACTTCCAATAAATGTAGTTGGGATAACTTCATGTCTTATTATTCAAAAATACAGTAGTACAGTAGTTATTGTTCAATTAATTAGAATAAAACACTCTCTAGTACTGGTTTAAATGATTGGAGGAAAAAGGTTTTTTGTAACTTCGCAAAGGCTATGCACATTCAACCCCTTCATTATGTTTTTCGAGTAAGCTGATCTCCTTTTATTACACAAGCCTCAGCAAATCCAGGTTCAGAATGTTACACAGAACATCTAATAATCGAAAAAAGAACTGAAAAAAGGCCGGATTACCCTTGCTCTGGGCTAATCTCCTTGTTACGGTGATGCACGCATTCAAGTAATAGATTTTGAAGCGGGATCAAAGGCATCCAATGCTTATTTTTAATACAACCACGACACCTTGCGTTTTAATTTTTCCGCTGTGAAAATAAGGCACGAAGCCTTGGAAAATCTAAGAGGAAGAAAGAAATCCTATGATAAAGACTACAGGCGGAGTAGGGAGAGTAAAAAGTCCCGCTTCGCTCTGTTCAGGATTAGCATCAATTGTATGGCCTTTGAGTCCAACCAGCAACAAAAAATTAAATTTTTGCTCTTTATCATCATGAAGCCTTTTTCTCATTTTCCAGATGAGAGATTTTTCTCTTTTGTATTGTGTAAAAATCACTGTAAATCCAGAAAAATTAGTTTTTCAAGCCAGTATGCTGAAATAGTATCTTTCAACTCATCTCTAGTGAACATCTTGCATACTTTTTATACTTTACACCTCGCATATTATCTTAAATGATCGTTATATCAAGCAGAGAAAATATATTTTCGTTCTTTTGAGGTCAAATTTTCTTTTCTACTCGATTCGATTATTTTCAATTCCCTTATTCAACGTTCTATTTCAGTGCACTGTTGATAATCAGGATAATTATTATTATGATTTAATAATCTGAACTTCATTTTCTAAACTCCTATTTCCTCTAGATTTCAAATTAGGAATACTTTTTTCTACAATATTTGGCATTCAAATACTTGAAGCTATTCAAAAAAAGACAGATTTCAAACTTTTATTTCCTAAAAACTATAAAAGACAGACACATAATTCAACATTCATAAGAATAGGAAAGTTTGAAATTTCTAAATCACCCAAGGCGAAAAAACTTCTTCATACAACATCAAATCATTACAAAGCTCTTAGGTTTAATTAGTTATTAGATTGAATTATTTAAGGCAAAAAATAGTCTGAAAGTGAAGAAAATCTGAAATCTGAATGTGCGGCCGCATTAGCACATTCAGTGTTTTGAACCACATCATGGGCAAGAAAGGAACTTGACATTTCTCAGCCTACAACCATCATGAAATGAAAAAAATCTTTAAAGGTTAGAGTTAAGACTATAAAGTCTTCTCTATCACTCAACCTTAAATCATCATCATCGTCATTCATTAACACAGACAACAACAAACTTCTTCTTACAACATCAAATCATTACAAAGCTCTGTTAGATTGAATTATTCATTAAATTGAACTATTTTGGGCAAAAAATAGTCTGCAAGTGAAGGAAATCTTAAGTAGCACTTTGCACATTGGAGATGTCAAAACTAAGGTTGGTAATTTAGTTAGCCAGCCGAAAACAGATACAAGATACGGGAATGTATCTTCTAAACAGATACGGAAAGTGATAGCCGTGAGCCGTAGTAGGTATCTGTTCAATCAGATAGAGATAAGCTGCGTTCTCCTGGGCATTCTCTGTAAGGGTGACCGATTAAATTAGCCAGCAAAAAAGACACTGTTCTCTGCTGTAAAATCACTTCCCGGTGGTTCGGAACCTACCTTCTGTAGGTCCAGCTCATCAATCACCATCAACCAACTCATTACCAATGCACAGGTCTCATACCTATATGGACTTCATCCTCAAAAAAAAAAAGACAAGAGTACTGCATATGAAACAAGTTACAAAATTTTTTCACACATTGTTAGCAATATAATATATCATAACCATATAATATTGCATAACAATAGGCTATAATATATCATAACCATATAATATGTCATAACAATATAATATATCATAACAATATGACTAGTTCTGAAAATTGAAACCATACAAACGTTGTAATTGTTGATTTTGCTATTTATGGCACATGAAATTATTTTGCTATAATGATCGCTCCTGTGGTGCTGTTCCATTTTACTGCACCGACAAACAACATTGCCAATGCGGCCATGATTGGAGCCTCTACCTTCTACATCGGCTGTCAACATTATTTAAACCTCCCTCTTTCTATGAACATTGGAATTGTTTCTATCGTTTGTAATTCCAAAACAATGTCTCAAATCATCTCCTTCTTCTCGAATAGCTCTGTATATGTTTGATACAGTTACATCAAAGACTGACTACTCTGCTTAATGCACATCGCTTCTCTGGCGGTGAAGTTTATGATATCAGTGGTCGGAAGTGCAAACCCCGGGCAAACATACCTGTGCTTTATTATGAGAATAAGCTCGCGCAGTAAATTTAGTATACCTATTCAGCTCTAATGACCTTCCTTTATGAGGGAGTGTGAAGATCTCCACTTCTCCGTCCCAGCTTTGAGAGCTCTGGTGATAGCTGTGAAGTCAAAACGTAAGCCTTTACTGAGTACGTGCCTCTCGTTCTACTATTAGAAAGAGCATATTTTGTTACTTCCCCTAATCTGCTGTCTTGCTGTACAATATGTGCTTAATAAAAAAGCTCTTTGAATAGCTATTTCAACATTATTAAAGGGGTGATGCCTTTTCGCTGTTTGAAAGTTAAGTAGCTTGAAATTTGAAGCCAACAAGAGGAAGTGTATTTCTTCTTGCTCACAAAACTTTTATAATGCTCCTAATGTTGAAGCTCAATTTAGATATGAATTATTTAGAGAGTTATCTCTCTCTGATAACATGAAGCTCGTAGACTACACTTTTGATCTGGATCATCATACAATGTATGTAAACATACATATTCTCATGCAGCATACAGTAGCTTTTATAAGAATCAGTAGGATTTATCAATCCAATGATAAAGAACAATAGAAATTGTTGGTCGGAATCAACTAGGAAATCATAGGAAATTTGTACTAAAAATGTACAATGTAATTATAGGAATAATTAAACCTGATAATTAAAAGGAAGAATTTTTAAACAATTATTACAGTAGTAAGTTATACGTATTTTTTGAGTATTTTGGGACAAGCTAAAAGTGTTCAACTTATATTCAAAGGAAGGACATTATCATTAATGGTTTGTCTATTGTTGTTTATGTTTATTTGATTTACCGTTTATTTAATCTCTTAAAATCATTCTCCAATCTTACTCCTCCAATTCATCCTCCTCTTTACCTCTTCTTCATCGCCTCTTTGCTCCTTCTTTCTCTTATTCTTTCTTTTCTTCTTTTTCTTCCTCTTTCTTCGCGTAACTTTTTGCTCTTCTCTTTTACGGTGTTTAACTTACAAGTGACTTTAGATCACGCCACCAAATTAGTCGGCTCTGAAAAATAGCGGTGTTGCCAGTCATGGGACCATGCCAGCAACTAATAGCATGATAGAAATATTTAGATTACAGAAGTAGGCATTGAGAGTGATGGTGGGAGAGTCTATCAGAACAAGTTGCCGACCAATTTTTAAGCAGTTACAAATTCTTCCTCTTCCGAGTCTATGTATTCTCGAAACCATATGTTTCATAAAAAAATGAGCATAGATTCAACACCGGAGAGCTGTTTCATAATAAATTATGGAACTAGATTCAGGCGAAACCTAAGAGATGACCAACATCATACATATTTGTATGAACGTGTTGTAAAGAGTTCGGGTGTTCGTTTGTATAATTTGTTACCATCACGGCTCAAGGAAATGAGAGGTGAACAATTCAGAGCTCAGCTTAAGAAAGAGCTCCTGCATGTTTGTGCATATTCGAGTGAAGAATTTAGGGCACATTGTGAGTTGCAAAACAACAGATCAATAAGTTAGGTTTTATATATTATTAAAACTTAAAATTTGACAATTCCAAATAAAGGGGTATTTGGAATTGTCAAATTTTAAGTTTTAATAATATATAAAACCTAACTTATTGATATGTTGTTTTGCAACTCACAATGTGCCCTAAATACTTCACTCGAATATGCACAAACATGCAGGAGGTCAATGGATGCTATGAGAAAACAAAAAAAAAATAAATAGTGGAGAATCTCCAAGCTGAAAGGACGAATTGACAACAGTACTCGTATCGTATAGCCGAGGCTGCAAGTCTGATGCTAGCAGTCAAGTTTGCCACAGCAGTCAATTCTTCACCTAAATTTTTCAATGATTACAGTTATAATCATTAAAAAAATAAATACAACAAAATAGGCTATGAATTCTCATTAGAAATGTACAAATCGATTTTATGCGATTCAATGGAAGTCGTTCAATATTCAAATTTGTCAAGACTAAGGAAAAAGCACTCAACGAAGTTTTTCTAGTGTTTTTTATTCCATTTGTTTTGTCTACAAATCGCCAGCAGCGAGGAAACGTTCTGTTGCATTAGAACTGCACATGAGGAAGACAGAGAGGCGAAGTTTAGCGACTGTAGAATACATTGGAGGCGATACAGACGATTCGTATGTGACACACTTTTCCACTGGCGATACTGTTTATTTAGGCGAATCAGTTTGGAGCGCTGGAGGCTGTGAAAATTGAAGATCAGATGGCTGAGAGAGAGAGAGAGAGTGAGAGAGAACCATTGCCATTACCAAGTAGCCATTGCGATCTCAGCCGGCCATGTACTTTGTCTCCGTTCTGTGCCGAGTAGCCGGTCAACCGATCCCCAACAAAAATAAACGATGTCAACAAAAGCATAGCCATACAAATTCTCTTCAAACGTGTCGACTTCTCAGAAAAGGCAAAACCCTGTTGCCAAAGTGAACAGACGTACGTCCATGACATTACTCCTGCTTTGTGCAGCTTACGAAAATAAGCACCAGCTACAGAACCCGAATTAACTTTCCATCATCCAATCAATTGCACTCCACTCCGTCACCAACTGTTGAATTTACTCGACTTTCTGAATTTCATTTATCTTGAATAATATGAATTCATACGACATATTTCTTCATCAACAAATCACAATCTACAAAATCAAGTTCAGTCCATTGGATGACATTATTTGGTATGCATTTTCATGCATTACCTGATGCATTTTGTCAACCTTTCCCTCAAAGCTCAGACACTCATGTCAGTTTTTATGAACGTTCCTTGAGTGTCTCTTGACTCGAGGGACCCTTGAAATGCCTGTATGAATACATTAGATTTCAAGAGTCCCTTCAATTAAGGGAAACTGAAGGAGACCTTTCGGCCCTCAGAAAGTTTTTATGGTTTATTGTCTGCGTCTATCAGCACCAGATTCACAACAACATTTATTTTCACAACAAATCCCCATATTTATAAATATGACTCCTGCATATCACATAAATCTCACCTACTACCAATTGTAGTATTAAATTATCATATTCATTCAATATTTAATTTTATTTTATTTTTTTCTTAACAAAGTATTGTCTATTGAGCTGATGTAATATTTTTACTAACAGAAAATATAAAGATATTCATTATAAAATTGAAGATGAACGAGTAAGTTAATATTTTACCTCTATTTCAAAATTTTTCATTCTCTAAGTTTATTTTTCAGATATTCAACGTTTTTTATTATTTCACTGATACTCCTGTGAGCGGACGGAAAATTATTTTCTTTGCGGTCAGTACATTTGCCGTATGTTGTTCTTATTGTGTAAATTATGTTGAAAGTATCTGATACTTCAATTGTAATTTTTTGTTCTCTAATGACAAATAAAGTTTCTATCTATTGTTTCAGTCCAAGCTGGTTAATTGATGCACTAATAATTGGGGAGGTGTTGAGCTCAATATAAACGATATAACTTTTTTGTAACTTTCTCTATAAAGCTTAACCTCGGTATTAAAAAATTTGTTGGCAATATAGACAATTATTTGATTAGGAATTCAATAACAGTTAATTGTTCGTATTTGGTGATTAATCAAATTATTACAATACACTGCAATAGCAGGAAGAAAGTCTAATCTATTGATGAAAATGTTTCGCCTAGCAGTTGCTATTAATTTTTCATAATCATGATGAATTAAAATGAAATATTATCGTTATTAATATCCATCTACCACATAATTATCCAATAATTTAACAGAAACTGATTCAAAGTAAGTTTGTCATCATGAAGGGGTTCTTTTGAAACCATAACCCTATCCATAATTAAACTCTTACGTTTAGCTATAGATTTAATTGAAGACATTTTTATCAATAGTGGAAAATAAATTCTACCAGATATTCTATCAATAGTAGATGAGTATTCTAACAAAATTCTATTGAATAGCAGTGAATAATTTCAATATTTTTCAATTTATTTTTAAAGAAATACGAAACACAAGAATGATAAATAATAATCTGAGAAATGATAACCTACAAAAGAAAATTAAACCAATTTAACCGGTGAATTAAAAAGATTATGTTCGTTAATTTGAAATTCTTTACTGAATAATTGAATTCATAAGATAAGCCAACTTTCAAAACATGCAATAAATATACTGATAAAATGTTGTAGAAAAAATAATTGCCTAATCCTTTCATTTTGAATGTTATTTGGACAGTAAGTATGAAATGTATTCTTTAATGCAATAGATAGTAGCCCTGTCACAATAAGATGTTTTATGATATTCCATTTGTCAAAAGCTTAATGGGAATTGTAAAGATAAAAATCATTCATCACCTCGTCTACTCCATTCATTTTGATCACGCAATCAGATAAGCATGAAAAATGTTGAAATACCCACTTACTATTTGAACAAGAGTTCGAGTACAATTAATTATCCAACCAAATGTTCATAATCATCATCATGAACCATTTATCTGACTGAAGTATCCAAGCATAACCTGTTTACACCTGGTAATTAATGGTAATAAAAATAACTTATGACCAGAAGAAATAGAGAATAAGCAAACTGAAATACTTTCCTCGGGAAATGAGGAATGTTCCTCATGAATTTGTCTCGTTTTTATTTATTTTCCAATGGAAATGTTTTTACCTGAGTTTATAACTCTACAACACACTGCATTTTCGTGAGACAATGAGGGAGTGAATCTTCAATACATTAACAACTTATTTATCTAGTTTACTAAATGCTGAAAGTTATTAATAGAAAAATGTAATAGAAACCTCAAGCTACAAAAAGAAATGCCAGTCGCAGAAGAATAATAATTGGGAAAAGCAATAATGGAGAGGTTGGGGAATATTAATTAAATCGTGAAAATTCATGTATTTGAGAAATATTCTTGGCCAAATTATTCAATAATGATGATATTGTTAAAACAAAATATCAACATTATTATCTATCATTACGGTACCGACTATCTATCAGGTTTTATTTTCAAGTTGAAAGACAATGTATTATTTTATATCCCAGTTGTTATTGTTGTTACATCATATCAAATTTATTTTTCCCAATACACCTTTTCAACGCAGTTGGTTTGAGCGCTTGTCTGTGATTAGTTAAGTCTCTGAATAGCTTCGTTTCCTGGAGCCTTGGGTTCAAATCTCATTCAGCCATGGATGCTTCTTAACATTCACCTATCTACCTCATTACGTCGCACAAGTCTTCAGACTCATGTAGTTATCATCTGAAAAAAAGCAATTCATACTTTATAATAAATTATACTGCGTGTATGATATAGAGTCACTCAATCAACGACGAAGTCCAATACGATTTCATTTATCCTCGAAATAACTGTGATAATTATGTCATTTATATATGCTATGAATTATTGTTACTGGTGCACAATTCAATCCTGACTCAGATCGAATAAATTAATTCAATTATCTATCAATCGATCCTCTGTCCTCCCTCCTCTTTCGGTGAATTTCATGAATTGGTAATTTACAACAAGCAAATGCCATTTATGATAGTACAAGCACAATGTTATTGTTATGATTGCATTGTTATTCTGATTTCGTATGAATTGCATGGTGGAAAGACGATGTCTGTAGTGTATTCTCGAGTGTAATACACGATAATGGATATAATTTTAGCAAATAACTCGGCTGTTTACTGAATGCTCATCGTAGAGATGCGTCTGTTGGGAAATGATAGCTGGCTAACGGTTTTATCAAATGTCTGAATTGATAAGGAAAAGTTCCTGGGGGAGTTGAAAAGCTGGGAGCAGTCTATTTGGAGGTGCGATTAGAGGCAACATGAGTTCCAGACGCGGCCGTAGTGTTCCAGACAGAGGTAGATTTTCCTGGAGAAAGAGCACCAGGATCTGGAGAAAAGCAAAAAACGCGGCCATGATTTTTTATTAGCTCTGGAAGGGGAACGAGAACTGGAAATGCTGGATTCGGCTGCTGGAGAAAAAACAACAGCCGCATCTTTTCTGCAGGTAAACTCGAGCAGAGCAACCGATGAGAATGAATAACGGCCGAGGGTCGACGCACACCGACAGCAGCCAGACTCGGATTGCTTTTGCGCACTTCCTTAACGGAATCTCAACGACAACCTCATTCCGGAACAAATTTCCAGCCCCCCCACCCATCACCAGCATTGTAGCGTGTATCTCTGCATTTGTGTTTCAATTCGTTGTGTTGCCAAGTCACAGTGAATCTCAGTTAATTATTGAATTTTCACAATAACTGGAAATTGGATAATTAATTGGAAAAAATTAAAAATTAGAAAAAAAATTATTTATTGTTATAATTATAATTATATTGCATCGTTGAATCTGTTAATTGGAAAAAATTAAAAATAAGAAAAATTTTATTTATTGTTATAATTATAATTCTATTGCATCGTTGCATCTGTTTGAACTTGTGATCGGAATAAAGAAATTTGATTTTGAATTATTTATATAAATTTCAAGTACACCACCTCCCCCCCCCCCCAACCAACAGCCCCCACCAATCACCAACCTGCCAGCATTGTAGTGTCTCTGCTATTGTGTGTTTCAATGCGTTGATTTGCCAAGTTAGACAATAACGATGAATCTCCACTATTTATTAGATTTTCGCAGTAATAAAAATTTGTATAATTACATGAAATTTTATTTATTTATATAAATTTCTATTCCCCCACCCATCACCAACCTACCAGCATTGTAGTGTGTATCTCTGAAGTTGTCTGTTTCCATACGTTGATTTAATTGCCTTGTGGCTTAAGATGAATTAAGTTCTTTTCATCTCAGATACAAAAAAAGGCTACATTAATTGTCGTTTTACTCTCCAAACGACTCTGCCAAATGATGGCTTGGACGCAGAAGGTAGCTCAGAGGTGTGTTAGACAGTATACACACTCACATATGCAGCCAGACCCTGTGTAAAGGTGGGAGTGGACTGTCAAGCATAGAGCTTCAGAATTTTTTTCGGTGGGCTTGGCATTATTATACAGTTCTGTTGACTCAGTGAGGATAGCAAGCACAAACTACCTAACTCCTGGTTTGTGTAGTACGCTCTTTGGACTAAAACATAACGTTGAGATCTAAAGAGTCGCCTACAGTCAAATATGCGTTGATTTTCCAAGAGGCACAATAACAGTGAATCTCTGCTACAGTATTTATTGGATTTTTACAAGATAAAATTGGATAATTACGTGACATTTTATTTATATAAATGTCTAGCCCCTCACCTCTCACCCCCCACCTATCTGCCAGCATCGAGGCAGCATCTCTGCAGTTCTTTCAAATACAGCACCATCACGAAGGCAAAGACAAAGACAAAGAAAGATCAAAAGAGAGAGAAAGAAATAGATTGGGAGAAAGAGAATGAGAGAGAGAGAGTGAGAGAGAGAAAAGAGATCCTATGCGTCGAGTTGCCAAGTCGAGCAATAACAGTGAATCTCCGCTATTTGTTTATTTTTCGCAATATTAGGGAGTTATATAATTACATGAGATTATATTTTATAGGGAAGTGATAGCCGCGAGCCGTAGCAGGTATCTGTTCAATCAGAGAGATAAGCTGCGTTCTCCTGTTCGTAACGGTGACCGATTAGATTGGCCAGCAAAAAAGACACTGTTCTCTGCTGTAAAATCACTTCCCGGTGGTTTGAAACCCACCTAAAACTGTAGGTCCAACTCATCAATCACCATCATCCAACTCATTACCCACGCACAAGTCTCGGACCTATGTGGGCTTCATCCTCCAAAAAAAAAAAATAATCATTTATATAAATTTCTAGCCCCATGAAATTCTTTTTATTTTTTTAATTTTACTGATTAAAATTATATGTAATTCATAATTTGATTAAGAAAATGATTATATGTATATATATATTTTTTTTTTTTTGAGAATGAAGCCCACATGGGTCTGAGACCAGTGCGTGGGTAATGAGTTGGATGATGGTGATTGATGAGTTGGACCTACAGTTTAGGTGGGTTCCGAACCACCGGGAATCATTATTATTATCATCATTATTCAAGAATAGCAAATTCAGTTATCATTCAATAACCACAGTGATAGGCATGTTAAATGAATGTATGGGTGAGATCAAAATGTACAGAAAATTAGACATATAACACTTCACAAAAAATTACGGCTGTATGTGACTGGAAGTAATTAATTAAGCGTGGTCCTTTTATTGGATTGTTTGAAAAAAATATGTTCCCTGTCTGTTCCGCATAAAATATATGTATGTTATTCCTCAAAATGAATTGTGAAACCTATATTTATGTGGTAGGTTTGAAAAAGCTCCAGAAATAATCGTCATATTTCGCACATAGTATATCAGAGGGAGAAACACTGATAAACTCCAAATCGCCCCATATTTTACATTACATCGTGTGAGTTACAAAATGATAAGGTGCTTGACAATAATTTATACCCTATCAAGACCATGCCCTAAATGCTTTGGATCTGAAATAAATAACCATGTTGTTCTGCCATAATATTGTACTGTGTTTGGAAGCTAAAGGGCATGTTATGCAATTAGCAGAGCTTGTAAAAGCAAACGAAGCAAAAATTCTGTCCCAAAGTAATTTCTATATAGAATATTCTTTTCTATTCTGTCCCTTACGACTTTCTTAATCCGTTTATCTACTTCTAAACAGTCAAATATAATTCTGTGATGCTTTCCATAACGAAATACTTGGATGAAAAATCTAATATTTCACTCGATTAAACTGGTGGAATGCATCCTCCACCTCAGCCTACCACCCTAAACAGCAAATATAACTATGGCTGGAAATTCAATAAGTTATTAAACCCAATACCCAGTTTATATTGTTCGTAAATTATGTAATAAATTCGACTGGTTGTTTTTATCATTAAAAAGCTCCATTGCAATTTAAGATAATACTTTTTCTTTTGTTTGCAGGTAAGCTATAGACGGAGGTGAATTCCGTAGTAAGTAATGTTGAATATCTATTCAATTTCATGGTAATTTTCAAAAGAGAGTGAACATCAAAGATAGCATTTTGTAGTCTATAAGACGGAAGCGTCCAAATTATTATGGATGATATACCTTCAGCAAGGAGGAAATCCATTACATCTCTCCGACGGAGCTCCAGAGACGGTTACAGTATTCCAATTATCTGAGATGACATTCAAAAATGATTTATTGAAAGCCTCCTCACTTTCGCCAGGGCTCGGCTCCTTTCCCCAATATTATCGACTCTTTAAAGTTGAACGTTGTCTCAAAAACTTTTGAAACTGACATTTTCTCACTTTATAATACTGATTGAAAATATTTTATCTTGAAATATAAATGATATCAATTTCAAGTTTATAAGCTCCACCCCTCGATAAAATTACTGCAGGATTCATTATTATAATGTAATTTTATCAAGATAATTTGTTTGCTAAAGTTGTTGAGCATAAATTTCCACCATTTTTCAACGTGAAGTATTGATAGGTTTAATAGCTTTTTCGAAGAGTGTTTTCAAGTATTTTTCACTAGAACTTTATTATATTACTATTCTATTCTATTATGAATGTTACTTCTATTCATCAATTCTAAAATGGCTTAGAGCTTAGAAAAAGGCCTAAGATGTGTACTACCCTGTAAATTCAATAATATCAAAATAATTCATACCAATCGAATTTATGTTTCCATCAATTCATTAAAATGTTCAATTTTGAACATTTGTCAAAATTCAATGATTGGATGGATCCCTTGAATAAATAGAAATTGTATTGAACTATTTGAGCTTACTATCAATTATTGAAATATAAAACTGTTAATAAAGCTTTCTGAAATATATCGAAAATAATCATAATGTAAATGTACAATGTTGAAGCTCACTGAAACCATATTGAAAATAGGTTTTGTTTCAACTGAAAACATCCTGTCATCTACTGATCACAGCTTAAACTGTGTTTGGCGTATAGATAGTTTTAACCTAATTCAGTTTGAATTTAAAATATGTGCAGACGGGCCTAAATCAGTACCCATGATCTGGTCGAAGTAGGCTTCAATCCGATCTCAGTAATCTATTATACAGTTTGAAGCAGCGTAATTAATTTTTTAAGCAATACAATTCATTGTATTTATATTTTGGTTTTATTATGTGAACACATATCTGAAGTTTTGTTTTTCTTATTTTTGAAAAACAAATCCGTTAGGTGACGTCTCCCAATCTTCATACACTAAGTACCCCAATTTCTGGCAATTTCTTCCCAGATGCTGACTTTATCATCTTGTGGGATCCTTGGACGGTTCACAGAAAGACGGGATTTAAAAAACATAGAAAAATATCACAAGGAGCCAAATAGAGAGAGCCACTCCATATCGCTCCCAATTGAAATTAGGCGCTCTGGGAAGTGTTCCCACAAAGCAATGTATGGAGCATGGGTTAGGCCATCTACCTGATTTTGATCCTCGAAACTAAGTAAAAAAACTTCAGATATGTGTCTTCAATGTAAAACCAAATAAACATTGTCTGATTCATGTCTGGTTTTGTTTTGAAAAAATTAAATTATGTTGCCCCACCCTGTTTATCAGCTATATTAATTTGTTGTGTCAATATCTCAACTCATTCTTCTTTGATAGAGCATTTAATTAGTTTCATTCAATTGGCTTGAAGCTACAATGTCCTTTTTAAAACATTTTTCATGAAAGATGTCATTCTAATTGTATATAAATAAATTATAAATTGATGGGTTTATAGATATTATCTGACTGAGAATGATAAAGACGTGCATTACACTGGAGTGCGGCCCCGGCTGATCCTTAAAGGGATCTCCGAGCAAGGAGATGGAAAGGATTTAATCTGTCGAAGTTGGAAACAGTTAATTGAGAAGTTCAACTTGGAGACGGCAACGGAATAATTCGGTTACTGATCCGGATGGTTTAGCATCAGCGTCGGCGTAAAACCAACGAGTTTAATTCTCTCTAGCGAACCAACCACCCACCCCCCACCGCAACCAGATGGTCCTCTGTTGGATTTGATTTCAAGATCCCCGAGTACACTTTAGTCAACAACTCACTAGTGTAATTATTGTCAAAAAAACACTATTTTCAATATTGTCACTATTGTCTAGTCACTCACTATTAATTGTAAATCTTCATCCCAAACAAGTCAATAAATTGAGTCAAATTCATAAAAATCGAAACGCATACTGGTTTTGAACCATAATCGGTTGTACGACAGTATGGAACAAATTGTGTAGATTAATTTTTGTCTTGAAGAATATGTCGTGTAGTACTAACAACTTACATTGTGCAACGTACAATATGGAGCATTATAACTTTAAAAATGTTCTTATATCTGGAGGATAGTATTAATTATCACTTATCCGGTAGCTCGGGACTCACCTAAAGACGCACCTTATAGGTCCTTTGTGTTCTCCGTAGCATGGCTCAAACGGCGAGGTGGAACTACTCGTGAGGGTCTCCCTACAGATAAAAACCATACGCTTATTATCGTTTATTTAGTATTGTCTGTTTAAAATAAATGCTATAATTTATTTTTATTTTCCTCTTCTTCCTCTTTTTTTCTTCTTCCTCTTTTTTCTTCTTCCCCTTTTTTTCTTCTTCTTCTTCTTCTTTATTCAGCACATTTTCGCCTTTAATGTCTAAGCATGTATCATTTATCACTTTCCTTCAAAGGGAATAGAGTCTGGAACGTAATGTTGGCTTTGAAATCAAATTAATTCAATAGAACAGGGTCAAATTTATGAAAAACATTCTAGTTGAACATGATGAAATTGACACAAATGTTTGGGGCAATGTACAGGACAAACCAATAAGAAATACCTTAAACCCATTAAAATACATTCGAAAATTGAAATATATAATTATAAAATAAAATATTGAAGAGAATTAATCAAGGAGGACCAAGAAATGATAGAGTTGAGTAGTCCAATGAGGTGTAAAATCAGAATAAATGCAATGTTATACAGAAAAGCGTGATGAAATTTAAAGAAATACATGGTACAATATAATGCAGCCTAAGGGACAAAACAATAAAAAAGAGCTCCAGACATTGAAATATGATACCTTCAAAAAAAAGTTATAGCCGTGAGTAGGTATCTGTTCATACGTTCAAACAGATTCGATAAGCAACGCTCTCCTTGGCCTTCTCTGTAAGAGTGACCGATTGGATTGACCAGCAAAAAATACTCTGTTCTATGCTGTAAATTCACTTCCTGGTGGTTCGGAACCCACCTAAAATTGTAGGTCCACCATGTTTCCAATAAACTGGCTCAAGCGGCGAAGTGGAATCACCTATAAGGGTCTCCTCACCTTTACTTTACTTTTCTACATTCAAAAGTTGAAATAAAACGAAGATTTAAACCTGGATGATTATTTTTTAAATGCAAAATATTGAACAAAATTTAAATGTGATATACTCTATCGAGAGTTATACTGGATGTAGTCCCCAACAGCAGCTCTGAAATAAATGATGAGAAACTTGGAGTGAAATTATGAATAGTTCTTGAGAACTTCTGAAATCGGGATTTGTTCGTCGATGGTTGTTTATATCGTTGAACTTGCAACTTTAAACTTTTCACCGACAACTTGGCCGCAACTTTGCCACAAGCCGTTGATGAAAGTTGAAAGGCGGCGCGTAACGGCAGAACGGCGCAAATATCTGGAGCCGTTTGCCACAATCTCAGCTAGTACTCGCCACATGCCCCCCCCCCCCTCCAACAACTCGAAGCTCAGCTCTTCTAGAGATTTACTACCGAAACTTGAGCTGAAAAACACATTTGTCCCCTGCAAGTTATCATTTTCCCAATCTGACTCATAACAGACTTGTAGGAAACACTCCAACACTATTCAAACTCAACTTATTGTCTGAGATAATATTTTTACTATCCTCAACGAGTTTCACAATGTTCCAGCTTTCTTATTCCTTACTCTATGATATCACGCGTCTACTGTCTCTTTACAGTATATTTGAAGCAAATATTCTAAACACTGGTGTCCTTATTCTGTTGAAAAAAGATAAGACCCCATACTTTAGACAGAATACTTTTTGTCTTATTACATTTTTACTTTAATGTCTATAAGGATTATATTACCTATAATGTATAGGTCATTTATCTCTAAAATTACCTATCAACTAATTACTTATTAACTAACAAGCCTATCAACTATTACCTATTAATTTATCAAATAACAGGCTTTGAAAATTTTCTTTCAAAATTAATTACCTATTAGCAGCCCTATTAACTATTACGTATTAAATTATCTAATAACAGGCTTTGACAGTTTCCTTTCTATTACCGTCAATTTTATAATAAAGTTTCTGTAATGAGAGGCTAATATTGTTGGACAAGATATATCTAAATAGTAAAGAATTGGAGAGGAAGAGATTTTCACAAAAAATCTTCTACTGTTACAATCTACATTCTTGCATCTGATGGATAATATGAGCAAAATATCTGCTAACAGAAAAATAACCATATGAATCCTTCTTGGAAATCCATTGGAAGAGTGCTGTAATAGTAGTTTATGCAGCGATTTTATTTTGACCCTTATTAAGGCACGAGTTAGATGTAAGTTATAACACGAGCGAATGCGAGTGTTATAAATATCTCACGAGTGCTTTAATGGCCAAATAAAATCGTTGCATACACTATTTTATCTACGACCACTAGTATACATTTAATTAAAACAATTTCATTTTACCTGTGACTGTCAGAGATACCTAACCTCTCATCTCAAATACGAGAAGTTATAGTAGATTGTTAGGTTAAAGCAGCTGGTGTAGCAGTTTGATCAAATCAGCTGATAGTTTCACAATATTGAATTACGATATTGATTCCATCAAAAATTCTTCTGATTGGTCCAGAACCCGTGTTACAATGTAGAACCTGTACTATAATGAGCTCATTATGCAACGGGTTTCGAAAAGACAGCTGTTTTGGCATCAACTGTGAAACTTTAATTTATACATTATGACATGGTCGTAGATAAAGTGTAAAATGAACCTGATATCTTGTGTCACTAAGATTCATTGTTTTCTCACCTTTGAGGACGGTACTTCGTTTTTTCTCAAAACATGAATAGACATATTCTTGTGTTCAATATAATTAGTATTTTACAGTAAATAATGGGATTAGTTATACAACAGCTCTCTAAAATTACCTATTGTTTAATAAGAGGCTTCGAAAATTTTCTTTAGGCCACCGTCAATTTTAACAAATAAACAGCGTGGAATAACGAGAAAATTTCTACTCTGCCTTCGACTATGAACAGATTGCAAAGTCCAAACATTTTCACATTTAACTGAATCTTATTTAAACATTTAAAACGAAATGTTTTCAAGCACAACATTTGTTCACGAAATCATCAAACTATTCAATCAACAAGATGTTCAGGACATTTCAGAGTCTTAGATTAGTTAATAGAATCGAAAAATTATAAGCCTACCATTGTAGAATTGCAGACTGTTTTCAATATTTATTACAGTTTTTCACTGTACACAATCGAGCAGATTTGCTTCTAAAGGATTTTTTCAATAGCAAAACATTGTTTAGTTCGTCCATGCAAACGAAACTTCCTCATAAAACGTTATAAAAATTTCAATTTTCTTATTATAGTATTTCCATTCCGAATTGACGTAGCTGTATTGGACCTAGTAATACATTTTTTTGTGGTGGATGGCCTTTTCGCTAAAACGTCTGATGGACAAAAAAATATCAAGTGAATTCATTGTTGAACAACAAACTCCAACATTACTACACAAATTGATGTTGGCGAATCGTTTCAATGCCATGAATAACAGAAGTTGCAAACAAAATGACCGCAAAAGACAGTAATGAAAACCACAATTCCTGACTGCAACGGAGTCAGATACAATTTTTAATTACATTACTTGGTTAGAAAAGCGACAAGTTCAATTATAAATTCAACATCTGTGTGATTAGGAAGGAAGGGGGGTAGTGGGAAGTTTTTGTTCAGTTTTATTCGCGTTTCGTTCGACAATCGTTGTTTTTAACAATTAGAGCGTGATACTGTCACACAACAGGAGAGATTCTCATGTGTTGTTTGTAGGACGGGCAGTCCAATGAGATAAAATAGTTTGTTGTGTTTTGTGACGGGTTGGAGTAATCTGTGGGGGTTTGGAAAAGGGTAGGGGGTGGGTCGGAGTCAGAGCTGCAGAGCGCGGGTTTCCAGTCGACCGGACTGATCAATACGCGCATGCGCAAACACTGTTATGCTACTTGTATCTTTTTGATACATTTTTACATTATAGCCTCAGTATTGCAACAAAAACAAACAGTGCTCTATAAATGTTGTTTTTTGCGCGTTCCACCCGCTCTAACGATGGACATTCGATGTTTTTCTCGATTGCAACTGTGTCGACATTCGTTTTCGACCGTCGATAGGCGAACGAAGTCAGTGCGCGAGCGAGAGCCGTGACATGCATCGGTTGAGAAACGACACAAGCCTTATTTCCGCGCCGGGCGCTACGTTTTCTTCCGCCGTTCCAGCGGAGTGATACATCATTCCTTACAATAATTATAACTTGTTAAAGATTCATTCATAAATTGTTTATCAATTTGACAACAAAGGAAAGTTCCGACACAAACTTTCTGCTGGTGTAAATAGTTAGCTCATTTTATGATACAATAACGGAAAAGTTTAATGGTCATATTTTCCCGCCATTATAGACGCTGCTGCCAACTGCTCGCTCATCAAATAGTTCCAGATAAGTTACTTAAACAATTTTACGATATTATATTTACATCATTGATCTTTACTTGTGCTATTTTTTTGCAATAGAAAACACCAAATATAGGTTACTTGAATAATGACTACTTGGGGTCTAATGAATCGTGACAACATTGTCTATTGGTTATTGTTGGTTATGAATTGCCAAATTGACTTTGTGATTAGATAGGAGCTAATAATTGAATTGTTTGAAACGTATTTTGTTGAATTTGATTGAATTTCACTTATAAGATACTTTAGTTTGGATTCAAAAGACGTCTATCTAAAATTTTCAAGTTGGATTTAACCAGAGCATTTGTTAGAATATTGCATTGTTTTTGAACGCATAGCATCCAACTTGATATAGAAATAGAGAAGCTTTGTAGTATGTAGGTAGGTCTATGAAAATTAATTAAAAAATATTCCTGTTAAATTGCATGAGTATATTATTATATTAACATATTGCATGGTCTATTATCATTAATATGGATTATCAAATGTTTAAACATGAATATATTATCATAATATTTATAATGATGATAATGCACCAAAATTTGTATGAAAAACATTTCATGTTTATGCGGATAATTCATTGAAATCAATTACCTACTTATAATTTGATAACATTGTACAAACCAGTGATCAAATAATGATACAGTTAAATCATTAGATTTTGATTTCGTGTGTCTACAATATTTTGTTAAAATTTAATTTTAATATGATAATCTCAATAATGTATTCAATTGAGAAGATAACCAAATAAATGGCTCCCTTATATTTACCTGTCATTAAAAAAGCTATTAAAGATCGATAGAAGAAATCAGAAATATTTTCGCTGTGTGAAAATAGGGATCCTTCGTGCTCATACCAATTTAAATTGGGGATGATAAAGACTTTGAAAATAGATAAAGTCTCTCAATAAATCTTCCACTAGTAATTTATTTGATATTCTATTCTACTCTATTATTCTTCCATCGTGATAAGTAATCATTAATCAAAAGCATTTGATTTGTGATGAAAAAAAATCAAGAAACTCTGCCCTTACATTGTGTAGGTTAGAAAGCTGCTTCTTTTTTAACATCCTTGATTCAGTTACTGGCACTTACTGAATATTTTTGTTTAGTGGCATTCGTCTATTTCCATTTGCCATTCAATGCACTTGTCAATCTGTCAATGCATTCAATGCACTTGTCAATCTGTCAATCCGCAGTACTGGAAGTCTTGAACATAATTTATAGAATTTTTTTGTGGATGTGGATGAGGTCCTGTGCGTTAGTTTTGAATTGGATGATGAGTTGGACCTACAGTTTTAGGTGGGTTCCAAACCACCGGGACAGATTTTACAGCAGAATCTTTTTTTATTGAAACGGAATTTTGAAATCAAATATGTATGTACTTTTTCATTTGAGGAATACTGTTGTGGTCTGACGAGTTGATTCTTCCTCTTCTCCTGCAACTCTCTGCTACTGTGCATTGCAATAACATTAGCACTGGACACAACTAGGCTAGTTGAAGCTGGCTGAAGCGCAGAAAACCTGTTTGTCTCTGGCCGTAGATTTCAAATTAGGAATAAATCTATAGAGCATGCGTAGTTGGCTTCTCACAACCGCCGCCCGCTCCCGCACCGAAAAACCCAGGATCAACTCGTCAGACCACAACAGTACCTATCGTAATGGGAAGGAATAGCCATGAGCCGTAGAAACTGTTCAGTCAGATAAAAACAAGCTACGAACTCCTGGACCCTCTTTGTAAGAGTGACCAATTGAATTGGCCAAAAAAAGACATTTTTCTGTAAATTCACTTCATGGTGGTTCGCGACCCACCTAAAACCGTAGGTCTGACTCATAAGCATAGCCTGTCAAAATGTGGCATTTATTTTTCACAAATGTGGCACTAAAAATGTGGCAATATGGCATTTATTTTGGCAAAATATGGCATTATTTTTAGTCAGTGTGGCATTTATGATTCTAAGAAATAAAAGACAAAAACAAAAATTACCCGAAAAAAGTTATTAATACTTTTAACTTTGTAATTATACAATATATACTTTGGATTACAAACTATTTACATATTCATGATTATCTGAGCATTATTAAACAACTTCATGTACTTAATTATATTTTCCATTGACAGAAAAATTCTCTGATCATTCAGAAGATATTTTAATTTAGAAAAGCCACTACCATCGAACTCACTAGCATCCAATTCATTACCCACGCATAGGTCTTGGACCTTTGTGGGCTTCATCCCCAAAAAGGGAGGGGGGGAAATGGTGAAGAACACATTGATGATATCGTTATCAATACTCGTTATTATATTATAATGACGTTATATATTATTTGTATAAGAGCTTTACATTAAAAAATCCTTACATTTTCCATAAATAGATAATGTACGGATTTAAACCAATCTGTTTACTTAACAAATTAAAGATCCAGCCATGTACCTTTATTATATATTCTTCTACTATAATGTCCCTCATCATAGTTCATTTGGAAAGACGAAAATTCTCTCATTTTAATATAGAATGGAAGAAAACATATTGGAAAAAATTATTTAAATCAAATACCTATTTCAAAATCCTTCAGACATTCAATTAATCATCAATTGAAAATGCTTGACCCGTGGTTGGAATCAAGAAGATTTAGCCCGAACATGGTCTGGATTGGAATGCTATTCAGTGGCGATCACAGCTCGATTGGCGTTATTATCGCCATTAGCAGCAGAGAATGCCGGCGAGATTTGCTGCCGCCGGAATTTCGATTAAAGACGGGTTTGTCGACATGTATTAGCTGGAGGCATGCAGCAGGGAGGTTGTGCCATGCTCTGCCCAGCCCAGCTCACACGAAACAATATCTGGCCAGCTCATCCATCTCCGGACTTGGAACGGCCATCAACGGCGCTGCTCCGCTGTCAGCTTCACTTCCGCGTAATGCGGGTTGCGACCCTGACCAAATTGAAGGGGCAACTCGACTGCTGACTCGAAGGGACAACTGTCTGTCACTCATGAGAGGCAAAGCACTCCGGAAATTAACAAGCTGAATAGCAAGTCGAACGACGGACGACTACGCAGATTGATGACACTGCCATCACCCTCACTGAACCAGCTTTGTTGAGCTCTTCTTGCCTACCTCCCACACATAGACACCAAATTGAATTCGAGAGTTGAGAGAAAGAAAGCTGAATTTCGTTTACACTCCCTTCCAGCACCTCTGTTTGGCATTACTTATTCATCCCTGTTCACTCGCAACATTGAATTGAGATAGACATCTATTTCGCACGCACCAAAATACACACCTTGCATCTCTGCCAAAAAAACAGAACCAAATACTCCTCTGACAAATAGGTATCAGATGCTGATACTGCCTTTGGTAATGTCAGCCAATTACATTTCCCAGATGAGTTTTCGTCGAAAGACATCAGCTTTCCACTCGATTACCTGCATTCCTGATATATTTCAGGTGTATTTATAGCCTTATGCCCGTGTACACAATCAGTGTTTAAACTGAGTTCAATCTAATTTTAGTTTAAATAATTAGCCAGTTCACTAATATTGCATCTCTGTTAGGGGGTAAATTCACACTGTACTCAGTTTAAAAGTTGAAAAGCTTGTATTTATGAGCCTACCTTGAGGCTCCCTTGATTCATAAGAGTGAATATTTTCCAAGTATCCCTCAAGTCAAAAGGAAGCCTCAAGGTAAGTTCATAGATACAAGCTTTTCAACTGTTAAACTGGGTACTGTGTGAATGTACAGATATGGTAGTGAAATAACTTTGTTTAAAGTATTCAATACTTTAAAGTAAATTCAATTTAAAGTAAAGTAAATTAAATTTAAAGTAAAGTAGATTCAATTGTTTAAAGTAAATTCAATTGAACTCAGTTAAATGTGTATACGAATCTACAATTTAAATAAAGTTAGAATTATCTATATACTAGACACAGAGAGTATAATTTCAGGATAGTCATGTACTTGTGACAAAATTGTTCATTCATGTTTGTTTTTTAATAAGTTTTAATTTGATTTTGGTTTGTAGTCTATTAATTGGCGGCTCTGATAGCGCAGTTGGTTGGAGCGCTTGTCTGTGATAAGATAAGACTCTGGCTGTTATGGAATATTGTCATGGGAATATTGTCATTCGAATCTCATCCAGCCATGTTTCTCATCATTCAACTCATTACCCACACACAAGTATCCGGACGTATATGGGCATCATCCGCAATAAAAAATTCTTGAAGAATCTTCTGAAAGAAAAAGGCATTGACCGAGGCAACTTCTCAAAAAGCTTCTAGTCTAAAGCCTTAGATCTTCTAGTTTTCAATTTTTAATTTATCTCCAATAAGTGGAAAACCATTGAACGCCGTGATTACATTGGGGTTGTCAAGGATGGCTGAGTAAATTGAATCATGTAAATCACGTAGCCATCGATCGATATTGTCATGGGAATAATGAATTGACAACAAAAGACATTAACTAATTTTGCAGCTCGTTTCAGGCAAATTTGTTTACCAACGCTGTGTCGCTCGTCGGCATTATCGTCATCGCAGTTATTGTTGTGTGTGGGTGTGTAGTCCCCTAGCGGATAGATTAGTACGATGAGAGGCCGTCGGTGATTTTGACCGTCGGCAATTCTGACCGTTCAAAATGGCGTCGTCAATGCACCGAAGGAGGTGAAGCGTGTTTGCCTGTCGTGGATCGAACGACGCGCTTAGGTTGGTGGTCGATGGTCGGCTGCTAGCTCCAAACAAAGCCCAGATTTTCGAGTCGGATGGACAACTTTATCTCCCATCGCGTCCCAACACAACACAGACGCACGCGCTCTCTCACCCACCCCCACCTACACACACACACACACACACACATATTCTCCATCTCAACAACTCCCACGAATACAAAATATCAGCCGACAATTGTATTGTTCAACAATCTGAAACTTAGATAAACATCGACTGAATAGTTTTAATCTGGCTTCAATCCAGATCAGTTTTCGCATCCGCTTTCCAGGTCTGTCTTTCATACGAGCACTAAACGGATGAAGCTTACAGTAGACTATAACAGTAGTGCGACTCCTGCTTATTATCTACCTTTTATTTACTCGTTTTCAAGCAGACTCATTCAATCCACGTGAATGGCTTTCAAACTTACTCGTTGACCGATTTTGTTGAACTCTAGAACACTGATTGGCTTCAACTCATTCATTGAAATGCAAAGCTTCAAATCCCTAACCAGGGATATCAACGCAATTTTCCATCATACGATCAGACATTCCATACGATAATAGATCTGGCGCAATAGGTTCCAGGCTGGAATTTCAACAATTTCAATTGTTTTTTATTTAGGTTTACATTCCTCGCTATTCCATTCAATATTTCGCCAAAGAACTACTCCATTCTCCGATGCATCGTTGGTGTTCCACTTTTTAGTACAAAAGCATCGATGGCCTATGGCCATTGAATACATAGTGATGTGGATTGAAGAGAAATACAGTATTATGAAGAAGCTAATAATAGATTGACGAGCCATTGAACATGCTCCATCTGCAAAAAGGTAGATATACTCCATTTCTATTTTTAGGTAGAAAAAATTGTGGTATAGGAATATAGTGAAATAGAATAGAGTTTTTTTCGTATATAGTTTTTATCCCAATAGTTTTATGCCGACATCTTATGGCATAAGGAATGAAGAAAAAGGAGGTGGAAAAATTAAAGTAAAGAATAAGCGATAATAATCGTTCATAAATCCAATATTATAGACTCCATTTGTTCAATCCCATGAGTTTACAATTGAATCATAGGTCATAAAATGAAGAATAAATTATTGTTTTTTTTTTAAATAAACTCTCCTTCTTGGGAGTGTATATATATCCTACATATGAGTAGGAGACTAGTCTGAGCCACGTAAGCCTTTAAGTACAACGAAAGCATGTAGCTATCCATGGAACTATAACAATAGGTTTCTATAAATAACCTGAAACGTAGAAATTTCTAATCGTCTTTAGTATATTTTTCTCAATTTTTTTCCATGAAGCTTGGGATCGCCAATAAGACTCTTGGCCCCACCTAAAAAGTTTTTATTGTGCTTTAATTTGTTTTATTGTGTATTTTTAATATAGAGTTATTGATATTTATAAAAATTCATTCATATTTAAAACTATTCAATTTCTCATAAGATTGCAACGATATTCAAAGTTCTTCACATTCAGTATTTTCCATTCAGATAAATGTTTTACAATAATATTGAACAGTACAATGGAATAGAAGTAGGTGTATTTTTAGACAGTTCTAATACTGCCGAATACATTTCACGAGTAATCGTTACAATAGTACAGCCGCTAACTGAGCATTGTGAGCTATTATATCTTTCCATCAAAAAAATAATGATCTTGAAAATCACTTTCCTTATAAGTTTAGCTTAATCCTTTCATAGGCTCAGCTCATTTGATCACCAAAGAAATTCAATTGGGTGAGAGATACTCCCAAAGTTGCAGAATAGCTTCAAACTTGCAAGATTTGAATGCTTCCACTTGAAAAGCTCAACCAAATCTTGGGAAGTTCACGGAATACTGAGTTGGTTTGTTTTCAATGGCAAACTTCTTCATGGAAAGTGTTCCGTTCAACAAGTGCTGGCTTCTAGGTGAGTTCAAACAATTAGAGTACTTGAGATGAGAGACTGAGGAAGAATGTAGGTTATGATGGGAGTGAGGGAGATAGGTTAACTATGTGTTATCAAGGATTTAGGATATGTAGGAGAAATGGTGTTTGAGTGATTGTTGAGGGAGGCCAGGAAACACTTGGTTGGGAGCTTCCGTTGAAGTTTGAATAATCGCACCCTACCTAACAGCCAAGTTAAGCAGCCGGCGGTTCAGCATGCTCTCTGACAAATTGAAAACTGGCGCATTACAAAGTTCAAGTGTTGGCAACAATCATGATCTGCTTCTGTTTGACTTCTTGAAACGCATTCTAATGACTTTACTCGGGAAACTATCGGTAAGCAGCTTATTTCAGCCACGATCGCACAACCGTTACTCAAAGCACAACTTTATCGAGCTACTCGCTCTTTAGTTCAACAGAGCATTAGTTACCCAACTGTATTTTCGTGTGTTTGCACAGTTGAATATTTCGTAAGAGTTTCGAATGCAAACCATAAATCAACTTGGTACTCTATCACCATCTTGAACCATAATAGGTTTTTAGAGAAAGAAACGAACAGTTCAGAAAATTTTCGGAAAACTTCAGTTCCATAAATCCAGCGGCAGTGAGTTTAGGCGGCCTGAGAAGCAGTCACCTACCACTTGTAGGAAATATTCAAAAAACACCTATTCTCTTACACTATAATGATTGATTTTTACTTTTTTTCCCCCTACCGTAGGAGGCAAGCCTTGTCTCCAAGGAGAGTACAGCTTCCCAAAAAATGATTAAGGTACCGCAATTTTACACGTTTTCAAGTCTATTGAGTCCAAAAAAGTTGTTTTTGTGTAAAAGTATTTTTTTAATTTTGTCATTTAATGTTCATCACCCTTGCCAACTCTCTCTTAATTATTACGGTCAACCAAATCTTGGGAAGTTCACAGAATAGTTGGTTTGTTTCTATGGAAAACAAACGAACCAGTTCCACGTGGTTCGGAACCCTCCTACAACTGTAGGTCCAACTGATCAATGATCATCATCATCATCCAACTTATAACGTGCAATTGCTCTATATTTAACACGTGACAATTGTTAAAATATACAAAAAGAATCTATTTTCATTCACTATTATGATTGATTTCCACTTTATTTTCCCCCTACCACAGGTAAGGAAAGTATTCTGTAATATTCTGAATTTGAGTAGCAATTTAATTACTATTTAAAAATTGTATTGACAATATCATTGTGATGTAAAGAACCACATACGGATTGGGGAGTCTGAATCTGAAAGAAAGTATCCAATCTGTCTGTCTGTGATTATCCACGCACAGATATCAGACCTATGTGAGTTTCATCCTCAGTAAAAAAAATTACCGCCACTGCATACACCAACTATAATACTGCATCTTAGCACAGTATCAACTGTCCTGTATTATCTTTTTAACAAGGCGGTATTTTAGGAAAATGTGCATCAATCTTTTGATCGTATTGCGGAAATAAGGATCCGTGAATTCCTGTTTGCCATTATTAACTCACAATACAGTAAGTTAGCTGATTCCGATTTGAATACGTTTCACAACCCACGATAAATTTTCAACATGCATTCCTAATTCATTTAAAACAAGTTGATTCCGGCAAACAATGATGATAAATTGAGTATTCGTATAGCTGCCGTTCACTGAAACGAAATTATTCAAAACTTTCGACTCTTAATAAACAAGAAAAACCTAATTACTTTCATTGCAGCCCAATAAAACAATTCGAACGAGGTTAATTTGCACACATGTTTGCTGTATGCGTTTAATGAGTTTGGGTTTAGCTGGTCGTAAAATTGATCAACGAAGTGCGGTATGAACTCAACTCGTCATCCCGCGCTTCGCGTTTGCGTGTGTGTCCGGTAATTTGTTCTCAGTACCCAGAGCGACGATAATCTGTCACAATTGCGTTGCACGCAATGAATTTATTTATGCAAAGCACAGCTCATATCGTTGCCGCTGTCAGGTTCATAATACGCGAAACTGTTCTGCTCTTAATTAGAGAACCAGTTGAGCTCTGCATGACTAGATAAACTAAAAGCTACAAGCCCGTGGTTTGACAATGGACTGAACGAACTCATTTGTAATGAAATCGCAAAGCTTCAACAGACAGATACCTCTATTGAACTGCCAAAGATTGTTGAATGATTTCGCCATTATTAATGTATCATGAGCTGTTCTGTTCTGTATCACGAGCTGTATCTGTTTATCAAAACGCTGCACATTCATATGCTAAATTCAAAATTTAATACGTGATATATAGCATTTGACTATTTAGTGTTCTAATCCGGCTATTATAGTGTACTTTAAATTTACAGAATAAAGTATTCACAGAGAGTATTAGACTAGTGTACAGATTAGATGCAGTATAAGACTAGTAAAACCTATTATATAACTAATGATGTTTTTTTGTCACTCGTTCAAGTGAAAACATTAATTTGTTAGCATTCCAATATTAGAATTATATTTCGATAGAAATTAGAAAGAGTTGCGTTTCCGGTACAACGAGTTTCCAGTTCACAAAGTTTCCAATAACGAGGTGAATGGGTGAATGAATGAGATTTGAACCCAAGGCTGTAGGAAACAAAGACAGCCAGAGCCTTACCTTATCACAAACAAGCACTCCAACCAACTGCGCTACCAGAGCCGCCTATAATATTCAAGCGGAAAAAGAAACAAGCTTTGAGTAAAAAATAGAGAATATTTTATTCACTAAGGCAAACAGATAATTTCATTTCATATCCACTCATTGTGTGCGTGTTTTAGCTTTATTTTTATTAATTCTGATTATTTTAGCACAGTAGAGTAGTTTAATGAGAGCTTTTAAAACAACGTTTTTTTATTATAATTTCAAGTTATTTGGTAAATGTCTATAGCAAACTTGCCACTTCAAACTGCTTTATTGCATCTCCGGAAATAGACGTTTTCAATGACCTAGATTCACGTAAGCAATCACACCATCATACGATTGTCTTACATTATTTTATGCTTGAATGAAACATGGAAACGATGATCTGATGGTTGATTGGGAACAGTGTCGAAGAGCGATTGATCCGCAGAAAAGGTTACACTAGTAATTGAAATTTCTACATGAGCACGTTCTTGTTTTGTACCGGATTCGGATCAGTGAGCTTGGTTATGATTTCAGAAGCGCAAAATTAAAGAACGTGGATGAACAACGCAGACACTGTTTGTCTGCCAGCATGTCAAATTCAGCGTTTTCCATCCCTTGGAGAGCGAATCAAAATTTTATTGTCCACTATTGTCGCTGTTTCTGGTCCCCACCCCCTCAGCAAAAGGCCCCTCTTGTGTCAACAAAACCTTCGACCGATCCCACCCCCTCTCCTTCACCAGGTCCCCTTTCTGTTCGCTTTTTTGACAAAATCTGTGCAGCGTAACTACTTTGCGGCAGCAAAACATTGTTGATGATGTTTTTCGACATTAAAAAGCAGACCGTTTTGTTACGCTTTTTTGTTGGTATTCAATTAATCAAATTACTTGAAAAGGGGCTTGCCTGTACAATCATTTTTCTGCTTGTCACACATCAAACACTTGAACGATGTATTATTGTAATAATAATCATGATAATATACTATGAGAAAGATCATCCCGGAACCTCGACCAAACGCTTTCGTAATTGATGAGGAATTTGTCGATGCTCAATTGCTAATTCCTTTTGTAAATTTGTCAATTGCTTGATGTTTTTTATTATAATTTTCTTAATAAAAACTAATGGTTTTTAATTTCAATGTCAGTTAGGTGAGAGAAATTTGCCTTCCCTTACCTATATCAGAAAATTGCAAATAGGTGAGAGAAATTCTAATTCCTTCTCATTATTGTCCTACTTAATATAATATTAGTTTGATAATTTTTACTGTCATTTTTACATTCTACTGTCCACGGAGCTTCACATGATAGTCAATTTTTCTAATTCCTTCTCATTATTGTCCTACTTAATATTATTTTGATAATTTTTATAATAATTTAGCTTATCTTGAAGACTATAGTATACAATATCGATAATGACGCAATATAGGTAATGACGCTAATATGATCTAATAATATGATGATGATAATATGATGATCAGATCCAACTGAATATTGATCCTGAAACGAATGAAAAATATTGAAGGTCAATCAAGGTCAAAAAACTGCAAACTATTCTATTATTTTACTCTTTCTATTATTCTTTTCTTTAGTTATAACTGCAATAGAAAAATATTCTATATTTTACTCTTTTCTATCACTGCAAAGAAAAGTACCTAGTTAGCCTATTAAGAAACAAACAACTATCAGTACCAATTAACCTATTGATAGGTTAGCTAGGTACTTTTCTATTATTATTGCAGTCATTTGAGTTTGATTGAACTATTGACCTACAATATTTTTGAGTTCATGCGTTGTTTATGTGCTTGGTCTTCTGTTCACTTGTGGACAGGTGGTTATCATACTAGCTTCGTATTGGTAGGCCATTCTTGTTACTAGGGGGCGTGTCTAGTGTCGGCCAATGATAGACCTCCATCGAAGAATACAACTTATACAAGGCTTCTAGCCTACTAACCAATAGTATTTGTCTAAGAAGGGTATAAATTATATTCGACTACTCTGTATTTCAGTTTTAGTTCATTGAGATTGATGATGATGTAACAGTCGTAACTATAGTCTCTCGTATTGTAATAATTTGAGTGGTTTGGACATCATCGGCTATATTCATCATGAATAACTATCATCACCAAAACTAAAATAAGTATATTTATCCTAGTATGGCATTTATTTCAATACTCCAAGTTTCTCAAGATTATTAAAACAAAAAACAACTTTTAATAAATTTATAAATTGAAAAAAAAAATCGGTGGAGATTTATTTTTCATTCAAGGGGTTGGGGTTTATTATTTTTTTAAATAATTTTTCGTTTAAAATTTAATCTTTCTCACACGATTCCTATCTTCCATCCATGATGTCACTTCCAGTTTTCACCATTTCTTCACCACAACCACCACTAATTTTTTTGGAAGAATACTAAGATATTATGGTGATTTTGTTATTCATAGAGATGTTTGAATAGTGAAATGTGATTTGTGCATGTACAGGTGTTTTTCACTATTTCTTCACCATAACCACCACTAATTTCTTTGGAAGAATAATAACAAAGATATTATGGTGATTTCGTCATTCATAAAGATGATTGGATAGTGAAATGTGATTTGTGCATGTACAGGTATTATTTTTGAAAAGGTATTCAGATAGATGTAGGTGTGTGCATGCTTGTTATTGGACAGAATGAACCGTAGGACCAGCTCTTGAAGAGCCTCTTGAGCATCGGGAAGGTGCATGCATGGAGCAGGGCTGCTCAACTTACCACACGTTGGCACGCAGAGTCATTTGCATTTAGTCTACCCCTGTCGCTTTCTTGTTTTACGGCTCTGGCTGAAGTGAACAAAATTGCCTCATAAACCAAAGCCACCGTAAAATAGGCTCACCTCCTAGTTCTAAGCGTACTCTTTCACTCTGCATCACGAGCTTAAATTTGTCTTCATGTTACACACTACCAGCGATTACAATCACTATTCCTTCATGTCTTGTTAATAAACTTTACTGCTCCTGTTCATCATAAGTTTTAGGATAATTGAGATGGTATTAGGAAACTTTTGACACTATTGCCATTCTGATGGAAATCTACTTCGATGCAATTAAACATTGAACTACTACCAGGCAAGTCTGTTATTATTTCACCTGTAATGAAATTTTGCCAATTACTTCACATTGCCTCGTGTAGATAAACACCATTTCATTGCATCACAGCTTTCAAGTATAATAAAATTTAAGGAAAGGGCTTGAGTCCTTAAATCCCTATAAAAATATAGAGCTAATTGAATATTTCCCTTGATTAATGTTTCAATATTTTCTCAGTGAATTCCTCCAAACGAAACGAGTTATTTTGCATTGGTTGTCAACTTGATTTGAAATAACATGCTCAGAAATTTGAAGTAGAATTGAATTTGTAGAAATAGAGAGCTAATTTAATATTTCCTGTGGTAAATGTCTTACCTCAATGTTCCTTCAAACAAAACTATTTTCATTTTTATTTTTATTTTTATTTTTTTTTTTTTTGAGGATGAAACCCACAGGTCTGAGACCTGTGCGTGGGTAATGAGTTAAATGATGGCGATTTATGAGTTGGACCTACAGTTTTAGGTGGGTTCCGAACCACCGGGAAGTGATTTTACAGCAGAGAACAGTGTCTTTTTTGCTGGCCAATCTAATCGGCCACCCTTACAAAGAGAGCCCAGGAGAACGCAGCTTATCTCTCTATCTGAATGACGGCTCACGGCTATCACTTCCCTATTTTGCATCTGTGGTCAACTTGATGAAGAATAACAAGATCTGAAATTGGAAGTACGATTGAATTTGTACAAAATATTTCTAATAATAATCCACAGAAAAATGAAAATTTAAATGTTTTACATTCCACCTACAATATTCTTCACACAATAGTAATTGTCTTAAAAATTCTTTTTTTCAAGACCATTCAATGCAGTCTAGATATAATACAGTATGTAGATTGGATTTACAGCATGTACACACAATTTCGTCTCTTATGATTTTTTTAATCTTCTGTGCACTCTGTTTTTCTCTCAATCACGCTCTCTCCCTATTCCACTTCTCTCTCGCATCTTCTATACTCACTCTCCGACTATTCGTCTATTGACATTTACTGAATATTCAATTGTGTTTGCACGCAGTGAGCAAACATGAATTTGCATAGATGGTGGACGAGGTCGAAGTGGAGTCGGGTGGAAGGGTTGTGTGGGCGGGTTATGGGGAGGGGGTGTAGTGTTGGCGCAGAGGACACAATCCGTGCGAAATGTAAAATAAATGACAATAGGACGTCGCTGGCTGGATGCTAATGAACCGAAAACACAAGACAAAAGAGTGCTGGTCCAGCTCAATTCAATGTGGTAGGCCCATATCCTTTCATTCAGACTTTAATGAAAAATTTATGAAAACAAGGTACGCCTTCGATACTCTTGGGCGGGTTTCGAAAATTAACATAATTTCAACATTTGAAGGGACTTCTGCAGCTTTCCTGTAATTGTGTGTTAGTCTTCAGTCTATTGGAATCGTAGAGATGAGATCTGGATTTGGTGAGGAAAGCATGAAGTAAATGATATGAAAATAATCTAATATCAAAACTGACTCTGTATTTCAATGTAATATATTGTCTTTATTCACTAATATTGGGGATGCTAGAGGGATGCATTTCACTTCTGAAAAGAAGCTTCGTCAGCCTGCCGCCAGGGGTTATGTATGGTTGAGGTTAAGATGAGCGGCAATTATATAGTTATAGTATATAAACTAAACTAAATAATAAATAGTGTCAGTTTTGATATTAAATTGTCTAACAAATGATTCAACTGACTTCGATGCCATCACAATGGTTTTTGTAATGAGATGAAGCTTGAAGTCAACCCGTTTAAAATGCCTTGGGGACACGTCGTTCTTTGGTTGTCCCCACATGATGTCGTCTGGAGATCCGTCGCAGTCAGCACTAAAGAGTTGCTCAAGTCAGTCTGTTCTCTCTAGTCTGTGTGTGAGGTAGGCCCTGATACCAGCGCACACATACGGCAAAGAGGCGAGATGAGGCGCAATCGCCTCGCATGTATAAATTTTGTCGTCGCGCATATTGGAACGAAGTACCGTACGATGGCAATGACGAGGATTTATAGAGAAGGCTGTGGCGGGCCGCCGCACTACTGCAATGCACGCGCTACATTTTATAGGCTCATCTGTCGCAGTGTTCCACGCCGGTGAATAATGGTAGTCCTGGTTTTAGTTCACTCCACAACTTGGATTGTCTATCTTCCCCCACCCATCCCATCACAACGAACGCCATACCAGACTTACTGACCGACTTATATAGACAAAAGATCGTAACCAACATAGTTTCCTCATCTATTCTCGCCTGCAACTGGCCTATATCTTGGTTGCAGCTAAAATAGAATAATGTTGAAAGTTATCGAAATTATTGTAATCGAGATGATTGATTGATTAATTTATTGACAATTGTCTGAAGGCTTAAATCTATTGAAACATTACAAAATACATAAAGCAACAATAAAACTAGGTTTACAAAAGTTCACAATAGCTTTTAGAGAGAAAGAAGTAGAGGGAAAGAAGAAAGATAAATAATAGGCTAATACCGTTTGTAACAAGGAAGAAAAATATACAATAAATTTATCAATTTAATATCAAAAATGACCCTGTATTTCTAATTAAATTATGATTTTTTCCTCACTTATAGCTTAAAGCCTACTGGAAGAATGCATTTCGCTTCTGAGGTGAGGTTAGGATGAGCGGTCATTATGTAATTGAAAATTGCAATCAATTCAACAGAATAAATGAGTGAGAAGATAAAATAAGAGCCAAACGACTATTATCAAGCAGTGGATATGGGTAACAGAAAGATAGAGCTATTGTGAAATATGTTGCATTAATAGAATGCTAAATATATATTTAAAACAATTAATTTCCACTTACCGTACCTTTCAATCCAAAAAGTTCAATCCAAATAATTCCTATCATTTCTGTCCCATAATTTATCAACCTTTTTTATAGCCTAGTTTAATATTCCTATTTATATTTTCATACTCTGTCTTGGAATATCTTAAATACCTTATTCAAATAGAAGAAATAAATGTTCCTGTAAATATATTTTAGCTAATATGAACCCTGTTGAGCAACTTATAAAAGGTTTACTTGAAAAGTTGTTACATTTCTTGTTACATTCTATTTTATCAACAGTTTTTTGAAGCATTCACTTTCAATCTGGATGTGATAGCACTTCATAATGATTTTACTTCATCATAAACTTCAGATAGAAATTGGAAGCTTGGCAAGAGACTACCCTAAATTAAATTGAACGATTAAAAAGATTTTTTATTCCTATTGAATTTAGATGTTATTCCCTGTACAAGTTCAGCCATGGCATAAATATATAAACATATTGTTTCTAATTATATCAACATTGTTTTCAGACAGTAGAATATTGATTAATTGCTGATATCTGGGGTCGAAATTCTGTTTGAAAGAACATGTTTAGGAAGTACAAGTGTGCCAATGCCAAATATTGATAACTATTATGTTTAGTTAATTCGATTTTGCGATAACTATGTTCACTTTTCAAGTGAATTAAACGACTTGCAGTCAAATTTTTATCAAAATAAGTAGTATTTCACTTACTTCTGTAGGCCGAACGTTTTCGAGTTGTTAAAACCCATCTTCAAGGCATCCTAAATATCGATGTTGGTTTGTTGGTTAGAAGAACTGTGGTTTCTGTATAATGTGGTCAAAAAGTTTGTGTGATTTAAAATTTAACTGTTCGTTTAGGATGTTTTGTTTATTGTGTGTGGTGTGTTTGTAAATTTCAAATTGTTCCAGTGTGTCAAATTGTTCCAAAATTTCAAATGTTCCAAATTTACAAACACACCACACACAATAAACAAAACATCCTCAACGAACAGTTAAATTTTTAATCACACAAACTTTTTGACCACATTATACAGAAACCACAGTTCTTCTAACCAAGAAACCAAGATCGATATTTAGTATGCCTTGAAGATGGGTTTTAACAACTCGCAAACGTTCGGCCTACAGAAGCAAGTGAAATACTACTTATTTTGATAAAAATTTGACTGCAAGTCGTTTAATTCACTTGAAAAGTTAATATTAACAACGCAGTTCGTCATGGAACAAGAAATCCAGGAATTTAACTATGTTCAATTGGTTGTCTGCAACAGTGAAGTTATTCCAGCATATACTATTTCACTTTGAAATTCTTTCTAATTGTATAATTCTAGTTTGATACTTTAGGTAAGAAATATCATATTTTAACTATGGTGACTTATTATTGAATGATTATTCATTTATCATAAGAGGGCAGGTTGGAGTGTGAGATACCTCACTATTATAACCTACAGATAAGGCTACAAGTTAGATAAGGCTACAAACTCGTATCCCTAATTTTTTCTAATGAATATTGATGTTTAATTTTTTTGTCTGTGTCCTTTTCCCCCGTTTTGTTTACAATGGATCGTTTACTCAGCGATTTGTTGTTTTGAATAAAGTAAACACCCAAATCTGTGATTAAAATCATCGGCATCGATCAATTTCAAAGTTGAAACGTGAAGGTGGGGGGGGGGGGGGGCATTGTTGAATAGATACTTTCAAATGATTATTCCAGCTAGGGATCAAATAATCACTTCTCGTCGCAAATAATAGCTTCATTGTTTGCATTTGCAGTCTGCAGCCGAATAAATCGCAATTAGGTCAACAATGGAGCTGCAAACGAATATGCAATGTCATATTGGGATTGAATAGCTTACAATGGAATGCTTAAATGTTTAATTCAGACAATATTTGTTTTTAAGGAATATTGTTTGAATAGAATTGATGTAATTGGGTTATTCCAAGAGGAGAGTAGTGAGAATTTATTATTTTATAATACTGTAGCTTGTAGCATGATAGATCGTGGTACTGTATACAAAAAGCAACGATTGCGTTAACATTTTCCTTTTTCTATAACTTATATACCGCCTGGATTTCTTGTTCCATGACGAACTGCGTTGTTAATATTAACTTTTCAAGTGAATTCAACGACTTGCAGTCAAATTTTTATTAAAAATAAGTAGTATTTTACTTACTCTGTAGGCCAAACGTTTTCGAGTTATTGAAACCCATCTTCAAGGCGCCTTGAAGATGGGTTTCAACAACTCGAAAACGTTTGACCTACAGAGTAAGTAAAATACTACTTATTTTCAATAAAAATTTGACTGCAAGTCGTTGAATTCACTTGAAAAGTTAATTATATACCGCGTTACTTCTGTAACTACATCCAACTTATTATACCGTGGATAATATGACATAATGAACTTGTCTTCGATATCCACCGAAAATTAAAACACTGAACTAAACACAATAAAATGCCTACAAACTCAATCATAAAATAACAACAAAAAAACTTCAACACCACTGACAAAAAATACATCACAATGACATACATTAATCCATTAATACATTAAACTGGAAATATAAATAAGTGCAAAATAACTCGGAGTCAAAAGCAGATTAAATAGGGTAAAATATCAGAAAATGTTCAGTATCCTAGGAATTATTTTGTTTTCAAAAAACAACATTATAATACAATAGGACAAGAATTATCTAAGTTGAAAAAATGTGGGTTGGTTTATCATTGTCATTTATCATCAAAAAATTTACATTCAATTTGAATGGTTATCTGTGATGTTTTCCATGATGAAATACTTAATGAACAATCTAATATTAAAACTGACACTGTATTTCACTTTTAAATAATGTTTTACTCACATATATTGGAGATGCTTGAGGAATGCATTCCACTTCTGAAAAGAGGCTGACGAAGCTTCTTTCCAGAAGTGAAATGCATTCCTCAAGCATCTCCAATATATGTGAGTAAAACATTATTTAAAAGTGAAATGCAATGTCAGTTTTAATATTAGATTGAATGATTAGTTCAACTAAACTCTCAAAGCTCTCCTATATCTCACTGGTGATAAGGAAGAGTAATTCAGGAACTGCCCTTTTGCACCAGAGAGGTGAATTTGGCTCAAACATTACGGTACTAACAGACGACAACTCTTACAGTGTTCATACTCCATACTATGTTGGCTCCAGCATGTGAAATGCAATGCACGTTTATAAATACAGTTTATGCTAGAGTAACCGAGTATGTCATATCATCCAGAACATATAATATCAACAGCATAGCTTGGGAAAGATATTTTCGTTATCCTACCTTCGTTGTGTATCGACCGTTCCTCATACTACCTCTGAAATTCCTGTTGGGTCTACATGAAATCCTCCCCATGAAAGGTACAATCCTCCTCTACATGACAGATCACTGGAGAGAGTGAGATTTATATCAATCCTTTGTGAAATAGAGAAGATGACATTTTAATTACTTCAACCATCCTATTGAATGCTTTGAAAATATTATTGTTATTATATCATGATGATTAGTAGGATAAGTCGTTATCACCATGATAATTGGAAAACAAAAAGCAAAATGATTTGAAAACAGTATTCATCGTGTAAAATTTTTCCTGGGGACCATTTTTTCCTGGGATAGTTCATTTTATTTAATTTTAAAAGTGTAAGGTTTAGATGTCTATTTTTACAAGCTTTAAGTCATGCTTTGACTCATATATAATAGGCTTAAGATTATTGTATTTTTAATATTGTAATGGTATTTAATATATTTATTATAAGCCTATTCAGAAATGTATTGTCTATACTTGTGTATACATGAATTTTGTTGTTGGAATGAGAATAAAACTTGGGGGAAAATAGAATTGAAAAAAATTGAATTATATGTGCTTTCTCACATGCTCAAAAGTTGCAAATTAGTAATTATAATTGATGCAAATACTCAATAATCTGAGTGATTCCGTAAAGTGTAACGTAAATATTACCTCCTTTACTCTGAACTCACTAAACAGTAGGGCCAAATATAGGATAGAGTATTAGCTTTTTATTCATAATATTTCTTTGTGTTTTCAAATTACTTTACAGAGGAAAAACGAGATATTAGCTAATATTTAATCAAATTTAAAAAAAGTAGACACATAGAGAAGAATAATTTGACTGGCAAAAAGTTCGGATCATCGCGTGGGAGATCTGGTTTTGTGGGGCAGCTTTTTTCGGCCGTTCTCGAGCCGTACAAATGAGACAAGATATTTTCCGGCCCTGATGAGGAGACCAGCCATCAGTCGCTTTTACCCTTCCTTCAACCGCAGGTGAGGGGAGGGTAGGCTGACCTGTCACCTGGATAACCCGCGACTGTACTTGATTGCGTCATTTTTTTCTCACCAGCTTCTTTGACGGACCAATTTATTATGTTGTACTTTGGATAACTGATATGTTTGGTGAAATATAGGAATTCTCCTTATTATGAATACGGTGCTTGTGTCACAAAGGAATACTAGTATTTAAGCTGGAGTTGTTTGGGAAGATGTTACTTTTTATTAACTTTTCAAGTGAATTCAACGACTTGCAGTCAAATTTTTATTAAAAATAAGTAGTATTTCACTTACTTTGTAAGTTTCAACAACTCGAAAACGTTTGGCCTACAAAGTAAGTGAAATACTAATTATTTTTAATAAAAATTTTACTGCAAGTCATTGAATTCACTTGAAAGTTAATATTAACAACGCAGTTCGTCATGGAACAAGAAATCCAGGAAGTTACTTTTTATTTCATCGCTAAACGTTTACAATGCAATTCAATTCGAATTTCCTTTCCAATGCCATAAGTTATGCTTAAGACCTTCGATACTGCCAACAACGCATTAAATAGATGATGGAAATCGAATGTCACTACACAAAAATATTCAGTCAGTGCCAGGAATCGTACCACGGTTATCCTAACAGGCGTCGCTACCACAAGACTACACTTGAGGCTTAGCTATACCAGCAAGTACAATACAGTCAAGCAGGAATTATTTTAGAAAATTTAAACTGGTGTTGGTCTAATTATTTTAATACTGTATTTAAGCTGGAGTTGTTTGGGAAGATGTTACTTTTTATTAACTTTTCAAGTGAATTCAACGACTTGCAGTCAAATTTTTATTAAAAATAAGTAGTATTTTACTTACTCTGTAGGCCAAACGTTTTCGAGTTATTGAAACCCATCTTCAAGGCGCCTTGAAGATGGGTTTCAACAACTCGAAAACGTTTGACCTACAGAGTAAGTAAAATACTACTTATTTTCAATAAAAATTTGACTGCAAGTCGTTGAATTCACTTGAAAAGTTAATTATATACCGCGTTACTTCTGTAACTACATCCAACTTATTATACCGTGGATAATATGACATAATGAACTTGTCTTCGATATCCACCGAAAATTAAAACACTGAACTAAACACAATAAAATGCCTACAAACTCAATCATAAAATAACAACAAAAAAACTTCAACACCACTGACAAAAAATACATCACAATGACATACATTAATCCACAATCAAACAGAATAGCAAAAATCTTCAAAACAACGTTACAAAGGATATAGACAAGCCTTAAATACAAAACCCGAATCGAATTTTGCAGACCATATCATTCAAACTGGACACACGTTTACTGACATCAATACCAACCTACACATTCTACATATAAAATCTAAAGGACACGAACTCAATACCTTGGGACAATTTGAAATTTACAAACACACCACACACTATAAACAAAAATCCTCAATGAACAAACAATTACATTTTATATCACACAAACATTTTTGATCGCATTATACAAAAACTACAATAAATTCTTCCAACCAAAATACCGACATGCTGATCAAGGACGCTTTTGAAGATAAGTGTCCATGAACTCGAAAACTTTAGGCCTGAGTGAGTAGAAATATTATTTATTCACAATTATTATAATTGACTGCAAGTCCTCAAATTTACAATAAAAAATCAATATTAACAACACAGATCGTTATGCAACAAGAAATCCAAGAATATCGTATGCATTTTGCCACACATTGCCCTGTGTGCATGAGCAAACACGTTAATATTTATTGGCTATACCAAGAAATTTTGTCGGTTACTAAAATTGTATGCTCCTAATAAACCATCCTGTAGGCTACATACCATACTACAGCTTTACATGTTCATAAAAAATAATTAGACCAACACCAGTTTAAATTTTCTAAAATAATTCCTGCTTGACTGTATTGTACTTGCTGGTATAGCTAAGCCTCAAGTGTAGTCTTGTGGTAGCGACGCCTGTTAGGATAACCGTGGTACGATTCCTGGCACTGACTGAATATTTTTGTGTAGTGACATTCGATTTCCATCATCTATTTAATGCGTTGTTGGCAGTATCGAAGGTCTTAAGCATAACTTATGGCATTGGAAAGGAAATTCGAATTGAATTGCATTGTAAACGTTTAGCGATGAAATAAAAAGTAACTTCCTGGATTTCTTGTTCCATGACGAACTGCGTTGTTAATATTAACTTTCAAGTGAATTCAATGACTTGCAGTAAAATTTTTATTAAAAATAATTAGTATTTCACTTACTTTGTAGGCCAAACGTTTTCGAGTTGTTGAAACTTACAAAGTAAGTGAAATACTACTTATTTTTAATAAAAATTTGACTGCAAGTCGTTGAATTCACTTGAAAAGTTAATAAAAAGTAACATCTTCCCAAACAACTCCAGCTTAAATACTAGTATTCCTTTGTGACACAAGCACCGTATTCATAATAAGGAGAATTCCTATATTTCACCAAACATATCAGTTATCCAAAGTACAACATAATAAATTGGTCCGTCAAAGAAGCTGGTGAGAAAAAAATGACGCAATCAAGTACAGTCGCGGGTTATCCAGGTGACAGGTCAGCCTACCCTCCCCTCACCTGCGGTTGAAGGAAGGGTAAAAGCGACTGATGGCTGGTCTCCTCATCAGGGCCGGAAAATATCTTGTCTCATTTGTACGGCTCGAGAACGGCCGAAAAAAGCTGCCCCACAAAACCAGATCTCCCACGCGATGATCCGAACTTTTTGCCAGTCAAATTATTCTTCTCTATGTGTCTACTTTTTTTAAATTTGATTAAATATTAGCTAATATCTCGTTTTTCCTCTGTAAAGTAATTTGAAAACACAAAGAAATATTATGAATAAAAAGCTAATACTCTATCCTATATTTGGCCCTACTGTTTAGTGAGTTCAGAGTAAAGGAGGTAATATTTACGTTACACTTTACGGAATCACTCAGATTATTGAGTATTTGCATCAATTATAATTACTAATTTGCAACTTTTGAGCATGTGAGAAAGCACATATAATTCAATTTTTTTCAATTCTATTTTCCCCCAAGTTTTATTCTCATTCCAACAACAAAATTCATGTATACACAAGTATAGACAATACATTTCTGAATAGGCTTATAATAAATATATTAAATACCATTACAATATTAAAAATACAATAATCTTAAGCCTATTATATATGAGTCAAAGCATGACTTAAAGCTTGTAAAAATAGACATCTAAACCTTACACTTTTAAAATTAAATAAAATGAACTATCCCAGGAAAAAATGGTCCCCAGGAAAAATTTTACACGATGAATACTGTTTTCAAATCATTTTGCTTTTTGTTTTCCAATTATCATGGTGATAACGACTTATCCTACTAATCATCATGATATAATAACAATAATATTTTCAAAGCATTCAATAGGATGGTTGAAGTAATTAAAATGTCATCTTCTCTATTTCACAAAGGATTGATATAAATCTCACTCTCTCCAGTGATCTGTCATGTAGAGGAGGATTGTACCTTTCATGGGGAGGATTTCATGTAGACCCAACAGGAATTTCAGAGGTAGTATGAGGAACGGTCGATACACAACGAAGGTAGGATAACGAAAATATCTTTCCCAAGCTATGCTGTTGATATTATATGTTCTGGATGATATGACATACTCGGTTACTCTAGCATAAACTGTATTTATAAACGTGCATTGCATTTCACATGCTGGAGCCAACATAGTATGGAGTATGAACACTGTAAGAGTTGTCGTCTGTTAGTACCGTAATGTTTGAGCCAAATTCACCTCTCTGGTGCAAAAGGGCAGTTCCTGAATTACTCTTCCTTATCACCAGTGAGATATAGGAGAGCTTTGAGAGTTTAGTTGAACTAATCATTCAATCTAATATTAAAACTGACATTGCATTTCACTTTTAAATAATGTTTTACTCACATATATTGGAGATGCTTGAGGAATGCATTTCACTTCTGGAAAGAAGCTTCGTCAGCCTCTTTTCAGAAGTGGAATGCATTCCTCAAGCATCTCCAATATATGTGAGTAAAACATTATTTAAAAGTGAAATACAGTGTCAGTTTTAATATTAGATTGTTCATTAAGTATTTCATCATGGAAAACATCACAGATAACCATTCAAATTGAATGTAAATTTTTTGATGATAAATGACAATGATAAACCAACCCACATTTTTTCAACTTAGATAATTCTTGTCCTATTGTATTATAATGTTGTTTTTTGAAAACAAAATAATTCCTAGGATACTGAACATTTTCTGATATTTTACCCTATTTAATCTGCTTTTGACTCCGAGTTATTTTGCACTTATTTATATTTCCAGTTTAGCACTTTGACCCATGCAAGGACGTATTTGAAAAGTTGACAGATTGATAAATTAATCTTTATCGTAGCCTAAGTCCGATTTCGGGCAAATCACAACAGAGTAGAAAAAACAGTTGAATTAATCAAAAAATAAATATTTATCAAATTCAGTTATGCGTGTCAGACGAATGCAATATCTAATGCCCCCTCTCACAGAAGGGTCGAGAAGGTGGTGCTCTTGATTAATGTTTTTTTCATTTCTAAGCTGCTGTAGAACAAAAGGGCTTATAGCTCATACCTCCAACCCATTCAGTACCGACAAACTAATTTCATCTTTTTCGTTCTCAACCCTTTTACTAATGATGGAATCGATCGGAAAACAATATTCTACTCTGAATGAATAGGCATTACTATTGTTCGTCACTGACAATACTAGACAATTTAGAAAGCCAATAACAGTTACATCTTATGAAGCATAATGGCTTTTTTTAACAAAAAAATCTCCTAGTATTTTAAACGTCTGATTTTCATTATTGAACTCTTACGAGTTTTTCCCAACAACATTTTTGTAATATGATATTATATTATAGATTCAAATATATCGATAATCAAATCAATTTTCTAAAAAGCCCAATTTCTCAGTCGTTCAGTGAATCATACAGTTGCAAAAAATTTATTCAATAGCGGTTTTAAGGCTTGTTTCACACATACCCGGCAGTCGGGTAACCGGCGTTGTTTACCTGGCCGTAGTCACATTGTATCCTATGGAGCGCTTCACACTTACCCGATTTTTTAAATCATTATGATAGGCCTACTATTTGACAATAGCTATTGAATGGTTTAATGAACGGCTGAAAAACCAGTCATCAATAAAGACAATTGCTGAAAAAATTATATTAACTTTTCAAGTGAATTCAACGACTTTCAGTCAAATGTTATTAAAAATAAGTAGTATTTCACTTACTTTGTAGGCCAAACGTTCAAGGCCTTGAAGATGGGTTTCAACAACTCGAAAACGTTTGGCCTAATAAATGAAATACTACTTATTTTCAATAAAATTTGACTGCAAGTCGTTGAATTCACTTGAAAAGTTAATATTAACAACGCAGTTCGTCATGTAACAAGAAATCCAGGAAAATTATATTGATTAAATTTAAAAAAATTAAAAATGAGTTTAGTTGAAGCTAAATAATATCAGGTTGAATCAGAACACCAAACGAAAATATCACTTACAGCTTGTTTAAATCATGGAAAAGTCGGTAGGGGAGAGAACATTATAACTTTCGACCTGAACATGGCAAAGCTTTTGCAATTCTGAGTGATATGTGATGTTTATAAGACCAAACATCTGTCCAACTCAACTCTATTTTGTAAAATACGAACTTATCAAAGCAATAACAAATGGAGAATATCTTCAGCCCCCTGGCTGAACGTATAGTCCTTGATTTGACTGGATTTCATGAACATAATTATTTATTTTATTGCATTGAGTTATCACATTAATTCAAAATTGCAACTCTGCACTGATGGTTTCCACTACTGACGCTACAAACTTCTTGGCTGTCACCATTCCACGACCGATCATAATATTTATTTACAGTCAATTCTATTTTTCTTCCTTTTAAGAATGGAACTAATTTTTCAATAGAATACATTGTAGTCTAATTATTTTCTTTCTTTTTCATATTTTTCTCCCATCACCCTGTAATTTGTAATGAATGCTATTTATTCTTCCTTTGTTATCCATTTATATTTTATAATGTTTATTAACTGTCCTCTAACTTACAACATTTCATTTCTATTTACAGTGAATTCTATATTTCTTCCCTTAAACAACGGAAACTTTGATTCTCAACTAATTTTTCTAGTAGATTTATAATGCATAGTGACCTTATTATTTTTTATCGTCTTTTTCCTATTTTTCTTCCATCACCTTTTAATCTGTAATATTCACTTGTTATTGCTTTTTTGTTGTCCAATTGTAATGTTTATTAATTATTAACCTTCAGTTGACAATATTTCATTTTTATTCTGCCTTAATTTCACTATTAGGTATTAGTCAGTTTTAATTAGGAAAAAACTTAAAAATATTATCCATCTTCCAAATCTCATTCCAACAAATCAAAAGAAATCTGTAAATTAATACAGTTTTTATTTTTTAACACGTCACGTATAGGCTACAGCAGAAAGCCAACAACATTTAACCGACTTCGCTGATAGATTTTGAGAATAATTTATTAATGTTCTGGAAGAGTTCATGTAACTCCGTGTCTTACCAAATACTGGTGATTGGTCATGCGGTGAGCGTGGTGTTCAAGTGATCGTGATGTTCAGTCACGACCGCTCAAGACTGCGCTTGGATGGGTGACCGTGCTTCAATGACTTGATGTTATAAGCTTTATTATCACTTACCCGGTGGTTCGGAACTCACCTAAAATAGTAGGTCCACCATGTTCCCCGTAACATGGCTCAAACGGCGAGGTGGAACTACCCGTAAGGGTCTCCCCACCATTAAAAGCCATACGCTTATTATTATTATTACCAAATACTGCGTGAATTCTATTGCTCTTTTCAGTTCCACATAACGAAAACTTTATCAGTTATTCAATAGATTGATAGATAATTTAATAAATTCACAGTGTTTGTTATTTTGAATGACAAAGCTAATTACAGTATTTTAAAATATTTTTTAGCCAGTATTCAACTAACAAGAGGCTATACATATGATATTAAAACTAGAAAACTGATAATATTCGACAATAATGATACTGTTGTATCAATACCTGTGACATTTTTTTATAGCAAGACTAAAGTGTCATTGAGCCACATAAGCTCCAAAACTTCAAGCGTTTGACTACAAGGATTTGAACCGTTTTACGGTGTGATCGGTAATAATTGAGAAATTATGTACTTTCAATTAATTTAGCTTTAAAGCTGAATCAATTTATGTGTTGGACTCAAGGGCGGTCCCAGGGGTGGTCATAGGGATCATGACCCCCCTCCCAAAATCGGAAATTTGCTGGAGAAGTGGTACAAAGAAGAATCGCGCAAAAAAGGTCAAAAAAAGCACATTTATAAGCCCCCCGAACTCCCGATCTCTCCTGGTTTGACAAGAGGTAGCCTATTTGAGCCATTCGATTAAGCAGTTCGATCATTGATAATGAAAAATCATGTATTGTCTAATTATTAAGTTGCAGATGGTGGAATTATTGATTACTGTGAAACTTCCTACGCTGTTGAGTTTTGAAAGAGTAATATTGCAATAAAGAGAACATTTGGTGAACGATGATGAGTAGCTTCAATCGTTGATAGATCAGATAGTAGTGAATGCTCGAAATGTGGCCAACTTTAGGTATTTTATTGTCAGTGTTGATGGTGAGTGTGTGGAGAACTGATGGCTGCTATGTATTCCCCGCAGACTCGGTGGACCCATGCCTGAAGAAAGAGTGTCCTCCGGGCGCTCGGTGTGTGGTGGATCATTCGTCAGGCGAGCCAACGTGCGTCTGCCCCCAGCGCTGCCCCCAGTATGGCGATCACGCCGCCTCCAGGCCTCTTTGCGCCAGCGACAACCGCGACTACAGAGATCTCTGCCATATGCGCAAAGCTGCCTGCACTGAGGGGCGGGACATCAGTCTCAAACTGCATGGTGCCTGTGGTAAGCTCCTTTCATTTTTATAAGTATATTTTTTTAAAGTATTTAATGTATTTTTCAACCGTATCTTTCATGAATTGACATAAATAAAATAATTTTATAGAAATAATAAAGAGAAATACCTCAAGCAGAAAAAAATGTATTCTAATAAAGATGGAATTACAAGGCTACATATCTTAGAAAAGAAAATATATATTGTTGAACTTCTTCCATTACGAACTACACGATTGAACACTTTTTAGAATAATTCACTACATTGCAACAGTCATTTTCATGAGAAAATAATTATAATTATTCACTCAAGTCTACAACTATAACAATAAGAATAAGAATATTTATTTGCCATTAAACAAAACAATTGCAATAGGCTTCGTCATCACATAAAATCAACAATGAATATACAAAATTTGTATAAATAATTAATGATGTTTTATGTATTATTACAATTTCTCATAGCTTACTCATAGATCAGCATATCAAAAACAAAGTCATAAGATTCACAAACAGGTGGCTTACAATTCAGTCATTTTTAATTGTATTTGGGTTGGAGTCCATGTATTCATTGAGATTATAAAAAGGCTGATTCTTCAGCCATCTACTAACAACTAATTTAAAATGTTTTTCTGGCAGATTGCGTACCCATAGTGGAAGTTTATTAAATATCAAGCATCTCTGATAGAAATGGCTCTTATGTGTTTTTGACAATCTTATTTGAGGAATAGGAAGATTCAACTTTATATAGATTATAAAGAATAAGATGATAAATGAATGCTCAAAATTCTTTGAGTAGTCTAGTGAGCTAGTAATGAAAAAATTAAAGAGATTGTGCCACTCAGCCAAAAAACTAATGTAATAATAAGTACAATTCCGTATAGGTTTGATAGGCCAGAGCTAAATGAAGCCATTAAGTCAACAAATAAATCAATTCATAATACAATCAACAGCCTAAAAAATAAGAATTCTAAGCAGTTGGGGATTTGTTTTCTAAATGAAAGGCTGAAAAAACAAAACTTCACTAATCATGGTCTACATCTAAATCAATCTGGCAAAGTAATATTTTGTAATAGGCTGGCAGAGCTGATTGAAAGTCGTTTGCAATCTACTGTCAATAATTCTCCTAAACAATCATCTAACGAACCTTTTTTAGTAAAGTGGCTCAAAACCGGGAAGGGAAACTAGTTTCAGATGATAAATTCATATCTTCAATTGTATTAAAAGACGTTAATCGATCAAAAAATCAGGATAGCATTAGTGGAAGGAACTCTTGTAGCAATCTGATAGGCTCTCAAGATTCTAAGAGATTAAGTAAATCTACTTCAATATGCAAAAGCAACGATAAAGTAATAAGGGATGATAGGGAAGTACCGGTACTCACTGTGTTCCATCAGAATATTCAATACATTCGTAACAAAATAGATAGAATCGAAGTATTTTTTAAAGAAGAGGCTCCTGATATAGCTATTTTCACAGAGCATGGTTTAAAAGAAGATGAATTGTCACAACTTAATATTCCAAACTATTCATTGAAAACGTCGTATTGCAGGACATCTCATCGAAGTGGGGGAGTAGCTATCTTCACTAAAAATGCTAAGAATATGCAAACATTTAATTTAGAATATGTAGAGAAATTTGCTGTGGAAATGGATTTAGAAGTTACTGGTTTGAGAGTAAAAATCGACAATAATTTCGAAGTAGCGGTGTTAGGTATTTACAGGTCACCAAATGGGGAATGGAACAATTTTTGTGAACTATTCAATAGGCTTTTAGAGATTACTACTACTCGTTTTACAAACGTTATTGTAGCGGGAGATTTCAATACAGACTTTGCAACACAGAATAAAATGACAGAAGATTTAAAGGATATTATATGCATGAATAACTTGGAAATAAAAGTTCATGAATATACCAGAGTCACAAGAACATCACAAACAATAATTGATAACATCCTTACTAATATAGATTACTCTAAAACAAGATTAGGCGGCTCGGAACTATCTGATCATGACTATCAAATCTTAGAGGTGGGGTTGCAAGGTCATAAATCAATTAAAAAGAGTAGAGTAATGAAAGAAATTCAACAATGTGAACAGGGGAATATCGATTGTTTGAAGCAGAATCTGCTACAAGAAAACTGGAGTAGGGTTTACAATAGCAATAGTTTAAATGACAAATATGATAGTTTCATTAATATTTTAAGGTTTCATATTACTATGAGTTGTCCAGTTAAAAAAGTCCCTGTAAAGAACAAATTAGACAAGATTGAAGAGTGGATAACTGATGATATCCTTGCAGAAAGAAATAGGGTTAAAGATGCATATGATGAATTCAAAATATCTAGAAATATGTTAAGTGAAGATAATTACAAAGCTCTAAAGAAAAACTATATGAAAAAAGTGAAAAGAGCGAAATGTAAGAAAACAGCTGAAATTTTGAATAATAGTGTGTACTTTAACACAGCAGTGTGGGATGTAATAAACAAAAATAGGCAAGTAGCTCATGTAGATGCTTATACTAGTGTCCCCAGAATAATTAACGAAAATAAAAAATATATTGATGATAGTGTAGACATTTGTAATTTCTTTAACAGATATTATCAACTGGTTGCTAAGGATCTTCAAAAATCTCTTAATACAGGTATTAGTGATGCAAACATGAGGAATACTGAGGGGATTCAGAACGAATTAAAATTCCACCCAGTATGCCAAGACGAGTTGTCAAATATCATTGATAGTTTAAATAATAAAAAAACTGTAGGAATGGATGGGGTATCCAGTAAAATTCTGAAAGAATGTAAAGATCAATTGTTAGACCCTTTGATTCATCTGATCAATCATTCATTAGAACAAGGTGTTTTTCCAGATAATTTAAAAGAGGGGAAGATCTTGCCAATCTTCAAAAGTGGCGATAGAGAAATGGTAGAAAACTATAGGCCCATTAGTATTTTAAATGTAATAAGTAAAATTTTTGAAAGAGTAGTTCTAAATAGGTTACTTCTGCACCTTCAAGAAGCTAACTTTATCTGTGATGAACAGCATGGCTTCCAGAAAGGGAGATCAACAAAAACAGCCATAGTTTCTCTAGTTGAAAAACTAATAGATATAATAGATTCAGGTGATAAAGCTACTGCAATCTTCTTAGATCTGTCAAAGGCATTTGATTGTGTTAATCATAGAACTTTATTGGAAATACTGCAAAATGTAGGTGTAAATGGGGTTGAACTGAAATGGTTTGAATCATATCTTATTGGGAGAAAACAATGTGTAGAACTAACTACAGTAGTTGGTAATAGTATAGTAAAGAATAAATCTAATAAATTAGAGGTGCAAGCTGGAGTGCCTCAGGGGTCAATACTAGGTCCATTGCTTTTTTTGTTATATGTCAACCGTTTACCTAAAGAATTAATTAGTGGTAGAGCCCTCTTATTTGCTGATGATACATCACTCATTTTCAGCAATTCCATTCTAGATAATTTAGAAATAAGTGCCCATATAGGTGTGCAGTCCATTGTCCAATTTTTAAACCAGTTGAAATTAACTATAAATAGTAAAAAATGCCAATACCTTCAATTCAAAAACAAACATAATTTAAATGAAGATAGGGCTATAAACGTGTTTGTAAACGATAATCAATTAGACCAGGAAGAAAAAATTGCATTTCTAGGAGTTACGTTGGATAGACGATTGACCTGGACTCCATACATTGAGAAAATATGTAGTAAAATTTCATCTGGGGTATTTGTCCTGCGACAGCTCGCTAGATTGAATGACAAAAAGTTACTTTTTACAGCTTACCATGGGCTCTTACTGTCACATATCAGGTATGCTATCTTAGTATGGGGTAATTCATCAAAACAAAATCTTGATAGGGTGTTTAAGATCCAAAAGAAAGCGGTTAGGTGTATAGAAAGAGTAAATAGATTAGATTCATGTAGGCCGTTGTTCAAGAGACTTGGTCTCCTAACTGTACCCTGCTTATATGTGTATGAAGCTACTTTATATGTAAAAACGAATGATATTAACCAAAATCTTGATGTACATGATTATAATACAAGAAGCCGAGGAGATTATCACTTGGTGAGTCACAATAGTAGCCTATTCAAACAAAAACCTAGTTATATTGGTAGGAAATTCTACAACAAGCTACCGCAGTTTTTGAAGAGTCTTGAAAATATAGAAATATTTAAAAAACAATTGAAGAAATATTTAGTTGATAAAGCTTTTTATAGTGTACAAGAGTTCCTTTCACATCAAAATTAAGCCTCACCTCAACTAATTGAAGTAATTATGGTATCTAGTGTATAATATTGTTGATCTGACTTGTCTTATACTCCTTAACTGGAGTCTCCAAGACGTAATCTACAAAAAAAAAAAAAAAAAAAAAAAAAAAGCTAGTGCCATCATTGGAAGGCTACAGTATTGGTACATAGTATTTATTGCATTAACAAGAATACAAAATTAAATTAATAGAATTAAATTTCAATGCATTTGGTTAAACAGAAACGTTTCATATAACGCAGAATAATGGGGAAATTAATGCGTTATAAATTATTAAAATCTATTATGAATATCCACATCAGACAGAAAGGGTACTTTGCTGTTATAGCTGGGAATTAAAATAATGATATTGAACAATATTTATTTATTATTCCAGCTTATATGTGTCAGTGTTCCAACAAGTATTGAATGCATTTCTCGAGACAAAAATGCATATATTTATAAATAATCTTACACATTTCTAAGTTTTGTAAATAAGTAAGCATACCTCTTCTTACGATTTTATTTTAACTAGATTTCCTATCACTCCCTCATATCGATAAGCACCAGTTGTTTGATGTAGTTTCTTCATTACCATGTACAGTAATATCATTTCAATCATTTTCGCTATGTTCGCTCTATAATTATTTGTTCAATTTGTATTGATTTTGCTTCACTGAGTAACCTAAATTTGCTAATATCTATCATGTATCAGAATTGGGATCTCACCAATTTTCCTAGATGTATTCATTCTATGTACGGTATTCATTTAGAGTACCGTAAATAAATCAACTATTGAAATTAATTTGATTATGTTGAATGAGTAATCGCTTTGAAACAAAAACCAGCTACTAGTATAGATTATTGAAAGCAATATGGAGAGCATATTTATATTCATTCCAGCATATAAAGCATAGAGAATATTGCGTTATAAGGAACAATATCCAATATCAAAACTGACACTTGAACTTTTCATATCGTATTTCTATTTAAATATGATTTTTACTTTCTTTTACTGGAGGAATGCATTTCGACGCTTCTAAAGAGAAACTTCATCAGCCTGCAATAAAGCGATATGTTTATTTCTACAGAGTAATTGTAAGCGTTCAAGGGTTGGAAAAACATGTACTAGCTTTTACAAATTTAATAACTTCCATAACCTAAAAGTGATTGAATAATGACTTTTTTCGATTAATTACATAATGAACAATAGCTTCAAGTAATTAGATTCAAATTTCACCTCGTTCCACACAGCGAACTGATACTAATATTGCCATATGTATCTGTGTCTGAATTTCATTACTTATTTAGTACATTATCGTAACAAAAATGCATATATTACCGTAAATAAAGTATATTCAGTAGAAGCGTATCTAATATCTAAGTATGATGTTCTATATTAAATGACTCAATAAAAAATTACCTTTTTTGTAAAATACTATGCATCTAAGAAAAACCTAAAAAACTAGTAAGATGAGCGTTTACCTGTTTGGAACATGTGAATCTAGCTGAGCCAACAAAAACGAGGCTCTCGGCAAAAAGTGATCAGCAAAAAAGGCAAGCTCAGGGAAGGATTCCGTAGAGCATGTTCTTTGCAGATAAGGGATAAAACTTGATAGTTTTTGTTTGCTTCATGAATCCCTTTCATGCTACAGCTGAGTGTGTAGCGTGTTAGGAGAATGAGCGAGAGAGTCTTGCCGAAAACAAATCCCGGCAACAAAACGTGTAACCCATTAAGCGCAAGCTCACCCCGCAACATGTCGTAAGAAAGGGTGCATGCAATAATTCGCGTCAACCACCATTTCCTTGCTATTACTCAGCCCAGCCCACCTAACGTTATACACTAGTCTCTTCCAAAATAATAATCACCACACCTCGCACTCTATTCAATTTTGCAAATTTCCCTCACAAATAATTGCAATTTCCAATTTGAAATAATAAGAATCCTAAGAAATGTATTTTTTTGAATTTAAATTTGAAAAATTATTAGATTATCCACAACTGTCTGGAATAGAAATCACAAAGTAAATAAATAATAAGCAAATCTCTGATAATCCAATATCAAAAATGACACCGTTTGATTGGAAGGATAGTCTTGTTCCAAGTTGGACTACCTTCCCAGGTTAGCCTTTTGGGAATCTATATACTCATGTAGAAGCTTCATTCTCCCTGTAGTTAATCAATCGAGAAATAGGAGAGAAAGAGAGAGAAAATGAATGAGACTCAACTTACATTTGAAAAATTATCATTTCCTCATGACCACATTTATACATCCATTTGAAATGTTTCCAGCCAATGCGATCTCTTTCATGGCCAGTTACGTTCTCTAACGTAATTCCCTCACAAGCGAACTGGAAAATGGACGTTTTTCAGCTTTAATCGAAATTTGAAGCTTAGAAAACACTCAGTTAATCCGGCCTGGCTGCAGATGTGATGGAAAGAGGAATATAAATCTTCTGTAGCAGGCTCTTATTCCTTTATTGAATAATATGATGAATTAATATCCCATCAATAAAGAGAGCCACCATCGATAATTTCAGTTCGGCATGAACGCACCTCAAAACTCTTCCTTATTCCCTTTCAAATCAATTTTCTGAGAAACTTGAAGCTGTCTTTTCAAAAATCAGACATTAATAAATCTGTCTTCAATCGTAAACTCAAACTTCTTGATATCCTTATTCAACAATTCAAACTCTGACTTTCTGAATGAAAGAACTTTCCATTTTCAATTACAAAATTTATATCCATTTTTATAAAAAATCTCTATCGTGTTAGTTTTTAATACGATTAAATTTAAATTTAAATTCCACTGAAAGCTTGATTCCACTTGAAAAACACTGAAAACCAAGCGAACTGGAAAATGGAAGGTTCTCAGCTTTAATCGAAATTTGAAGCTTAGAAAACACTCAGTTATTCCGGCCTAGCTGATCTATTTGATTTAATTGATCTATTTTATTTGAATAGTAAAAAATTTATTATTTCACTCAATTTCGATTCTTCAATGCAATAATCAGTGCACCTACATAACATAATGCAACTCTATCAATAGATCTGATGATTTTTTATCACCCAATACAATAATGCACCTATATAATAAATGCAGTTTTTTTTTTGAGGATGAAGCCCACATAGGTCTGAGACCTGTGCGTGGGTAATGAGTTGGATGATGGTGATTTATGAGTTGGACCTACAGTTTTAGGTGGGTTCCGAACCACCGGGAAGTGATTTTACAGCAGAGAACAGTGTCTTTTTTGCTGGCCAATCTAATCGGTCACCGTTTCAAACAGGACATACGAGAACGCAGCTTATCTATCTGATTGAACAGATACCTACTACGGCTCGCGGCTATCACTTCCCTGAATAATTATAATATAATATTAATAATAATATAATAATAATATAATATAATAATAATAATAATAATATAAATATAATATAATATTTTTTTTAGTAATAATGAATTATTGTGTTCTTGGATTTCTTGTTCCATAACGATCTGCGTTGTTAGTATTAAATTTTTATTGTAAATTCAACAACTTTCAGTTAATTCGTTAAGTCATTTCCACTACAAAGTGTATCAACTTAATTTTGCTCATCCCATTTTATTGTCCATTCTGAATTGAATTCTGTCTCTGAGTTGATTATGATCCAGTTAACTTTCTACTCTTCATCTTGAACAGTTGCTGAGCATCCATTATTATTATTATTTTGACATTTTTCATTGTTATTCGCATTAAATTCCAATCACCTTCATATCCATGGCCCTTCACATGAAATTTATCTTTAATATTATCATCTCATTAAAAAAAACTAAATCTCTACCAATTTGTTAAATACATAATTATTATTTTACAGTATCTTCAACCCATTTCAAAGTAAATTATGGAGAATATTTTTTCTTCCAGATCCATGTGAGAATATAGAATGTGTTGAACCGGAAGTGTGTCAACTGGATGAAGACCGGAAGCCAGTGTGCAGATGCGGAGACACTTGCCCGTTGGAATTCACGCCAGTTTGTGGCTCAGATGGAAAAACCTACATCAATGAGTGCAATCTACACCAAGAAGCTTGTCGCACAAGGAGAAAGCTTCGAATTATCTACAGAGGCAAATGCAGTTCAGGTAAGGAAGCCTTACAGTCACTACCTACATCCCATATAAATATTTTGATAAAACAATATGAAAAATATTGTCCCTGGGTGATAGAATGATAATGAATTAACACTGTGATAGATTGATTTGACTTATTATTAAACACAACATAAAATGGACTGTATAAAAAACATAGGGGGCTCAATCCCTGCATGCTGGATAAAATAATGTTAGATTAAAATATAATGTCTCTTGTTCACAAATATATGTGTGCCCTTCACACGGGTCTCCTGTAGACTGGCTTTTATGGGAGAGATCAGCCAGCACCCTATGCGCTCTGCTCTCTCTCACGAGCACCACAAAATATATATAATATGGAACATAATCGAACACAATCGTTAACCAGTAAATATCTCCTGTAAAACTTTAATTCACCATATCTGCGGTACTCATTCTTGCTATTCTTATCGATTGCCAAATATGGAAAATATTAGACTGCATTGTTGTATGAGCGTGAAATCTCAACCAAGCAGTTCAATAATAAATCAAAGTATCACGGGAACAGCGCAATCTATCATTGTTTTTAAATAACAGTATTTGCTGTGGTACCTGTAGAATGGCACCTGCAAAATTAAAAAATATTATTGCAGGTATTTTTTGTTTTCCTAAGGAAGTCAGTCATTGGTGAATAGCTCTCCGTTTACATAATGATTCACATTATCAAATTATAATTTTCCGTTCACATTATGAAATAATTATTTAGGGTATAATATTTTATTAATATTAATTCATATACTGTAAATCAGCCTATCATTGACGTATAATTATGTTATGAATATAATTTGATGAATAATTATTTTTGTTTTATCAACACAAATTAATGTCAACTATTCTGCCTACTTCATTCATTTTTTGCTATCCGGTGAATTACTCTTTCACTCCCATCTCGCAATTATTGTTTCTAAATTCATGGGTGAAGTGATTTTTGTTTTGAGGAAAATTATTGTTTCACCCTTATAAAAATTAAAATATACTTCAAAAGTTTTCAATAGCTTAGATTGAAATAAGCTCTACTCAAATTCGCAGATGCGTAAGGAGGAAGATTCATGAGAATAATTACATATTTTTTCATTGAATTTATTACAGAATTTTCTAAGAAGATTACTTTTCTCCATGATGGAAAGATTAAATGCAGATTATTTTGATTGTCTAATAATTATATTCAGTTTATAACAAATCAAAAATTCTAATTTTAGTATGCTTAGAGAATTACATTTCATGATATAAACGAAATGTATCAATTTGAAGTAGCTTTCTAATTTATCATAATTTATAGTGAATAATCTGATGTTTTCCATGACGAAATACTTGATGAACAATCTAATACCAAAACTGACTCTGTATTTCTCTTTAATATATGATTTTCACTCACTTATAGTGGAGATACTGAAGGGATGCATTTCACTTCTAAAAAGAAGTGACTGATGAAGCTTGTCTTTAGAAGTGGAAAGCATTCCTCCAGTATCTCCAGTATAAGTGAGTGAAAATCATATATTAAATAGAAATGCAGTGACAGTTTTGATATTAGATAGTGAATAAGCCATTTATTCGCATTGTTATATTATTCAGAGAGGTTAAGCCCTTCCACATTATGGTAACAACAATAAATAGCTCACTATTAAATTATAAATAATCAATCAACTTGCATAGAAAAATATTACTTAAGATATACAAGCTTTTGTCACTCTTTTCATTCCCCTCACAACTTGCTTGTTCTAATTTTCTTTTTTTACCAAGACAAAGAAGAGTTTTCCATGAAAGCTTGGAATTTTCAATGATTGTGTCCTTTATTGCTGAACCCTACCCTATCTGAATTCAGCCTTTGTCCAGCTGTTCAGGAAATATAGAGGCCGTCTAATGATGAGCCAGCAGTGGACATCAAACGACAGAAAGCAGAGTAAGAGCGACGGGTGCGTTTTTGATCAAAACACTTGTCTGCTCTGTCGACTAAGCTCAGTCACTCTAAATTGAAGACTGCTCTGTTGTCGGAGATTGCAAAAGTCCTTTTGACTCTGTTACTGTCATCTGATTGTTTCGCGACCAGCTACTAATTCACAGGCCGTAGAAAACAAATAAAAAGGCCACTCAATACTTCATCCCCATTACTATTGTCCATGGATCTTGTTCAGTGATTTCAGCAGGGTTCTTTTGTTCGAAGCTATTTAATTCTGCCTCGTTGACTTGTGAAAGTGTTCGCTTGATATTTGAATTCCTCTTAAAAGCTGGGGCTTTATTGTTCACATCAGCTTTGATAAATTTTTTAGTTTGATGCATAAACTTTTTTACAACTTTATAAATTTGTGTGAATGTTAGATAGGTCATTATTATTGTGACAAGCTATTTTCTTATGACGTTTTTTTTTGTGGATTACGTCTTGGAGACTCTAGTTAAGGAGTATAAGAAAAGTCAGATCAACAACTTATACAATCTTATACACTAGTTACCATCATTTATTTGATGTGAAAGGAACTTTTGCACACTATAAAAAGCTTTAACTAAATATTTTTCAATTGTTTTTTTTAAATATTTCTGTATTTTCAAGACTTGTTACTTGCTACTTGTATTCGGTCAAGACTTAAATTCCTCTCAAAGCTAGGTTTTTATGGTTCATATCAGCTTTTATAGCTTATATTATCACGCAATTATTATAGAAGTGATGGATGTATAATTATTTTATATTGATTTCCATAGCCTTGTAAACAAGGCACAGTATTATAAAAATATTTACCACAGCGATTTTCATTCTCAACTTCTTGAATGTAATGATGAAGTTTATCCATTATGAATTATCCATAATTATGAATTTTGTTATCAAATGTCATATGGAAGGATATGAAAGTTTAACGCCATCTTCTCCAGTTACCAGTTACCTTGGTCCAAAAAGAGATTCAGTGCATTTAATCTCTAACCTCTGTAAGATCTTTTGAAGGCTGGAAATGTTTACCAAGTTCTGGTGTCCTATTAAAAAAAATATATTTATAACGCATAATTAAAGACCGATCTCTTCTCTTTCTTTCTCATATACTTAATCCATATTCTTCTCTTCCATAATTATTATCTTCCAAGTTCCACTCCAGAAAGTATCTTCTTTCTCTGTCTTGTGGCAGTATTAAAGCTTATTAGTAGTTGATGAAAAACTACATTAACTATAACGCGGATGCTAACCTGAACACTCTATGCCTCCACCCACTCCAAATGCAAAATACTATAGAACAAACTGAGACATAGAATGGTGTTAGCATTAGCGTTAAGGCTATTTTATTTTTACTCTAACTCTCAATGATTCAAGAAGTTTATTCCTAAAGGCTGTAATATTGCCATGTCAATAATTTCACGTTTTATAAACTCTTATTTTTCTATTTACTTGTACTAGTTATATTTTATCATATGAAGGTCCAAAATATTAATAAAACCATACGAATCAATTCTATATTAAACTGTCTTATTTTCAGTTCAAAATCCTATTACAAAATGCACTTTATTGGAAAATGATATTCTTATAATCAAAACTGACACTGTATTTCAATTGCAATTATTATATATACTCTATTATACTAGAGGAGTGCATTTCGCATTCTGATGATCTAAATTGAAATATATAATGCCAGTTGTGATATAAGAATATATAATATTTTCCAATGTGGAACATCTTGTAATGGGATTTTAAACAGAAAATAAGGCAGATTGATACATAGAATTGCAATACAAATTCATAATTATAATACTGACACTTAATTTTAATTATAATTCTTACTCACTTATACTGGAGGAATGCATTTCGCTAGTGAGGAGAAGCCTCATCCTCAGAAGTGAAATGCATTATATTCCTCCACAGCCACAACATAAGTGAGTAAAAATACAGAAATACAGTGACAGTCTTTATATAAGAATATTATTTTCCAATGTGGAGCAAATTTTAATAGTATTTTAAACTGAAAATAAGGCAGTTTAATATAGAATTAAAATATTTAAATTATGAATCTTACCTACTGATACTAGAGGAATGTATTTCGCTTCTGATGAAAAGCTTCATACTCAGAAGTGATCTGTGATGTTTTCCATGACGAAATACTTAATGAACAATCTAATATTAAAACTGAAACTGTATTTCACTTTTATATAATGCTTTACTCACATATTTTGGAGATGCTTGAAGAATGCACTTCTGAAAAGAAGGCTGACTAAGCTTCGTTTCAGAAGTGTCAGTTTTAATATTAGATTGCTCAGAAGTGAAATATATTGTACCTCCCCCGTATAAGTGAATAAAAATAATAATTGTTTATAAAATAAATAATAATTGTTCATCAAGTATTTCGTCATAGAAAACATCTCAGAAAATGACATTGTTTTTGTTGAGTGAAGTGATTGTCTCGGTTACAGGTGTGAACCCATGTAGCAGCGTTGAGTGCAGTCATGGCCAGGAGTGTGTGATCACCAAGTACGGCATAGCGCAGTGCGAGTGTCCGGCCGAGTGTGAACCTGTGGTGCGACCCGTGTGCGGCAGTGATGGCAAGACTCACGACAGCGAATGCCATTTGCGCCGCACCGCCTGCAAGGAGAAGACTGTCATCAAAATTGCACACACTGGAGCATGCGGTAGGTGACAAATTAATTAATGATAACTTTATAAATTAAACAAATAAAATAGGTATTTTCTACATAAGCCTCTACTACATACACAAATCAAATATCAATTTATTCCCCAAAAAAATTACAACAGTTAATGAATCACACATAGAAATAAATATTAGGAATCCCCCTACAAGACTGTGTGTAGGGGACCACCTATACATACAGACCTATTCACCTCTTGTTGAGATAGACAGTTGCAGAAAGAGAGATATACACAGTGATTGTGAATTATTTATTAATGAATGATTCTTAAAAATAAAGGATAATATAATAATGAGTGAGCGATAACTTGATAGAGTAAAGAATGATTTCGTTAGTTTTAACCTCTATTTACCGACAATAGATTCATTGAGAAAGTGCAGAAGTAGGTGGTAGAAATAAATGAATAACCTGTTGATCAATATTTTGAAAAGATTAGTACCGTATAGCCTTACATGTTGCGCTTAGGCCATGTAACAACTTTGTTCAACAAAGTTTCATAAACAAGGTTTTTTAACAAAGTTGTCATACGGCATTGTATGAAAATGAAACACTATTGGTATAAATAATGATAAAACTTTCTTATTTACAGCAGTTCTATTTGGAAACTTCATTTCTTTTTGAAAAGTTGTACAATATGTTTATAAACAGTCTTTTTTACAATCATACTGTAAATGATTCACTAATATAAAAAACATTAACTCTCATTTATTTCAAGTTCTATTTAAAGTGGTTACGGTACGGTACCCTAGTAGCAGTAAATGCCTGATAATAATTTAGAAGCTCCCTATATGGTAGCACATAATGTGATATTCATTTGACAACTTCAATAAAAGAAGAATGAAGTTGCTGGCAGGATGCCAGTAGCCCATATATTTGTAGGCTATATATTTTCAAGAAGATATGAAGTTCAACAATTTTTTGGTGCAACAAGAACCGTGGTCATTGTATTTTGTCAACTGGTAGAACAAATTATAATCAAAATTATGAATTATAATTACCGGTAAATTAAAAAACGGCTGAAAGTGGAAGCTCTAACCCGTGTTTTTGTCTCTAAAATTATTTTGACCAAGTACAAGAAAGTGCATTACTTCAAGTCTTCAAGATTCAAGATTTTCTCTCGAATTTGAATAGCATAGATAGATAGATAGATAACTAACTTTTTATTTGCACTGTACAAACATAAGTGCTGTGGGTGAAGTTGAGGCTTATTTACGGCCCCCTTTACCGCTTAACCCACGAATAGCGAATAGCAGCGTAGATTATTGGAAATTCATCAAACTACTGCACGTAAAAGAAACAGCTGAAAGTGTATAAGTTATAAGTCTAGTGCATATGTTTATGGTCTTTTTTCAGGTGCCAGCGGGCCATGCAGTTCACACACATGTCATCCAGGAGCTATTTGTGTGGAGAGAGGAGGTCTGCCAGTGTGTGAATGTCCTCGTTGTTCTGCGGAATTCAATCCTGTCTGCGGATCAGATGGCATACCATATGGAAACGAATGCAAACTCAGACTTGAGGCTTGTCAACACATGCGCGATATAACTGTCCTATATAGAGGAAATTGCAGTGAGTATCACCTGCAGTGCATAAAATCTACTTCAAGTTAAACATCTGCAACTATTCATAGTCTACGTTTCACCCTACATTCAGTAGGCTTGAATTCAAATTGCATACTCTTTCTGTGTGTAGCCTTATAATATGAATTTTCTATGACTGTCACTACCATAGACAGTATATATAGCACCTTCCATAATAGCTAGACAAACGTTGTTTTCTAATTACTTTTCCTATTTAACTAATTCCACCACTATTATTACTATAGTTGTAAAAACTTCAACACATTTTTAGAAGTACTGTACTGTTATAAATGGTCTTGACAATTGTTTCCAAGTTTTTTTGTTTTTAAAATAAATTAGTGTAGCAGGATTTTATTGGTAGTGATTATGAATGAGTGAAAATTGGTGTTTAACTATAAGACTAAATTGGAAGTTTTCAGTCTATTCACCAAAAAAAATGTTCTAAATTTTGTCATTGATATTTATGAATTTCTTTTTGCGTTGCTGAGAAAGATTTGAATGATTGATGATTATATGTAATAATTAATCAGTCAGTAGGCCTATGATTAGGTTTAATTTATTTAAGCAGAGTTCGCAGTATCGGTAACCTTTCATAAAACTCCCATTGGCTCATATTATGAAAAATAGCTTTGCAATTAAGTCATCTCCAATATCCTAGGATCCGCTCCAATGTGGTGATTGCCCACGCGTGGTGTTTATGCGATCGTGATGTTCAGTCGCGACCGCTCAAGACTGTGTTTGGATGGGTGACCGTACTTCAATGAATTGATGCTGCAAGTATTATAATCACTCGCCCGGTGGTTCAGAACCCACCTAAAATTTGTAGGTCCATTCTTTGGTTTGTGTTCTCTATAACATGACTCAAACGGCGAGGCGGAACTACCCATAAGGGTCTTCCCACCAATAAAAGCCATGCTCTTATTTATTTTTTTTATTTGGTCCGATTCGCAAATTTGTCCCAACGATTAAAATTTGTTAACCACTAATTACTTTCTTTTTGAAAGCTCTAATGGTATAATATGCATACAGTGCTGGCTGCTTATCACCTGTTTGGGAGTCCATAGTTCAAATATTTAGATGGTTTTCATACCTCCTACAATATTGTAGGCCTGTAATTTGAGAACTGTTTTTTTATTTAGTTATTCAGGCAACCAAAAGTCAAGAGAAATTTAAAATTGACATTAACGTTTATTTTCAGATGGCTGTGAAAACAAAAAATGCGAGTTTTTTGCAACATGTGAAATTGATTCAACTGGAGAAGCGCAATGCATTTGTCCTTCTAACTGTCCTGAGGTAACTTATTTGAATTGTATTTCTAAATAGTTGGTACTCTTCCAAGAACTTTTAAAAATATTTAGCTGCGATAATATGGAACCGATTTTTGTTTCGAGTAAGTTAGTTAGTATCTTACTTCAATATATCATGAACATATTTTATTTATTTAACTAAAATACAATCAATTTGAATACGACATAGTTGTACTAATACATATTAGTTTAATAATAACTATATATTTTCTAATGTAAATATAAACTTTTAAAGAAAACTGACCTTTGTTTTGCAAAGGTAATGCCAAAAGCTCTCAAGCTGAATATTGTTTTGATAAACATAAAATATTTACCATGATGGAATTGGTAACTTTTATCTTTCTCAGAATTTAAAATGAAGAAGTTGACACCTAATGATTTATTGCAGGGAGGAGGACCAATCTGTGGAACAGATGGAGTAACTTATAAGAATGACTGTGAACTTCGAAAAGTTGCTTGTCAGCAAAAACTCAGTATACAAGCTGCTTATAAGGGCGACTGTGGTAAGTTCGCATAGATTTCAGCATTTATTTAATTTGGATTTTTTCTTTGTTCACATGATATTTTTAAAGAAGAATTCAATATTGATTTTTACTTAATATAAGGCTACATATTACTTTTATCACTTTTTTCATCACTCTGATCAATTTAGTTGGAATTGAAACAATTTAAACAATTGATTGTAAAATTTGAAGCTTATACTTTTAAGTAAGTTACTACCATGGTAGTGTACCATAGACTCTCGTCATCACTGTCTCATATTTTTTTAGCCACTTCAAACTGATCGTATTTTATTATTTATTAGTTATCTGGTTGATATATTAAAAAAGGTATTCACTGCCTTCTATTTAGACTTCAATTAGATGTACGATTATTGAAATTGATGTTTTCAATAATAACAGTAGACAAATGTAAAATTTTCGCCTCACATTTTGTTTTAATTTTATATTAGCAAGTACTGTATTTACAGTACTTATACATTATTGTACTGTATATACAGTATTGAAAGCACTGTTCATCTTATCCTAAATAAATATATATAATCTTCACAATTTATTGTTATGATTAGTTCAACTTTATAATTGAAATACCAATGAAGATGACCAGCTAACAAAAACTTTTAGATCAATTGGCGAACAGACAGTACTGTTTCTATTGATAAAACGTCTGTTACTTAAGTCTTGATAATGGAAAACTAATTATTGACTAGGGGGCAATTTCCGTGTAAGATTAAAATCACTCCCACTGCATGAGGAGATTGGAAATTTTGATGCTTTAGATTGTTTTCTATATAATTTCATGTAAAATGAAAGAAATCATTCTAATTTATGCATTTTCTTATCAGATCTTTGCCAAGGTGTCTCCTGCAAACTAGGAGCCAGATGCGAAGCGGGCGTCTGCGTTTGCCCAACAGAATGTCCTCCAGATGACGGCAGTGAAGAGCCAGTTTGTGCATCAAACTTCCAAACCTATTCCAGTGAGTGTGAAATGCAGAGACAGGCTTGCCTACCCGGCAACAATCACTCCCCGCCAATAACCGTTCTATTCTACGGAGACTGTAATGACAGATTTGGACCGGCTCAAATTAGTAAGTCTCATGCGAATTTACTTTTGCAATTAAATTTTTATTCTCAACTGTTTTGGTTGATCTAATTATACATTGTACAGCAAATTTTATACTATTTTAAAGCATGAACTAACATGAAAATTTACTAAAAAAATATTCGATCTAGTATTGAATATTAGCTGGCGTATATTAGGAAACTATTATTGGTTGCTAAAAAGCTTCAAAAAAATTCATAATTTGTCACTGTCTCATAGAAAACTTTAAGATATTTGAGGGTATAAGTAATAATTGAGTAAATAAATTATATCATAACGGTAATTCAAATTTGTAACATATATAAAACAAATGAACAATCAAAATAGAACAAATCAAGGTATAGGGATTGTTATCAATAAATTGATAGAGAATTTGAAAAAATCTGAGCTTCTTATAAAATCTTTTAAACTGAAAATAACTAACATATATTTATACAGTATTTTTATTGAAACTAGCAAATAACTCGTTTTAATTGAATCGGAGTATCTTCTTCATCTCCATCTTCTACTTTTCTTTCATTTTTCTCCTTCATATTCTTCTTTATTTTCCTTCTCTTTCTTTCTCTTCTCGTTCATAATCTTTCATCGTCTTCTTCGCCTTCTTCTTCTATATTTTTCTTCCCTTTCATCCTTCTTTATTTCTTCGTCTTCTTTTTCAACTTATTTTCTTATTCTACTTTGTCTTTCTTCTCCTTCTCTATTCTACACGTCTCTTTTATATTTCTTTCTTTATTATTTCTTTACTTCTTTTATTCTCTCTTCTTTCTTTTTCTCCTCCCTCTTTCTTCTTCGTTATTCTTTGTCTTCTTTTTTCTTCTTTTTCGGGCCGAAAGCCCCCCCCCCCCGTATCGCCACTGTTTTAAAAGGAGAAGGAGAGGTTTTCCAACAGTAATTCAAGACTTCATGAACCTTGTTCATTCAAAAAGGGGTCCGGGGTACTCCCCGGAAATGTTTTTGAAAATAATCCCTACAAAGCCACACATTTTCAGTGATTCAAAACGTCTTTTTGACTCTATTGTCAAAAATTATTGTCTCTGAGGGCTTGATAGAATTACAAAATTTCTTTTGTTTTTGTGTCTCTGGGGAAGATCTATCCCCCTGATCCTCCCCCCCTAGCTGCGCCACTGCTAGATAAATTATAATTTGCATGCAACTAACACATTACACTAACAACGCTAACATTCGTAGCAACACCATTGCTGCCTGGCTCACTGGACGGTGTGCCGACGAGACCAACGGAGCCAGCGGGGCGACCAGGAGGCGGAAATCAGCTGGAGCAGGAGGCGTGCCGTGACATCAGATGCGACTACGACGCCACCTGTGAACTGGGGCCGGACAACTTCCCTCGCTGCTCGTGTCTGTTCGACTGCAGTCTGGAGCCGTCCGGTGCCAGTGGCCCTGTCTGCGGATCCGATCTACGCATGTATCCATCCAAGTGCGCCATGAAAATGGAGGCCTGTCAACGTCAGGAAGAACTCAGGCTACGACCTCTTGACCTTTGTCAAGGTCTGTTTAGCTTTAAACTAATTGTAGGCTTGCATTATATCTATTTTTTACTACAGTAGCGGCCATGGCTGAAGACGGTTGAAGTAACTAACTCCTATACTCTGAGTCGGCTAAGGCTGTGCTCAGGGGTTTTGGTCATAATTTTTTTCAACGTTTTTTTTTTTGAGGACATAGGTCTGAGAGCTGTGCGTAGGTAATGAATTGGATCATGGTGACTGATGAGTAGGACGTAATGTTTTAGGTGGGACGGTAATGAATTGGATAATGGTGATTAATGAGTTGGATGTACTGTTTTAGATGGGTTCCAAACCACCGGGAAGTGATATTACAGCAAAGAACAGGACGTTTTTGCTGGCCAATCCAATCGTTCACCTTTCAATGTGTTATTATTCAGGTATTGAATTGTTGTCTATTGACATGAGAAAAAGTTTTTTGACTATTTTGTTAAATATGGGGGCAATTCTTTGGTTTTTGGGGGCAATTGATCTCACCTAAAACTTATTTTAAACTCCTAATTATTTTATGGAAGTAAAAGACGCCTTGAAGAGTTTAACGACACATTATTCATTTTGATCAAACAATTAGTTTTTTGGCATAACATTTTTTGAGATTTTCAAAAATTTATAATTGTTTGATAAAAATGAAAAGTATGTAATTTTGTTCAATGTGTCTTTCACTTATAAAAAGAATATCAAAAGTTTAAAATTGCTTGTTCGTGTGATCAACTTCCCCCAAAAACCGAAAAATTTCAACTTTAAACACCCTTATTTCACGAAATAATGGAATTTTTTCTCATGACAGTAGATAACACTTCAATACTGTAATACATCCAATACAAGAAACTTCGAAAAATATTATGACCAAAAACCCGCGCATTGTCTTAAGGGTCGGTTTTGAAAATTGTCTAATCTCTAAACTATTTCTGAAAAATTTATTTCTTGAAATTCTCAGTATTGAATCTCTGTAAATTTAATCGTTTCATACAAGATGAGCTGAAATGTCGAATAGGATATGTTTAAGTTTAAATACAGTATTTAAAAATACTGCAACTAAGTTATTTTTTGTTTTTTTTTTTAGATTGTAGGATGTACGCTTTATTCATATGTTATGAATCAGTTGAAGATTTAATCGAAAACAAAATGTTTTCTGGGATCTCAGAACAATAATTTATTATAGAAATTTTCTATAAAAGTAAAAAACAATTGAATGTTAAATTGCTTCATTTCAGGCATGGAAGTGAAACCGTGTAACGGAGAGCCACCCATCATTGATCACAAGACTGGCCAAGAACTGGACTGCGGTAGTGGACCGCAAAGACAAGACTGCCCATCTGACAGCTATTGTCATCAGACTCCTCATTTTGCTCGATGTTGTAGAAAAGGTAACTAAAATAAGAATCTCTCAGTTTAAAATCAAATTTAATAGACTTTCGTGTAAAGAAAATTGAAATTTTCACCAAAAAGTGTTTGATTTTCTCAGAAAAGTTTGTTTTCTATTATAAACATTGATTGGTTGAGGGTAGTGATTGGTCACGAGGTGAGCGTGAGGTCTAAGCGATTGTGATGTTCAGACACAAGCGCTCAATACTGCGCTTGGGTGGGTGATTGTGCTTCAATGACTGGTTCGGAACTCACCTAAAATAGTAGGTCGGTCCATCATGTTCCCCATAGTAGTGGAACTACCTGTGAGGGTCTCCAATAAAAATTCACTGTTTCACTAGAAAAGGTATTTTGTAATTATTACTGTAATCTAAACCTTGTAAAGTTTGATGAGTGGGTAAATTTTAATTTTGAAAGCACGATAATGACAAACTCTTGAGGAAAACTATGATTTTAGTGACAAATCTGATAATTCTTTAATTTTTTAGCCGATGCTGGCATATTCCACAAAAGTTGTGAAGATTCTTGGTATGGCTGTTGTCCAGACAGCAAAACTCCAGCGCAAGGACCAGATAATGCTGGTTGTCCGTCAATGTGTGGATGCAATAAAATAGGTGAGATAGTGTAAAATATGTGTAAAGTTTCTAGCTAAATTCACATTGTCATTTAAGAGCATTGATCTAATATGATAATTTCTTAGAATAAACTAAATATATCAAGCTACAGTATTAATTTATATCATGGAGAGTATCAAACATGAGTTGTATCTGATTAGATAAGTCTCTGGTTGGCTGCTACTCTTGTGATCAAGAGTTAGATTCTCGTTCAGCCTTGGATATTTTCTGTCATCATTCACTTTATTACCCACGCAAAAGTCTTAAGACTCATGTGGGCATCTTTTGACTTAAATAATGCTGTTCAAATTAGGCCTAGACTGTATCCAACAAAGAAATTTGAATTGAATTTTCAGGGTCTTATTCAGATACTTGTGATCCAGAATCTAAGCAATGCGAATGTAAGCCAGGTGTTGGAGGAATCAAATGCGATCGTTGTGAACCTGGTTATTGGGGACTCCCAAAAATCTCCACCGGCCATCAAGGATGTCTCCGTAAGTTATCTTACTCACTTATCCACTAACAATTTTTTAATTATACACTAGTCAACTATTTAATAAAAAATAGAATATTGTCGATATTATAGTAAAATCGATATTGTTATAGTTTAATAATTATAATGTTGAATGCTTTCAATATAATTAAATTCAATTCTTTATTGTCGCAACTTTACAACACAATAAAATAAAGGTTACAAATTAACATAAAGGAAATAAAAGAAACCTAACTAACCAGAAATAAAAACTAAAATTTTGGTTCAGGCACCACCAGCAAAAGAAAAGTCTTTGACCGCTGGTGGGAGTCGCAAAACGTCCAATTCAATAATGTCATTCAAGATAACAATTTTTGGTATTGGAAGTTTAGCCATTCAACTTACAGAATTAAATAGAGTATGAACCAATCCTATTACTGTATAGATACAAATAACAAAAGAAAAACATATTTTGAGAGAAAAACAAAACGGAAAAAAATGTTATAAAATAATATTGTTATACCTTATTTGTGATGTTATTTCTCTTTCTTAAGAACAAAAGGTAGCATTTAATTCATTTTGAAGCGATCAATGAATTTACTTTTAAAAATTTGAATGATCTATCAGGATATACCTGTTTGTCTTGAAAACACTTCACGCAATTAGGCGGCTAAAAGGAATTGTGGTGTTTATTTATTTATTTATTTATTCATTACATCAATCACAATCAACTTATTAGGTTAAAGAAACAGACATAAAGTCCAAAACTTCTTCTCATCCCAATTTGAATAAAACTGTCCAAATTAAGGTTATGTCTCACTTTTCACTTCTTTGATAATTTACACTATAAATATAAAACATTTACACTAAATACATTTTCAATTTTGAATTTCGAAGATTAATATCGAAGTTCAAGAAAACACTAAACAAATAATAAAAATATTTGAAAATAATATCAAATTTCATTTTAAATTTTTTAACCGAAAATAAACACAGTGTTGCCAGATGTGAAACCATGCCAGCGGCGGATCGCCGAGTATCACCAACCTGAACGCACGAATAGGCAACACTAGCCGTGCCGTGTTGCCTGATACTAACAGACAGTTGTTTTTCGCAACCCTGTAATTTTTCTAGCCACTTAATTTGATGGCGTGAAGTATATTTATAATTTATATGGTTATGTATAATGACGTTATTATTATTTAGTATGTAATATTATGAGTTTCTTTTTTATATAGTATTGTGCCACTTTTATTGTTTTCCAGCATGTGGCTGCTCTCTCTTTGGATCAGTAAGAGACGACTGTGAGCAGATGACAGGTCGTTGTGTTTGCAAGCCTGGTGTTCAGGGACAAAAGTGCACTGTTTGCAATAATCCTAAGCATGTACTTAGTCCCAGTGGATGCGTACCAGGTAAGATTTCTTATACCATAATAAAAAAAAAACATTGGTTTATCAATCGAATAAGTGGGAAGCGATTAGTCACCAGTTGTGTTGCTAGCTGCTCAGTCAGATAAGACACGAGCACTTGGGCTCTTTTTGTAAGGGTGGCCGTTTGGTTGTCCGGCAAAAGCAAAAAACACTGTTCTTCGTTGTAAAATAACTTCTGGTTCGGAACCCACATAAGAATGTAGGTCCAACTCATCAATCATAATTTATTTCATACCCACCCTCAGATCTCAGACTATGTGGACTTCATCCTCCGAAGTAAGTTATTATACTCAGTTGCTCACAAAGCTACAAATTTCTTATAACTTACTGAAAAGTTATATGACTCTAATATAATATCTTGAACCAAAATTATCACACATACAAGTTAAGAAACTGATTAACAAGCTGTGATGCAATAAGTTTCATTAATTATCATCTTCCCTATACCGTATTTCATCTTTCTTTGTGTTTTCTTTTTTTTAATTTTTTTGTGAAATGCTAATCTTCTGCATTCTAATATGTTACATTTTTAATTAAAAAGTTTTTTCTAATGCAAGTTTTTAATAAAGTTGTCTTTTTATACACAATTTTCCTCGAATATGATTACATTATAATGTTCCAGAATTGAAGAATATTAGTTGGGAATTTCATTTGACTTATGATAATTTACGATGGAAATAGTTTTTATTTGATACAATAATGTTTTTTGTGAAATTGCAGCGGACATGACAACGCCAGTACCAACGTCTTGTACAGACACCACCTGCTATTTTGGAGCTGTTTGTGAGGAATCAAACGGAAAAGCAAAGTGTGTATGTAGTATTACCTGCTCGGAGGATTCGTCTTCTAAAATTGAGGTACCTGATTTTATCTTTTGCTGTAGCATTTGTATCTTTTGATTTATATCTGTCAGAATTGCTTAGAAATAAATAGCCAAAAATATTATTCATATGCAGAAACGCACTATGCAGAGCTGACCTTTTTGACATTTTTTGAGTTTCGAAAATGAATATTCACAACAATAATTATTAAAAATATATTTTTCAATCTTCTGATTTTGTTACAAATAAGATCAAATCTACATGATGCGGAATCAAGAAGAACACAGTATTTAAATACCATGTTTGAAATGCTGATATTTAGTTGTGACTCTATAATAATTCCACAAGTTTTTGAAAACAGTGTGATAATAAGTTCTTTACTGATGGGCTAGCTTCATTCGTCCTCAATAAATCACAAATTTGTGTTCGATGCAAATATTGTGATTAGAATGCAAACAATATATGTTTCTGTCAATTTGACGGGACTATTTATTTATCAATTTATTGCATCAGCGCACATAACAGTGCTGAAGAAAAGTTGAGAGTAATAATTTGGAGCAATTGTAATGGCCGTGGTACAGTAATAACGCCAAAAATTAATTAGTACAAAAATTCAATTCATTATAAAATAAAGTACTTTGAAAGAGCAGGAATACTGCTCTTCTACGCACTTGACTTTTCTTCACTCAACTTGGAAAAATCTATAAAATTCAAATTCCTGGATTTCTTGTTCCATGACGAACTGCGTTGTTAATATTAACTTTTTAGGTGAATTCAACGACTTGCAATCAATTTTAATTAAGAATGAATAATATTTTTACTCACTCTCTAGGCCAAACGTTTTCGAGTTCAAAGGCCTTTGAAGATGAGTTTCCATAACTCGAAAACGTTTCGCCAAGAGAGTGAGTTAAAATATTATTTATTCTTAATTAAAATTGACTGCAAGTCGTTGAATTCACCTAAAAAGTTGAAATTTAAATGTAAGCAGAACTTAATTCAATTGTTTTATAGACAACTCCGATTCTCCAAAAAAAACTCATAGCTATAGCAATTGAATTGATTGTAGCCTATAGCATTTTTTCGGGTAACTATATCTGTATTCCAATCTATTATCTAATATTGGTTGTATTGTTATTTCAATTCTAACTCATGTTTATTTTTTTGTCAACAGCAAGTTGTTTGTGGAAACGATGGCCAGACTTATGGATCAGAATGTCAACTGAAACTTTTCTCTTGTCGATATCAGAAAGATATTGCCGTACAAGCATTGGGCCCTTGTAAAGGTATGTCAACCACTATACCTGATATACATTCGAGATTCAAAAAGTCTTCAAACTATAAATATAAATTAATTAATTTATTGTAGCACCTCCATTCCATGTTTTGTTTCGTTGCTTTAAAAAGAAGAAATAAGCCTGAATTGTGCTGAAATTAATTTGTAGAATTCATGATCATCTTTACAAAACATGTTTATTGGGTTATTTTTCCATGAAATACTATTTTAGTTGTACAACAAACTTGACAAGTATTTTGCAATTTCATTTTCAGTTATGACGTGGGACCTGTTGCATAACAATTTACAAATTACAATTACAATCCAAAAGTAAAAATTTCCATATGATTTTACATTAACTGAATACAAGTTCTAATAAAAATAGTTTGTTATTTATTCATTTAATAACATTTCAACAGATTACACCACTATTACAGTACAATAGAGAACAGTACAATATAGTGCAAGAAATCCAATAATAGATGACATTATTGCACATTCAATAAAATACATACATTGCAATGCATATACAATAAATTATAATAAAAAATAATACAAAATTAGAAGTATAACAATAGCAATTATAAATCATTATTGAACAGTGAAATACATAACAAAGATGTACAACAAGCCCCATAATGTGTACTTCTATGATAAGTATTTTTTATGTTCCACCCTATTCCTAAATTTCTTTTGTGATCTGTAAGTAATGTGTAGTTTCTCTCAAATATATCTTTGCTGTACTGTGATAATTAGCTATGAAACTACTCTTAGTTCAACCAATTCAGATGCAATTTTCAAGATTCTCAGTAATCTTTCTTTCTATTCTAGCAATCTTATTTCATATTCATCTATAAGTCCAAGACATAGCTAGGCATGGAATAATATTATTCCTTCTTGATTTTCCTTGAAATTACAATCAAGTGAAAATGAATCATTTTATTATTATTTTTTTTTTTTTTTAGTGGAGTATTCTGGTAAATATAAATTTTTATATTGCTACAGACGGCCAATATGTTTGATTAGTATGTAGATCCACCCTTGATAGTGTTTTGTTATTATTGTTGTTGTTTTTCATTTGCATTGTTATTGCAGTGTTTGATGTTTTATACTCCTTGTTATAATCTATGATGGTTTTCAACATTGTTGTTCTTGTTTAGAGCACAACTCATTTGTATAGTTGGTAAAACATTGTACAAATTAATTTATAAATACATAAATCTAAATTTTCAGCATTAAAATTAACCTCAATGTTTTGGACAAAATAACATAATTATTCAAAATTTGTGAAGAGAGCAATTTTGGACTTGATTCTGTTGCGCCTTCACATTCATTGTAATTTTGTCACAATAAATTAATAAACTCAGGATTCCTCATTATTTTATTCCTCTTTTTCAAGCAGAAAATATGATGGTGGGAACTGAATGGCCTCAGCACAAGTGGACATCGGTGAATCGTTTCACAGAGCCGGAAGATGTCAGCTCGCCAATGTCGAAATCTACAAGACATCTGCTGATACCAGACCAGCGCTACTACTATAGTAATCAAGTAGACGAGCATGTGGTATCTCCTATGCGATCAAAAGGTGAATATTTTTGTTTTTTATTCCACCAACCATCTTTTAGATTGTTTAGTTTTAGTTTTTTTATACCATCAACCATCGTTTATACTTCTTCAAATAAAATTTTATTAACTTCATTCTTATCTGCCCCAAATGACGTCTCAGTGCTCGAATAAATGTTGCTTATTCTACTAAAGACATAAAGAAACTTGTTACTTAACGGGCGATCGTATGTTCAGTCACAAGTGCTCAGGACTTGAAAGGGTGATCGGCCAAAAATAGCATGACATCTGCTCGCTCATTCCCACTCATTACCCACGCACAAGTCACGGACTCATGTGGTCATAATCAGCACGAGAAAAAAAAATGAGAGTACTAAATAGATACTTTTATTTTTAATTGTTTATTCTTTTTTTCAATTTTAAGGGAGAATAATGTATTCTTTCCAGGTTAATTATTATTATTTTTTAATTATTATTATTATTATTCCAATAATATCTCACTTTATTAATGATTATGAAATGAATTAATGATATAGGAATTGCAAAATATATCAATTATATTGTAATTTGAGATTGTGAATTAATAAAAAAAATAAAAATTATTATTATTATTATTATTATTATTGTTATTATTATTATTATTATTATTATTATTATTATTATTATTATTATTATTATTATTATTATTATTATTATTATTATTATTATTATTATTATTTTTCAAATGGGCTATCAACCAATCAACATTGCTGTTATTTCTACATGTATGCAAAATTAAATTCAATACAAAGTGACGCTTTTTGTAAAAGAAAAAGAAAACCAACTGAAAAACAGAAATGATAGGGGAAAAATTGTACTATAATTTTTTTAGAGTTGATATTTTGTAAGATAAGAAATTTTTACTTAGATCATGTTGTTTCTTTATATTCTATTGTATTAAGCCAAGATGTATTATGTAGTTGTTGTTATTAATGTTGCAATAATTGTCAAGTTGCTTATCAATTTTACTGGTCCATAATTGTGTTTATAATTAGGATAACAATTGAAAATTATTTGTTTTGCATTAACTATAGGCAGTAATTTGTTTTTGATTATTTATAAAATTAGTCAAGATAAAATTCAATTTCGTTGAATGGAAGTTTCTGTGTGTTTATATTTTTGTAATTTTAGGTTTTGTTTTAATCACATAACATATTGGGCTTTCTAATTACATTAGTATTTCTATTTTTTGAGAATTGCACAAGTTAAAAGTTGAAAAATGAAATGTTTATTTATTTACATTTTACAGAACTATACCATTTAATAGGACCTCGACCAACTCCAGCCACAATCCAGGTGTTTACGGCTCTTCTCGGTGATTTGTGCTCTTTCGACTCGGACTGTGCAATTTATAACAGCATTTGTGTGGCAGGAGCTTGCGTCTGCAAACAGGGATATGTCGAGTCAACTGACCGACAAGAATGCATTGGTAAGAGCTACTTGCAATCAATTATTTGATTAATATGTCATTTACATCTGTCTATTTACAGAGGGAAATGAGGTCATCGAAGTGTACCAACATCCTAAGTGTTATTGCACTTGGTGTACTAATAGTTTTGATTTGATAATTTGTTTATTCCAGGAAAAATGAACGAAATTTTGCCTACTGCTGAACTAGATATCTGTTCTACGGAACCTTGTAAAAATGGAGGATCTTGCGAACCAACTTCTGGAAGCTTCCAATGTATTTGTACAGCTGGATACACTGGAGAACTTTGTGATGATCTTCTCATTCCGAAAAGTATGTATGATTAGTAATGTGGAATGGTTGAGCATTGAATTTATCCAAGTGATTCGTATTCAATAATTTTTTGTCTTACTTGAAGAGTTCTGAAAAAGCATGTAGCCATAGCCTACTGGTAACATACTTGATTGATGAGATGTGGAAACCATGAATCAGAAATTGATACAGAAAATTAATAATAGATACCGGTAAGTTAGTGATCAATGGAATGATATAAATAATCATTCATTTGTTTCATTTAGCCTATACAGAAGATCGACGAAAACTTTATATAAAATAAAAATACAGTAGTTATAAACTTCCAAGAGATGCATTCAAGAAATTTTTGAACCAAGAACTCCAATTAATTTTTCTGACTGTACTCTTATTGCCTTCATCATTAATTCCATTCGATCAAATAAATTAGCTCTTAAGTAACAACAAAGACAATATAATGTTATCATCACAAAGACAATATAATGTGACAATTACATTGTCTTTGGTAACACTCTACTATTTTTGCTACAAAATTACCAAGATGACCCACTAATATTGTGATAATATCCAAAATTGTATAATGTAATGAAGACTGACTTCTTATTACATTCTTTTAAGACTAAATATGTTATCAGTAATGTTACCCATTTTGGCATTCATGAACACTTGAGACATTTAATTTTTTATGTTTGACAGGTATATATTGACATATTTTCTTTGCATATTTTTCTCCACAGACTATGAAGTGCCTGCATTCAATGGAAACTCTTATGTTAAGTTGAAGAAGCTCAAAGCATATCATAAATTGAGTCTAGAAATTGAATTCAAAACGTATGCGAACAACGGAATTCTTTTCTACAATCAGCAGCATGCTGATGGAACTGGAGATTTCGTATCATTGGCAATAGTTGACGGGTAACTAAATTCACGACATTTTTTATTCATCGCTTGTAATTTTCTTATTTTAGGATTAGGTTCAGATATCACTCTCATTAATTCAACATTTAAATTCTTAACACTCTCAATTTTTCTGTTGTAGTTCTTATCTTATGTTCAGGCTTAGATATCCCTCTTATTAATACATCTTCTATTAATATCTCTTATTAGATATATCTTTTTGAAGTGTTTTTAAGATGTGACATGAATAAAGGTTTTCGTTTCAGAACTTGGAGATTGGAAATTGAAAAAAATGTATGGAGCTAGATTTTCACATCAAAAACGTGTGCACACATAAATAGATAGCATGTACAAATAAATGTACAGAACGTTAAAGATTGGCAAAAATGATTTATTATTGATTGTTAATCAGACTTAAATGCAATATTTTCTAATGGTGACCAGCTTTATGTAGTAATTTACTGATTTTCCGTTGATTCGATTCCCGGTTAGGTCTGGAGTGTTTGCGCTATTAACTTATCTCATAATCTAAGCACCAGCAACCTGTTCTATAACAAAAAATTTAAAAATAGTTTCTTAATAATTATAGTGATATTAACAAAGTTTTCGTAACAAACTTATAATATTTAGACTTATACTTGTAGATACTGCAAAATGTGTTTTTCTTGTAGGCTAATTTTGTAGATTGTTATAAAATAGGCCCCAGGAATCCTAAGTGAAAATTTTCATTGTGATCAAATCATTTTTATGTATGTATTAATCAGATATGGAGCAAGTTTTGGATACCATAATAGTGGTACAGCACATAAAATATTAAAAGGAATAATATGGAGAAAATATTTCTCCATGAGTTGACTGACTACTTACAGAAACATCATTTTGCAACGTTATTTTGAAGTACAGTATTATTACTTCTGTGATGTTTTCCACGACGGAATACTTGATGAACAATCTAATATCAAGACTGACACTGTATTTCAATTGAATACGGTATATGATTTTCACTCACTTTTACTGGAGATACTGGAGGAATGCATTTCACTTCTGAAAACCTCATACCCACTTATGCTAGAATACAAATAAGCCTACCTAACAACGCTGCCAAAATTACACAAAAAAAGTACAAACAACATACATGAAAGAATCAGTAAGACAGAGGCTGACGAAGCTTCTTTTCAGACGTGAAATGCATTCCTCCATTATCTCCAGTAAAACTGAGTGAAAAACATATATTTCATTGAAATATAGTGTCAGTTTTGATATTAGATCATTATTACTTACATGATTATTGTATTGATTATATCCATTTTCGTGAACTGCAGTATAACTAGAAACAGTACTCTACAAATGAGTAGGATTTGTGTAGAACGGTCAACTCTGCACATGAACTATTATAATGAGGAATATTATTAAATATTTTCAGATTCATAGAATTCCGTTACAATCTTGGCAATGGACCAGTGATAATAAAGTCAGTTCAACGAATACAGATGCGAAAGTTCCACAGAGTGACAGCCAAAAGATATCAGAGGGATGGCCTTCTGCAAGTGGACAGTGCAGAGCCAGTGGCCGGCCAATCGCAGGGAACACTTCGAGCACTGGATCTCCTGGAAGATGCTTTTGTCGGCTTTGTACCTTCCGATAGCAGCAAGTGAGTATCATCCTGTAGGGACGTTAGCATAGGGAAAAAACTCCTGGATCTTGTAAAGGGCACAGGTATTGGTTTGCCCAACTAACGTACTAGGGACACACAATAAGCTTCGGTTGACGTGTGAGGATCTTTGAATCTTTGGATCTTTGAATCCGTCCCTTCATAACATAACATAACATAACATAACATCATCCTGTACAATAATTGGACTATACATCATTCATGGCATTGCATATGCATTAGACATCACTCTACTATGTTGTCACTCATATAAATCCCCACGTCATCAATAAACACCAAATAAATATCAACTCATGAGAAATAAGAAGCTGAATAATTAATAATTTTCAAGCTACATTTACATTCCCAGTAAAGTATTGGTGTATATGGTGAAGATTATCCAGGGAGTACTTCATATCAGATGAGACATAAATAATAATAATCATAATAACATTTTTTTTTTAATAATATCAGTTCGGTAATATTGATCTTATACAGTACTGTACAATATACTGTACTCTTATAGAGTACTGTGAAAGATCAATATTAATTTACCAAATTATTTAGCATGAAACATTTGATAGAAATGCTCATACTGGTATCAGTTGACAACATATTGAAACATATTGAAATCTATTTATCGATTCATAAAACCATTTTATTCAATCATTGCTAATCAAATACATGAAAATGGGTCGTAATGCTGGCGATGTATTCAATAATCTACTGATCTCTTCCTCTAAAAACTCTCAGAGTTGGCGATGCATTTCTGAGTACAGTAACTGAAGTAAGTTAATCAAACCCCAGATTTTAAAGCGTTCTTCTTTCATCAAGAGTTCCGCCATTGAAAACAACTAAAACAAAAACAATCGAAATTCTCCAATTTCAGTGAAATTTTAATTTTGTTACAGGGTATTCGAAAATTTAGGCACATCGATGGGTCTGATAGGTTGCATACGAAGGATGAAGGTAGGACGACATGTTGTTGAACTGCACGAAGGTAGAGATTCCATGGTTTTGGAAACCGAAGGTGTAAAAGAGTGTGGAGAAAACCCTTGTGCCAACATGGTTTGCCAGAATGGAGGTACATGCATTCCAACCGGCGATGAAAGATACAAATGCTCATGCACTGCCGATTTCATAGGTGAGTAAAAACCTGCCATAAAACATAGATATTTCTTTTAATTCGCCTATCTATTCAGTGATATGCATCCTCCAAACTGCCTCCTCTTCCACATGCTTCTCAAACAGAAGGATTCATTTAATAAACCTGAAAGATCATGATAAGAGTTCAAAATTATTAGTTTGATTTGTTGAGATGTTTTTCTATTTGTCTTTCATCAATAGTAACGATGAACAAATGGTTGAAGTCAGTTGAGTTTGACAGAAAAATCTTAACAATTCCTAGAATTTTAACAATTCAAAAACACTACATAATCAATTTATACAATCTAATAATCAAGGAAATAAATCACCGTTCTAACGATAGTCAGTTTTATTTTTTGCGGATGATACCCACATGGGTCCGGAGACTTGTGCGTGGGTAATGAGGTGAATGATGAGAAACATCCATGGCTCAATGAGATTTGAACCCAAGGCAGTAGGAAACGAAATCAGCCAGTGCCCCTTATCTTATCACAGACAAGCGCTCCAACTATCTGCGCTACCAGAGCCGCCATTTCCAGGTATAAATAAACCAAGGTATTAAAATATTGAAATCAGACAGATTGCAGATGAAACTAACTTCTTTCAGAATATCCAAGAATAAATCATTTCCGAATTCATGTAGAAATTTTCAATGAATTCACGATTTTAGAATGTTGCTATAACTGTTAATACAGCAGACGTGTTTCTCCTAGTAAAGTAAAGTATGTAGTATAGTATTTGTAAAGTATGTATTTGTAAAAAATCGAATAAAACTCATGTAGGCTAGCCAAAGTGGAATTAAATAACAGTAATGAATAATAAGACGAAGTTGTCACAACCACATTTTTTAAAAATATAGATACTAGTTTCGGTTGTCTCCATTATCGATCTCAAACAAACAATCTCAGTTTGTTCATTATGGATTACTATTCTTCATTATGGATATCTTCCACAATATCACCTTCACCACTACAAAGAAAGTTAAATTACAGTGTTACTTTCTTCAATCATATACACAGGAGACTCAAGACTTGCTGTTGATGTAAAATTTCAAAGGCATTTATTGTAAATTTATTGAAAATATTGATACACGCCAATATTAGCTCATTAGTTGAATTTTTTATGCTTTTAATTAATGTAATAAAGAATGTCATTAATGATTTATCAAGTTTAATGATTAAGAATATTCCTGAATTTCTTGTTCCATGACGAACTGCGTTGTTAATATCAACTTTTCAAGTGAATTCAACGACTTGCAGTCAAACTTTTATTAAGAATAAGTAGAATTTACTTACTGTAGGCCGAACGTTATCGAATCTTCGATCTCCAAATTCTACTTATTCTTATTAAAAATTTGACTGCAAGTCGTTTAATTCCCTTAAAAAGTCAAGATTAAGAATATTCGACATTTTTTCAAGCACATCATTTGACCACATTCATGTGTTATTTCAGGTGAAAGCTGTGAACAAAGGCTGACTCCGTGTGTTTCCAGTCCGTGTATGCTTGGATCAAAGTGTGAGGCTTTATCAGAAGGCGGTTTCACCTGCAGATGCCCGCCTGGTGAACCATGTCAGCATTGTAAGTGATTGAGAAGATAATAAAAACGCTCTGTAATGTCACAATAGCTGTAAAAACGCACTTTTATTTTTCAAAGTATTTATTATTACTTTTTCGTCACCATTGGGTCTTTTCGCAAGCTGCTTTTGACAATGGTGTTTCACTCCTCTAATTATTTTATTATTAATAATAATAATAAAAAAAAGGGGAAATTTAACGTTTTTTTAAATGATTTATCAGTGATTGATGACTGATTAATGAGCCAGTTATTTTGTAAAGGGAAGAATTCCTAATCAATTCCTAATCAAAGAAATATAAAAAACTATTTTTATTTGATTCAAAAGTACTTACCATGAAAGAAATGTTCTCTTAATTGCAGCCGGGAACCACAGACTTGGTTACAAATCATTTTTAATCGAACCATCAAACTTTATTTAAAACTCTAAAAACTCTTCAATTTCTTGACCAATTAGAAACTGTGAGCTGAGCATTAACACTGATATGAGTTGCGACCATCATGAATTCAACCTAATTCAAAAGCATGCTCTAATTCAGATTCAGATTCAGATTCAGATGACTTTATTTGTGTAAATTTACAATGTATATGAATGAATGATAGAAGTATTATTAATATTAGCAACTCTCAGATCCCCTAGTTGAAGTCAAGTACAGTTGCTTTTGAAAATTAATTATAATGGTTGAATAGTTTGAGTAGAAAAGATTATAAATACAACTATATTAACTATTTTAAGGTAAATTACAAACTATGGATGCGATTGTTTAAAAAATAAAAAACATAACAAAAATAGAGCCTGGATCTGAGAGATGAATTACACAAAGAGGCGAAGTCTTGGCCATTGAGGCCATTCTTACACTTAACCTTTTACCTCATCATGTCCTACTAGTTTACATTGATGTGTATGATTTATGTTCTAAAATGGGTTATCTAAATGCAATAAATCAATTCAAATGAGATAAATTAAAATTAAAAAGTTTCACATTATACATTTATACATTAAAACAAAAAATGAAAGCATATTAAAAATAATTTGTGGATTCAAAAAAAGTATTATAAAAATGAATAGATAAATAATTTAGATTATAGATAATAACCTAACCTAACTTAAAGGATTATAGTATTATTGATCATGCAGTTGCCCCAAGGCCGGACAGACGCTGCCATTTTCTCCAATAGATGTCTCCTCAGAGACAGGGAGAAGCCCACTCGGCTCTCATGATTCCTAATTGAAAGTGGGAGTAGATTCCAAGCACGACAAGCACTAACAACAAAAGACTTAGTATAAAGTGTTGTCCGGTGATTTGGCATCCTAAGAGTTCTGTTACCATTTCTGGTGTGGGAAACGTTGTTTCTCCTACCTTCAGACACAAACTTAAAATCATTTTTAAAATATTTAGGAGTTCCACTATTGAGAATGCTTTTTAGAAGTTTAAGTATTCTGATAAGCCTCTGTGAGACAGCTTTTCAGTGAGACAGCTTTCACTGATTTAACTAATATTTATAATACAGTATTAAATAAACTAAAATAGTGAATAGATGAGTCTGAACAAGAGAATGTACTAGTTTATTCCCCAATATAAAGAGATACTATTTCTTTATCATTAGTAGTATTATTAGTATATATCATTAGTCATTAGTATGGTCAATAAATTGGATTTGAAGGAGCTGATAATTTTGCAAACTGCCAAATATACAGTACATAATTTATTAATTTCGAATTCCTCAATGCTATCAATTACACTGGAGACTTCTGCAATGGCGGATATTGACAACAGCAAACAGCATTGAATAGCTGATGGAAATCGATGAACGCTGCTGCACAAAAATATATTTTATTTAATATTAATATTTTTAAACAGAATTTATTAATTTCGAATGATGAGAATTTTGAATGATTCCCGGTGGTGACTGATATTTTTCTACAGTAGCATTCATCGATTTCCATCAGCTATTAAATACTGTTGTCAATATCCGCGATTGCGGAAGTCTTCAGTATAAACTGATAGCAATTAAAGGAATTCGAAATTAATAAATTCTGTTTAAGTAAATTTGTCAGTTTGTTCAATTGTCAGTAAATTCGAACTAACTTGTGTTAATATTTTTATTTTTCGCGAGAGTTCCGTGATTCAATTCCCGGTGGTCACTAAATGCAGTAGCGTTACTGCAAAATGCTTTTTGTGCAGTAGCGTTCATCGATTTTATCAGATATCCAATGCTGTTGTCAATATGCTCCATTGCGGAAGTCTCCAGTATATCACTTTGAGGAATTCGAAATTAATCAATTATGGACAATAAATCTTCAATGTTTTGTGTTATTTCTTGTTAATCAATTGAGATTTTCAACAGTAAATAATAGAAAACAGTAGATTTTCAAAACTCAATTTTAATTGCTGAGTATCATAAAACCAGAAAGATGAATAATAACATTTGTGTGATTTCAGTTGGTATGGACATTGTAGACTTCCCAGTTCCTGAGTTCTCTGGTGTTTCCTATTTGGAACTGCCAAAGCTGGAAAACGTCGGCAGAGCTTTTTCGTTGGAAGTTTGGTTTAAACCGTTTGCACCAGATGGAGTGATAGTCTACAACGGGCAACTTAACAATGGTCGGGGAGATTTTATCGTTCTCAACTTGGTGGATGGATTTCTTCAGTTCAGATTCGACCTTGGCAGTGGTGTAGCAAATCTAACGTAAGTATGATTTCTTCAGTAATTCTATTAATGCCAGTAATGGACGTTATTGTAATTTAGGTTTAAAGATAACTTAGAAATAAATTTCAACTATTTGAGAGGAGGTCATTGGACGCTATCTATATCTAGGCCTATCTATCTTTCTTCTTTCTCCAACAGATTGATCTAATAGGCTGATCTCAAATCTAATAGGCTGATGTTTTTTTTTGACTTTCTAGAACTAGTTCGATAGTGTCTCCACAAGGTTATTAATTATGGTACACAATTGTCATGCTTAATATTGTACCTAATAATACCCACGTTTGGATAAAATTCAGAATGGCAAAACATTCAAAACAAGAATCTCGATTTTCATAATAAATTAAACTGTGACAAAATGATGCATTTTGTTCATTCTTTATCGCGATTTTATGGCAAAGTTTCTATCAAACTAAAATGATGATCACTTTCTAGTGGTAAGAACACTCAGGTTTTGGTAAGACTGCCGTTTCGCTAGTGTATGAGAATCTTCACATACTACATCACCTCCCGATGGTTCAGAACCCACCTACAACTGAAGGTCCAACTCATCAGTCACGATCATTCAATTCATTGCCCACGCACAGGTCTCAGACCTATGTGGGCTTCATCCTCCGAAAAAAAATACGTAAACTACTGAGTGAAATGTGTGTCACATCCAATTGTAAAAATTTATATTTCACAAGAGAGTGATTCTTATTTTAGTTAAGCATACCAGTGGAGAGCATTACATTAGTAAAACTACATTAACGAAAATTTATTGTCAAAATTCAGTTGATTGTATAATGCATTTCTTCCATGAGAAATTTTAATTCCTATTTGTATCATGGTACCATACTGAACAAAAAATTGACGTTGGATGATTATTGGTTGAGTTCCTGGGAGTTTTACCGTTAACTGGTAAATGTTACTGGTGGTGGCTGTTCCATTCAAATTTTTTAACGTTCATGAATTCGAGTAGACTAATCAGACAGTTAGTTTGAAGTAACTGACAATTTAACAAACTGAGAAATATACAGAAACAGAATTTATTAATTTCGAATTCCTTCAAGTACTATTAATTTCCATCAGCTATTCAATGATGTTGTCAATATCCGCCATTGAGGAAGTCTTCAGAAAAAAATTAATAGCACTTACAGGAATTCGAAATTAATAAATTCTGTTCTAATCAGACGTCACCGGTAACATATACCGGTTAACGGTAAGGCCCCCATGAACTCAACAATTCGTATTATAAATGATCTCATTACAAAACAACTGGGCGTCAACATTGGAGTAATGACTGTTGTATTACATCCTTGTGATATTGATATTGATCCTTGTGCTAGTTGTATTTATGTATTGAACATGAGAGAAAAAGTCTAAATGGAATAAATCTGAATTTGTGTTGACAGGAGTAATGAGCCGGTGGAATTGGATCAGTGGCATCGTGTTCATGTCAGTCGTATGGACAAAGAGGGAACACTGCAACTCAACAATGGGACAGTTGTCCGAGGCTCATCAGGTCCTCCTCTCAATGAACTCAATCTGGAACTGCCTCTGTACATTGGTGGTGTGCCGTAAGTACATTTTTAATATGAACTTTTTATTGTAAATTCAACGGCCTGCAGTCAATTTTAATTGTGAATAAATAATGTATGAGGAGGAGGGGGTGTCAATTAGGGTCATTACGCCCTCAAAATTGTAAGGGTGTTGGTGAATGGGTGAGAAAAGAGGAGTAGGACGAGAAGCCTTGCAAAAAGTCTGCAAATTAAAATTAAACAAACTAAAATTGACTGCAAGTCGTTTAATTTACAATAAAAAGTCAATATTAACAACGCATGTCGTTATAGAACAAGAAATCCAAAAATTCATTTTTAAGTACCGTATTCCAAGATAAAATATTGCTTAGCATTGTGATATTCATGCGATTCCAAGATAATGCAAACTGAATCAAGGTGTTACATGAAGGCTACTATCACAAGAATGTCTTCTAATTACCGTGCTATCACTCTTGACATTGTAAACTAAAGTTTCATTACATCTCCACAACCCACACCTAAGCCTTTTATTTCGCATTCTGTTTTTATGGTGTATTGTATTTTAAGTAACTACCTTAAACATTTTTCTCTGTTTCATGTTCTTAATTTTTTTTATGGTTTGTTTATTGTTGAGGGGCAATATTATCAAGGGAAGTTATAGCCGTGACGAGCCGTGGCAGGTATCTGTTTAGTCAGATAAAGGTAAGCTACGAACTCCTGGGCCCCCTTTGTAAGGGTGACCGATTGGATTGCCCGGTAAAAAATACTGTTCTCTGATGTAAAATCACTTCCCGGTGATTCGGAGCCCACATAAAACTGTAGGTTCATCTCATCAATCACTATCATCCAACTATCATCCACTACCCACGCATATGTCTCAGACCTATGTGGGTTTAATCCTCCAAATAAAATGTATCAAAAAATATGAAAATTTCATCATTTTTGAGCTCAATGATAGCCTACTACATGATACTAATAAATGTCAAGAAAAGTTTTCAATTAATATAAAGGAGTTCAAAAGAAATGTATTTACTCTTTTTCATGTGCTGTTCATTATTATTGTTACGGGTCCTATGTCTAAAATAACGCTGGCAACACTTAAATTTATCACTCGCATTTATTAACACAAATAATCTACAACTCACACTGTTCAGTAATTTCTTACAGAAAAATAAGCAATTAAAAACATATAACACGATATTGTTCAACTGATAATGAGTTTTCAATAAACTGTACAAAAAAACAATCACTAAATGTCAAAAGGCCGATCTAATATTAAATAATAACTGTACAATAATATTCAAAAAGAAACGTCGAGGAAAAACAATTAACTCACGTAGCACAAGTCCATAATACAGTCATAGGTAAAAGAATTATCACTTTTGAACTGTCAAGAGAATTATCACTACAGACAACGAAAGTTCATTGTATGGTTTGTAATAGCGCCAACGGGATTTCACTGTCTGTATTAACGGGAACTGTCACTACTGCCACTTATCAACGTAAAACAATAACTACTTAACTGTCACACTTGTTTATCACGACGAATTTCAAAGACAACTGAACTAATTTACAAAAGTGTCCCTCTATTTATATGATTTTCCATAATTGAGATATCTCTGGATTTTTCTATCATCTTCTAAATAAATAAATAAAGAAACTAGCACTTTCTACAATATTCGATAAGACTCCATTAATCTCTAATCAAACAACTAAAACATTCTACAATGATCCTAGTAAACACCATAAAAGTGTCAAAAGCAGAGTAATTAATTGCTTAAAAATAAACATTTACATAGCAGATAACGCCAAGAACCACTGTGCCTTCTTTCTCTCTATTCACTCGAATTTCATATTCGCTACACTATCAACAAAAAAATGAAAATAATTCGTAATTTTTTCGTCTGAAAGTTTTAAACATAATACTCATTGTGTCTGTAATGAATATACAGAGTGGTCCAAAAGATACTAGTTGACAGTGAAAATCTCTATTTAAGCATGATTTCAAACTTGTTGTCTATCATTACTTAATAACCATAAGACCTATTTGTTGACTGGAAATTGAACTACAGCTCCAAGCAAAGTTCATATCTGTAAATTTTAAGTACATTTTGTTGTGATAGGTTCACCGTCAATGAATGTGTAAATTATTGTACTTCTCTATATTAATCTATTATTAAATACAGTGCAGAGATTCAGTTGTAGTACAAATATACTTTTCTTGGAAAAAAACTTAAAAAAAACGGCGAGGTGGAACTACCCGTAAGGGTCTCCCCACCACGAAAAGCCATACGAATTTACTTTTACTTACTTTTCTTGGAAAATTTCTAAATTCTCTATTTATTTACTTTCACTGTTATGCAGAGACCTGAACCAAGTGAGCCGTGATGCTGGAATAGTGACTGGTATGTTGGGAGCGGTGCAGCGAGTGCTGCTGAATGGCCAGCCGTGGGGTCGGCTATCCACAGACAAGGGCCAGCAGGTGGCGCGCTACCAGGGCTCGCCGTGTCCTCCGGCGCACAATCCCTGTCTCAACAGTGGCCTTTGTCTTCCCATTCTCAACACCTTTATCTGCAAATGTCTGCCCAACTTCAGTGGAGACAACTGTCAAAACAGTAAGTAAAAAATAATATCCATCAACTCTGTCACTATCGCGTTCAAATAAAACACTCCAAAAAAATTTTATCCGAAGTTTAATAAAATAATTTGTTAGCTTTCATATTCGATATTTATGTAATATAAGTAATATAAATTTATACTCTCAAAGATTACGAAATTGTCTGACAACAGTAATTCCTAGGCCATTCACAGAGGCATATAAAAAATATTTTGAGTATCTGGCTCCTAAAATGTGGAATAAAGTAAAACCAGTTCAGGAACATTTGAAGTCGAAAAATATATTCGAGAAGTTTATTAAACAGTTTCTTATAAATATAGTTGATATGGAAGATTGGCTGAAGTCATTGGGTTGAAGGCACTTCCTTAAAGATTTTATTTTTATCTTTTTCAAAATGTAATATTAATTTTTCTATGCTATGTGGAGTACCGGGCTTAACTCTCTTTTTTTTATTATATGATTTGGTAACCCCAATACAATTTTTACAGGGGTACCGTATATTTCTGCATCACCTACTAGTACACTACCAATTGTTATTTAATTGTTTCTATAAAACAAACATTTTTTCAAATACATTTTTTATTTTATTTTTTTCTTTTCATCATATGCAGTGTATAAATGTTCATATCTATGATTATATATTGATTCTTAAGTATAATCGAAACTATTATTGGAAATTTTATGTAATGAGTTATGTATTCATGATATTATGTAATAATTAAAGTTGCCGTGTGTACTTTTATTGTATACTGTTGTGTTGCAGAAATAAATTATTATTCTATTCTATTCTATTCTAAATATTTAAATGGTTGTAATGTGTAAATGGATGTTGGAAAATTGTTTCAATAAAAGTGTGTAAACAAACTACGATTTGAATTAAGTTATGGAATAAATAGTCAATTAATAAAATGAATTGTTAAATTCCACTTCTATTGAATCACATTTGTTTGAATTCATCTTCGACAACGAGCACTGATTTCTTTATTGTGCGTGCCACCTTAAATCGTCATTTTTAAAGACTGTGGTACCTTCAATATCGTTTTGGTTAAAAAAATTAAGATGTTTTCAAGTCGCTTAAACGCCTTTTTCCAAGTAAACGACTAGAAATCATTCTAAATTTTGTAATTTCACAATGGTTATCTGGAGCTTTCTACTTAAGACTTATCAATTTGGACTTTGAGTTGATATCTCAATTTCGATGCTTTCTATCCTCAATCTATATTTATAATAATGAGGATAATCTATAATTCTATCCTCAATGAATAACTTATTGTAAGTTGAAATCTTATTTTCAGTAGTCACATAATAAATCGTCATTTTTAAAGACTGTGATACCTACAGTATCGTTTTTGGATAACAAATTAAGGGAGTTGTAATCTTTTGACTATTGTCTATTGACTTTTGACAATTTTAACTCAATGTTGAAGATAATGAGTAAGCATGACTGTTACGGTATACTAAGAGTTATCGTTGCACATTCCAAAATTTCAACTTCTTCAGTGTTACATTAATCTATAAATTAATTGATTTATACATCTTCAATAGATTTTATTGTTTGAGAAACTTTCATTCTATTATTTGTGAAAAAAATATTTTTGTACTTACTTTCAGCTGATGATGTGAACGAAGATGAAGTCGCCATCAGATTCAGTGGAAGTATATTCCTTCAATATCCTCAGAAAGTGCCTCGTATGCACAAGAGGTAATGATTTTTTTATTTTATTATTGAAAATTCTTCATCATGATATGCAATGATTCTAGCAAATCATTATTTCAATTCACTAATCTGTCCATAATTATAATATAATTCATAGCTGGTAATCTATCAGTATACTCACTAATAATTTTATTGAATCTAATCAATTCGTAATAATTTAATGATCTACATCAAGTATGGAATAAATAATTTCTTGGTGTTGAATTCTTGATTGAATATAAAGATTTATTAACCACTCCTATCCAAATAATATTAATTGTTATCCTGTGATGATTTCAACAGTTATAGTTTTAATTTATGTTGTGATCCAACCATTAAAATATTTTAATATGATTCTTGATATGTAACAAATCTATGAGTAACAAAAAGGTATTTTTTCATGTAACAAGAGTGAGAAAACGTTTTTTATTATTTATTAATTATATGTACTATGTATTACTTTACGAATGTATTTATTAACTAATAACATATTAATAAACCAATGTTTTTACTAACTTTATACCGATTTTTGCATGCTTGCCACTAACAAACAAAACTAGTATAAACAGTTCTTTAGAGAACTTTACTAACTCAGTGGTGGAGGATTACTGGGAATCAGAGGAGCATGCTGAGTATAAGGATGATGAAGAAGAAACTGCTGTGGAAACAGAATCTGAAATGGAGCCGGAAGGCGGGGAGGGAGACATGTACGACGAAGATGATTTTGAATTTTTTGACGAGTAAGTACTTTCACTTTTTACTATTTTTTTTAGCTAGTTTCACCAGATACAATCACTTTATACCGAAGGAAGTAACAAAAATTGGTGTCTCATTCAATAAGTAATAGAAAAAAATAAAATGGTTCAATTTACAGTGTCCTATTTAAAGTGTAACACTTGTTGACCCAAGGTTCTAGATTATTTCATGACAAAAGATGTGCAGTAACCATTTTCCATGTCAAACTTCGTTCTCGAGAAATCGATATACCGTATCGAAGTGTTCAAAATATGCCTACTAGCTGTCATAAAGTGAGCAATAACTTAAACCTACTCATCCAATTAGAATTCTGAAGCTATTGTTGGAAAAAGAAGAGAATTTCGCAAAGGATCAATCCATTCTAACCCTGAACCACATCATTTACAATTTTTTATCAGCAGTAAAAGTTCAAAAAAAATAATTTTCCTATTTATTTCAAACATTTTTTTTTTACTACTGTTCCGGGCTACATAACCATTGCATTAATTAAAAACATCTCCAATTTATAAGCTTTCAGACGAGTCCAAAATGATGTAGGCTACATTGTTCCATGGCATGAAGTCAAAAATTGTGATTAACTGAGGAATTTATTGAAAGGATTTTGAACAGTTCATCTCTTTAGTGAGGAAACTCAAGAACGAATTAAGTTATTCATTGGTGCCACTCCCAACTGCATCGTCGCTCGTATCGTGGCTGAGGCTTTTGTAAACATTTTAAGCAGTTTATAATTATTATACTTTGCAAATTGTCACGAAACAATTTTTCAACAAAACAATTTTAGCTCTCTGATCATTCAATCAAACTTCATTATGCTCATTGTGTGTTTCTATGCCATACATGCACAGACCCAAACTTGCTTTATGATAATGTGGCAGCGTGGAATTAGTAACATAATTTATCAATTTCGAATTCATCAATGTGCTATCAATTATACTGAAGACCTATACTGAATTATACTGAATATCTACAATAGCATTGAATAGCTCAAGGAAATCGATGAACGATGAAATTATGCTCTGTATAGCCTACTTTGGCAGTTTGCAAATTGTCAGTACCTTCAAATCCAGCATGGAATTAGTATTTTTTTACAATCTTTACGGCATTTATACATTCTTAACTATTGTTACCGGCAGAGATATCGGGATAATATAAGTAAATTCAAGTTTATTTTAATTAGTTTATTAATTAATTCTTAATTTAATCTCTCATGTCTACTTTCAATTTCCAGACGCAAGGGAAAACGAAGCAACCGATATGAGTTGTCGATTAAGACATCTGATCTGAACGGTCTGCTATTGTGGACCAATAGAGGCAAGACTCTTCATGCTGACTATTTTGCGGTGGCCGTTGTTGATGGCTTCCCAGAATTGAGCTACAATTTGGGAAATCAACATAAGTTGCTAACTCTCAGAGCTCCAGTAAGTGTTTCCCAGAACATTCAAACTGAAAATATTCTTCAAGTTATTTTACACCTAATAAGAAATATTCTTCCATTAATTATCTTCTAAAATGGTGAAGTTTTTGTATTCAGTGATTCTATTTTAGTGATGTGTTCTAGTAAGGGTAGAATACTCAATGACATTTTATCATTGGATATCTTGCCTATAATGGCTTACTGTCTTGTTTTGAGGCCCGTCCAAACGGAGATTTATTTTTTTCTATAACTTGTTCTGCGAAATAACGGAATATCTTCATCAAAATTAGCCATAAGTCGAATATTAACGTAATTAAACCTGATATTAAATTCACTATCAGAATATTTTCAACAATTATTTATTATTGAATATTTTCATCCAACTATTTATTGAATGCGTATGAAAAAGTTAGCTCCGATTATCATTTTATAACTATCTGAACCTCGAAGGTAACGTACACTAAGTCCAATTTCCCAATTTTTCAGGAAAGTAGTTTAAAAATTTTTCAAACTACAATCAGTGATAACTGACAATTGAGTGAAAAGTAGGCAACATCATTGTGTCACAATGTTATATCTATATATCTATATTCGTCCTTCAATTTATAAGATATTATCTCATAGTATCGTCAGAAATTTTTTCAATTTTTTTAATTCATTTCAAAATTTATAAGTGGACATAGGCTACCTCTCAAAGTTTGAATGGCACCACTCAACTGGTTGTGTCAAGAATGGACGAATCCTTGTCCAAACTTCGCCATTTCATGTAATTGCATCACTTAGATTGTCATTACTGTAGTTAATATCATACAAATGAGATCATTTGTACATAATTCTTTGCACTATAAAAATAGTATTTTCTGAGTTCACTACTGTATATATCTATGTGATGTTGATAATTTTTATTTTAACCATCCATATGCAAATTTGTAAATTTACATGAATAAAGAAATATAATCTAATCTAATCTAATCTTTTCACTTAAAATCTGTTTAAAACATTAACAATAGATTAAAATTTGTTACATTTATAAAAAATATCAGTTTTACTGAATAATTTGTAAATATGAAAAATTAATAAACTCACAGACATCAAGCGTTTCCTATTTACTACTAAATAAACCTCTTTGGCACTCAGGAATTCAAAATAGATTAGCCAATACAAATACAATATTGGTTAATCTATGATAATAGTGAGCTATTCTCGAGTGTCATTTCAATTTAAAAATGAACATGTTTCCGACACAGGTTTTTATTGGGCTTTAGTGCTTCTAAAAATTTGCATATTTTAGTTACTAAGATTTTATAAATTTTTTCCTGTATGCTTATTGAATATGTTTTTATACGCAGTACCGTACCGTAATAAAGAAGTTTCAAATTCAAATATTCTGCAAGTTGAAATTCATTGAAGAATAATCAGCGATTTTCGAGGTGAATCAGCTTCAGCTTATCTTTAATGAGTTTGTGAAAATTTACCTTATGTATTTGACAGGTTCTAGTGAATGATGGGGAGTGGCACAGGATAACAGTGCACCGTCGAAAGCGGCAGGCGCAACTGCAAGTGGACAACCATCTGCCCATTAGAACTCAATCAGAACCAGGAGCTGTTCTACTCAGAACAAATTCCCGTCTATTTATTGGTAAATAAAATATGTACCACATCATTTTCATTTATTTTCTTTAAAGAAAGCTGTTTATTACAAAGAAAATTTCCAATTTAGTTTTATTAAGATATTTAGAATTGAGTTAATTGGAACTTTTTAGAATAATTCACATTCATTGCAGTCATTTTAATGAAAAAATAATATTAACATTTTATGTGAATTCAACGACTTGCAGTCAAATATTCATTAAGAGTAAGTAGAATTTACTTACTCTGTAGGCCGAGCGCTTTCGAATAGAGCTCTGAAAACGGATCTCAAAGATTCGAAAGCGCTCTGCCTACAGAGTGAGTAAATTCTACTTATTCTTAATGAATATTTGACTGCAAGTCGTTGAATTCACATAAAAAGTTAATATTAACAACGCAGTTCGTCATAGAACAAGAAGTCCAGGAGAAAATAATGATGATTATTCACTTTCATTAATAACAAGAACTGGCCTGACAGCCAAAATATCTCGTTACAAATGTGAATTAATAACCATCATTATTTTCTTATAAAAATGAATGCAATTTCGTGAATTACAGGTATTCTAAAAATTTTAATTTATAAGTGCAGTTTGTGATTGAAGAAGAAATTCAACAATTAGACGGGAGAGCGGTTTAATGACTGTGTTAATCGTAAACAGGTTGTTTAAAAATGTAATTTCTTCAAATAATTCAACATTATTATCCTATAATTGATTATTATCTATCACAAATCTATAAAGCATGCAAAAAATTTATTTTGTGCCTTTTTTCATAAACATACTTTAATGTAGGCTATATTTACGAATAAGCAATTGAATTTTAATTTATCTTTCGTTTAAAACGCTCCACTATTGGGCGAATTTCTTTCAATCAGCTGAATTATAACAGCTTAGTAAAAAAACTATTCAATAATGGTCATTGTATTAAAACCACTATTTTACAAAGAAGCACTTTTGGAAGGGAGCATTAAAGCTACCAGAGAAGCAAGTGTTCTTTACTTAATAGTAACTTACAATAATCCATTTTCTTCTGAGAGATTTTCCCAGATTTATTAATAGTATTAAGTTTCAATAGCAATAGTATCTATAGTATGCCATCGTTCATAATAGTATATCAATAGTATGAAATTTCGGAAGTTTCCTTGCTTCCCACTAGTATTAAGAGTTTATTCAATGGCACAGCTCCCAATTCATGATTATTTCCATACTTAACTTTCGAATTTGAGCAATTAACAGATTCGTTTCCAGACTAAGTTAATAGAAGTTTTTGAAATAAAGAAAACTTATTTTAAGTAATTAGTTACAAAAAATTGAGTGAAATTGTTTTGTATTTGCTTGCAGGAGGTGCTCCAACCTTACCAGCTGGTCTGCCAACAGCTTATTACATGAAATACACTGGCTGTATGCAGAGACTGATAGTCAACAAGAAACCCGTTAATTTCTTGGCACTGAATGCATCTTTAGCCATTGACTTTTGCCACAGTGTATGATGAAATTAATAGGTGCGTATATAGCCGCGCCTCCACCAACCGAACATGTCTGCCGAACATTGTTGGCGAATACAAAAAACGGGCAAACATTAAACATATGGGTCACCGAACATGTTCGTGAGTTCACTTGAAATGTTCGGTCTATGAGCGAACAGTGACGACCAACAACAGGTTCCCACCACTAACCCCACCACACCGATCATAATGTTCGAGAAGGCGTCCACACCAGACCAACTCCAAAAAATGTTCGGCGACATCAGCTGATTCCAGCGAACACTGTTCGCCGAGCATGTTCGGTTGGTGGAGACGCGGCTTACGATTTATAATAATTAATATGATGTTGAAGATCCATCTTGTTTCAACTCGTATACAATGAAAACTAAAAAAAAAGACGACTCACGTTGTGGCGTGACACTGTACTGTGCGAATGTACTGTGGGTCGTCTGACGGTGCTCTTAACAACAGAGTGAAACGGCCGTCACGCCATAATGTGAGTCCCAATTTCCACTTGGTGTTTTTTCAAGTTTCTATAATAATTAATTTATTATTTACATTTTCTTCAGTAGTTGTCATCCTTACGTGAACTATTGGTTCTATTATCAATACCGTAGTAAATATGCAATATACAAATATGTATATACATACTGGTATGTATAAACTTGCATTAACAACAGAGCTCACATTATTGTGAGTAGTACCGGACGCATTTCAGGACCTGAGTTACATGCTCTCATGCTCTGTATACGTAATGTAACTATTTTTGCACTGATCATCCTTGAATATGTCATTTATTTTCGCTGAAGATGGGTCTCTGGTCCTGAAACGCGTCCAATACTACTAACAAAAATCTAAGTGCTGTTTTTAATGCAACACTCTATACACATTTATTGTTGATTCCTATTCTGTTTATGTAGTTTAACTCAACAGTTTATAATTGAAGTTTGAAACTGGATAAATTTTCAAGTTATACCACAAAAGTGGGGTTGTCTATCCCATTGTGTAGTCACCTGGTTTCAAACCTTCCTATTCACTTTCAATTTGGATGCAATTTCATTTATCAAAATGTAAAAGTTATCGTATAAGAGCATTATTTGCAATATAACATGGGTTTGAGAAACAATTTTACTTTTGTCTTATTAATTCAGTCTGATAATTTCAACAAAATAGAAAACTGTAATTTACTAATCAATTGGAAGCACGTGTCTCTGCCTATAAATGCAAACCTGTTGAATAGTTCCAAGCCCATGATGGATCGGTGATTGAATTGTAGCAGTTGGGGATCCAACAAAAAGTTGTGGCTTTTCTTCATCAAGAGCATGTATTTATAGTAGTTTATGCAACGATTTTATTTTGACCCTTATTAAGGCACGAGTTAGATGTAAGTTATAACACGAGCGAATGCAAGTGTTATAAATATCTCACGAGTGCCTTAATGGCCAAATAAAATCGTTGCATACACTATTTTATCTACGACCACTAGTATACATTTAATTAAAACAATTTCATTTTACCTGTGACTGTCAGAGATATCTAACCTCTCATCTCATATATGAGAAGTTATAGTAGATTGTTAGGTTAAAGTAGCTGGTGTAGCAGTTTGATGAAATCAGCTGATAGTTTCACAATATTGAATCATTCGTGTGGGGGGGGGTGGGGGGACGGGTGGTGGAACGACCGTTCCACTGGATTACGATATTGATTCCATCAAAAATGCTTCTGATTGGTCCAGAACCCGTGTTATAATGTAGAACCTGTACTATAATGAGCTCTTTATGCAACGGGTCTCAAAAAGAATTTCGAAAAGACAGCTGTTTTGGCATCAATTGTGAAACTGTAATGTATACATTATGACATGGTCGTAGATAAAAAAAAATGATGCAGTTTTAAAACTGATGCACTTTGACTTCTTTCTGTTTACTATCATTTCGTTTTGCATTATTCGCTTAAAAAATTAAATCTTTTAGCATTACATTCATTAATAAATAATAATAAATTTTATGTAGCAATTGCCTAAGGCCGTCTGTCATACTACTTATAGTACTACATAGTTCTACTAATAGTTCTTCTGACTGCGGATACCATTTTGTTTTGCATAATTATCACAATTTTAATTTTTCAGGCTAAGGGACATTGAGAGCAGATGGACTTAATAATGTGTATAGATAGATTCTTCGTGAAAATACTATTGTGCAGGAGCTAAAAAGTGTCTAAATGTAAATTATTTGTGATATGAGTTCAAGCAGACTGTTATTGTTGTTACCATTCAACGTTTTATATGGTGAAATGCAGTATTATTATAAAGTGATCACGGATGGACAGTTAGTAAAATACTTCTAATATTGTTTGGTTCAGATTGTACAGGCTGATGTACATTAAATTCAGTATAATGTTGTGTATAAATAATACAAGTTTGTAAAATAGAGAATGTGATTTTGTATTGGTTATTTATTTTCAAATACCTGTGGAGAAATAGAATATTAAAATGGAATTTTAAATAATAAATGATTTTTATGAGGAGCAGTATTCAGGTAAATATTAACTTGAAATTGTGCTTTCAATTAAAGGAAAATCAGTGTGGAAATCAGGTTGAAGAGGGAATTTTTGGAAATCAAGTTTCCTTTTTAGGATTCAATCCGAGTTGCGGAAACCGTCTAATTATAGCTCAAAGACAATTTGTCGATAGTACAGTATTACAGCGCCCGGCAACTAAAAGCTGTGTTGAGTTGTGCTGAGCAGTGATGGAACAGATTTTAAAACCAAACCAACGGGTTTTAATACAAGCCCGGCCAACGAAAGCTGTGTTGCGCTGTGCCAGTTGTCGGGCGTTCATTGAAAACCATTGGTTTCTAAAGCTATCCCAGCTCAACACAGCATAACTTAGCACAGTTTTTAATGCCGGGTGCCCTTATTATTCAAGCATTGTGATGGAACATTGAACATTGGTGGGTGTGCTTTGAAAGCAACAAACTTGCTGATCTTATTCATCATCATCAACACCGAGTTGTTGATCATTTGATGATGATAATAATAATAATTACCTTTTTATGTGAAGGTAACCTTTTTTGTAATCGTTAAAAACGATTTTAGGAGAAAATTTGAATTTTCTCAAACTGATGTTTAAACAGAAACTGTCGGTTTTTTCTCCAATAGAGCAACGCAAAAATATAACTAGACAGGATTTTAGATCAAATAAAAAATTGTAGCATTTCTTGTATAAACCTTTTTTATTCAGAATCTGATTCGTCTTCAGAGCCACTTTCTAATTCCTGAAGCCATGTTATAAATCGTTGAGTCTGAAACAGAGAAAATATTTATCAATTGACCAGTTCTACAAATATAGGCATGACCAGTTCTACAAATATAGGCATAAGCATTAATTTTTTCATTTGAAATTGATGTTTCTACCGCTAATAATTTCATGATTATTCATGGTCAATGTCTCATCATTGAGATTGAAAGAACAAAACAATTATTACTGAATTTTACAGGAGATTTTTTATTATTTATGCAAAACGTTTTTTTGAAGAATTGAATTCTAATAGAAAAATATTCATATTCTAGTAACATAAAAATTAATTTTAATTACCATAGATCTCGTAAATTAATGAATAAAGAACAGCAGTTTTTATGCTCAGTTTTTATGATCTCGTATATTATGCTCATGCGTTTGTGTAAGCAATGAGGTGAATGATGTGGTACAAAATGCCAGAACTAGATTGGGAATCCAAGACTGCCGAAGTAGCAGTAAGTGAGCCAACCACTGTGAGAGAATTGAGAGGGGTGTGTGTGTGTGTGTGTGTGGGCATAAATATTAGGAGAAAGGAACAAAAGGATTGCAATGCCTAGGTAAGGTAAAGATGATAGCTCTTACGGATTTATAAAAACAGCAACGATTTGGAACACTAAATTTGGTACAAAGCTTTCTCTAAACTCAATTCATTGCACCTAAAAGCCCGATTTCTCATTTTCTATTTATCTTTTTCAAAATTAATTTTTGAATTTCAACATTTTTGTAAATGGTTAGATGCAGCAAAATCATAGAGTAGCTGATACATGATACGTCACTATGATGCTGATATAGATGATACGCCGATATGTCACAAGTCAAAGCAACAAATTAGTTCTGTATCAATACTGCAGCTGCTAATTAGCCAGCGTCAAAAACACAGCTTATTTGTGCTATTATTCTCTTTTCAAATAGTTGAATAGGCTAGCAAAACTGCAATTTCTCTCGTCCTTCACAATTTCGTAATTTTCTGGTCGCTACCATAAGTTACCAGAAACGAAAACTCCAAACTGGATTCCCGGGCAAGACCGGGTAAAATGCTAGTTAGGTTAATAATAGTTCTAGAATTTGAATCTTACCTTGTTTCTAAGAACTTTGGCATGTGCGCTTTCGCAAGGTTGTTTGTACCAAGACTCAATCACGTCTGACTCCAGAAAGTCTTCATTATATAAATGGTGGAGCAGCTTCATTGAAACATCGCACAACATGGGATCTTCTTCGGTAGCATCCTAGAACAATAAAAACCCGACGATTTTAGCAGAATATAGAATACTTATATGAGGTCAGCCAAAATGGAAAGTGAGAGGCATATTCTACTATATTGAACCATAAAAACCGTTTTCATGGGCATGGAGGTATACAATACGGTAATATATAGGTATAGACTACAAGTAAATAGGAGATTGAGGCACGTATTTATGAGCATATCTTAATGCTCCCTTAACTCGAAAACTTGAAAATCAATTTTTTGTACCGGCATTTCAAGTCTTTCTTGTGATAAGGAAGCCTTAACGACGGTTAATGAATATAGGACCACGAGTTGAGTAGACAAAGGTAAGACTGGTAGAGGAAGATCAAATTAATGATATATCTAGTATTATTACAAGAAAACCATCATTTCACGTGAAATTAGATGAAGACGGAATAAAAATGCATACAGAATGATCAAAAACTCAATAAAAAATGACGAATTTGGAAAATATTTCAAAGTTTTTCAACTTGACATTGCTCTAAAGGAATAGTATATAACAAATCCCCAAGTTACTCTCATGGATAGAAGAACTGTTCATAATAGAAATGATGATGATGATGATGATGATAATAATAGGTAAATGACGATTTTGGAAATTTTTCAACGTTTTGCAACTTGATATTGCTTTAAAGGAACAGTGTAGAACAAAGCCCCAAGTTATTCTCATGGATAGGAGAATTGTTCATAATGGGTATGATGAGCCCTCGATGTCGTAGGACATCGTAGGATGTCGATGTTCATAGGAGCCAGCACCGCTTACCGGTGCGCCAGAAACTAGATTTGATTGGTCGATGATCATCTATAAACTTGAATAGACCAATCAGACGCCTAGTTTCCGGGGCACCGGTGGAGGCTTCCATGAACGCACACAGTTTTGAACAGGTTAAAAATCGCATCAATAAGATTATAATTAAAGGTCAAGTTTGCCAAGTGATGGAAGCACATGGTAGCCTACAAATAATAACAATAATAATAATCGAGTGACCTGGCTGACTAAGGTCTGGTGTCAGAGTCATTAGGGCCTCTTACGTGACTTAACGACTGTTTATTAGGCAACCTAAAGATGTCAGGTCTCTTCTTGGGCACTAACAACATATAATCGGTTAATGAAGAAGTTATTTTTCAACTAGAAATCACTAGTTTATTTATTCTGTGAACACATAAATTGTATGAATCTATCAATTAATTTCAAATTGTTCTGAGAGAAAGCTTATCAAATATATTATTTTTAAAAAACACATGCATTTAAGCACTATTTTATACATTTTGATATTTTTACATTTTACTACTTTCCTTACACTACGGAAAGGAATAAATAAACATGTAGTACGAAACATTTTATAAATACCTCAATAGCTAACAAGCAGTCTTTTTGTGATTCTTCATTTTTTATGTACTTTTTCATAATTGGGTCGAAGAAGGTCAATTTGTTTTGCAGAAGCTCCCAATATGACGACACACTTGAAGCACTTCCAGCTGGAAGTCTAAGCACAGCCTTCATTACAAGGCAATTCAACTCTCTCAACGTTACATTGTAGGCATACCTGCAGAATCAGACATTCATTCAATACTTGAAATTATTCAAATAATTGAACCGTTTCAATGAAATCAAACATTAGTATCGATAAAAGGGGATCGTCTCCTAACTGAAAAACTCTACTAGTCAGTCTATTTCTAAGAAAATTCTCATCAATAAATGCCGTACAATTGATTTTGATGTAGTGGAACGTTTCCTTGATTGAAATTAACAGGTCGAAATCAATAAATCCCACTAGATTAAAACTGAATGAGTCACAGGACCAAGGTTTCCTGCAGAACTTTACGCTTTTCTGTTTCTTATTAGTAAAGTCGAGGATGCGAGAAGTTTTTACTTCAGGTCCTATATTTAATTTAGTTGATATAGTAAAATTGATAAAATCTTAATTCCAAATTATCATTAATAATTTCGAAGAAAATATCGATTACATTGGACATCATTATAGTAAGCAGTATAATGTGACCGGTCTCTATTCAACAACCTCTGATATGTTTTCCCAGTTTGAAATAAATTACTATGTATATTGAAATATTTTTTTATTGATACAGTTACAGTCAAAATACAACTTATTGTAGAGAAACAACAGGCTTTTAGCCCAAAACTGTCCCTAATACAGCTAATACTAAATTTTTACAAGAGTCAAAATATTTCTAAGCATAGGTTATGTTTACGTTTTGATTGAAGTATAACTTTTTTTTTGAGGATGTAGCCCACATAGGTCTGAGACCTGTGCGTGGGTAATGAGTTGGATGATGGTGATTGATGAGTTGGACCTACAGTTTTAGGTGGGTTCCGAACCACCGGGAAGTGATTTTCAGCAGAGAACAGTGTCTTTTTTGCTGGCCAATCTAATCAGTCACCGTTACAAACAGGACCTACGAGAACGCAGCTTTTCTATCTGATTGAACAGATACCTGCTACGGCTCGACTCTACGGCTACGACTCTTCTGGAAAATACAATTAATTGCCAAGTTCAATTTAAACGATGGAGCAACCTGATTGATTCCATGCAATACTCTCCAAAAAATTCTGAATTTTTTAAATTGAATCACTGAAATTTAGACTTTTCAAGTATCAACCTGCAACTATGCTTACCCTACATTGTGCTTATCTTGGTCATATATTGACTTGAAAGTTCCCACCACACATTTCATATCAATTGTGCATTACGTTTTAATGAGTTAAAGTATCAATATCAATTGTAACTCGAACTTGACACTTCGATTACATATTCATGATTAGTTTATATTAAAGAATAGATGCAAGTCATACCTTGATGAATTTATTTCAAGAATAAGGTTATCACACGGCACCTTTTCTGAGTAACCTCTTATGAGTGAATCCAGGACCTCTTGATAGAAAACTGAAAGATAAAACAAATTGTAAAGAATCAACATATTAGGCCATAGTATTACATTTAATTTTTAAAACAGAATCTGTCTTATGGACCACATTTCGTAGAACAATAACTTTGGATTTCATGCCCAATAACAAAATTAATATTTATAGTTTAATACTTAATGCATTAATGGAAGAGCTAATGACGTATTCTAGGTAATCAAGAATAAATCTGGACAGATTTTCAAGTAAAATCTGCTTCTATAGAAATAACATTTTCTCCTCATTGTGGAGAGCTTCGAAACGAAGAAGTTCAAGAGAGTGTTCTAAGATTCGAGTTCTTGATGTACAATTGAACCAATTTTTACATTAATTATATTAACTTATCAGTAGATTTTCGATTATTAATAATAATAATAAGCGTATGGCATATAATGGTGGGGAGGCCCTTACGGTGGTTCCACCTCGCCTTTTAAGCCATGTTATGGGGAACACGGTGGACCTACTATTTTTATTTTAGGTGGGTTCCGAACCTCCAGGTAAGTGATAATAAACATCAAGTCATTGAAGCACAGTCACCTATCCAAGTGCAGTCTTGAGCGGTCGTGACTGAACATCACGATCACATAACACCACGCTCACCGCGTTACCAATCACCACCCGATTTTCGATTGATACTGTAGAACTCCACAATAAAAACAGTTTATATTTGTCGATTCCATCTATTTTTTTAATGAGGGTTAGGCCACACAATTATTTTTAAAACATTTTGACAAATATTGACCGTTTTATATTTAATTATATTGTATTAACTAGTAGTTAATAGTTAACAAGTACTATTGTCCCTATTGATTTGAATCAAGAAACACTCGTTTCAGAATTTATTAGGATGATTGAAAAAGAGATGCAATTAATTTCAATTTATTTCATATTTCTGGGCTGCTCTTATCAACCTCGTGTCACGTGAATTTGTTAAGTTTGAGCCAAAAATAAAATCGTTTCTGATATTGTGTACTTACTTTTTGTATCGTCTAATTCTTGGCAAATTTCATCCATACTCTCTACATCACTGTCAGAGCTGTCGTCCTCTTCCAAAGCTTCTTTCCAATCAGGAGCCTCGAAAATAAGACCACATCCACCTGATTGGGGTTTAGCATCGTCTTCGCCCGATTCTGAATCAGAATCATCGCTTTCTACCGGACAGGTGTACGCTTGCGACCCAAGGCACACTTGGCCTTCAGCTGTAACAAAATATGGGCAATAAGCATCTTCACATGTTGATAGTAGAGGAGGGAGGAAAACGAGGAGAACAGGAGGTAGAAGGTGGGGAGAAAGTAGTGGATTAGTGAAAGAGGGATTTGATGGGAAGAGAATGGAAAACTTCCTTTTTCTTTAAAATGCCTTTTATCTACGACTTCTTTTTAAGTAGATATTGAAGGTTAGAAAGTGATATCAAAACAGCTGACTACTCGAAAGAGTTGCATAATGAAGATATTATTTTATACTAGCATTTTACCCGGTCTTGCCCGGGAATCCAGTTTGGAGTAGCGGTCAAAAAATTGAATTAAATTTCATATTAAACTCATTAGATCCTACAATTTTATTCTTTTCAATCCAAGTAAGTTTTGATTCAAGTAACTTAATTTCAAGTTTTTTATTGATTCATTTTTGATCATATTAAAAGGTAAAAATAATTCCCAAAAATCCCCGTTCAAGCCCAAACAACATTGGATTTAGTTGAATTACGAATATTTATTATTGTTAAAAAAAGCTACTTATTTATTCATTATGCTCATTAGAATCGAAATAATTTCTTTTACAGAACAGAATTCAGGTCAAACAAAGAAAAATAATTATACAAATTAAATAATTTCAACCAAATTGGTTTTAAAAATATAAAGCTTATTTGGTAGAGTTGACTTCAGTGAGCAAAAAGTTTCACCCATACCGATATTTGAACCCAAGTTATCATGCATGATGAGCAGCTGCTATACGCACTGCGCTATCAGATCCAATGGAAAAAAGCAACTGAAAGCTCTCTTGAAACTACTTAAGACAATAATAATTATGACTAACGGAATAATAATAGCTACAATTCTATGGAAATTTGAAGTTTGAACATTAATTTTGAAAATTCTGGAAAGAAAATAAAAAATTGAGCTTCGAGGTGCATTGAATCAAGTTTGGAGGAAGGTTTGTGCAAAATGTTCCAGATCGGTTCCGTTTTAGTGAAATTCGTAGCATACACCCACACCCCTACTCACTCTTATTATATATATAGATGAAACTGATATAACTGCAGCTATAAAACTGACTTTATAACACTGACTATCAGTTTTCAGTACAGGAGTCTAGACCAATCAAAACTCAGGATTTCTTCAAAGCAGTGTCATAATTATTAATATTTCGCAATAGTCAGCTGATTAAAACATTTCAAATCAAATTGGATTTCAAATCGGAACCGTCGACAACAATCACGCATTGTAGAGAATATTGTATGTTTGGGTAAGTTATCCGTTTGATTGTTAAGTTGAATTAAACGTAATTTATTGGTAGTCCAAGATAAAATACTCTATGCAACGTTTCTATTTCGCCTTAAAGCCACTCGTGAGATCTCACTCTTTGTTAAAAGGCAGTTATAATATATTTGCTGCATAAACTACTATATTGAAATAAAACATTTTACAATGTATTACAAATGTCATGAGTTTTTTTTAAATAATTCTATAACAATATTCACAAACATAAAAACACAAACCAATATATTTCAATTTAATTGTATCTGCTCATGTCAATGCTACAAAACACTCGATATTCTATAAAAGGACTCATCTTTCAATACAAATATTTGATCATATTTTTAAATCGAATGCTCGATTTTTACTAGTTGATAGTACTCGATAATATAATTTCTTGTAGGTAAACAAACAACATTTTTGAGATCTAGAGCAGTATAGAAACTCAGTTCTATGATTATTCCTGTCCTGTGTTGCAGCCATGCACATCAAATTTCATTTCAAACTGAGCTTCTATATAATGGGCATGAAGCAGCGAACTCAATATGCATAAAGAAAAAAGAATACAAATACAATAAGCCAAGCTTTTTAAACAGAGGCTTACAATGAGTTCTATAACTTAGAATATTAGTTATTTCAAACTAGTGACCAGATATCAGTTATTTTTTATAATTACAAAAGTGCGATTACTTACAAGAGCCAGCAGTGGATTGTAAACGCATTGCTGATACATTTTTGTGAGGATCGATAACAACATGGGGACCGAGAATGCAGCCTTGAGACAGTTTCACATTGGCTCCTATTCTACATTTTTCACCAATAACAGAGTAGCTTAGATCACAGTCATTCTGGAACAGAAATATCAAGCTAAATTACACTGAACTGATTAGCACCAAGTTGTGTATCTCAATGAACTTTATATTCAGACATTTTTTCAAAGACACTAATATCGGTCACATGTTACTAACGGAAGTACAGTATTCATTAGCAATCAATTGCACTCATTTATACAGGGTGTTTCAGGAGGAAATGTTCAAACTTCGGCAACTGATTCTAGAACTAAAAGTAAGAAAAAAATGTACAATAAACATATGTCCAGAAAAGCTTCATTAGCGAGTTATACAGGATGAAAGATTTCGCCCATAACTCAGTACCCTCGGTAAATGAAAGTCATATTAAAATACCGGGAAGGTAAATTAAGGACCAAATATAGTTATCTCTTATGGTTTTTGATCTGAAAAAACGAATTAAATAGGTCCCAGAACTCTATCTTCAGTAGTTTTTATGATATTATGATGTAAAACAGAAAATTCTGTGCCTAAAAACAAGTTTTTTCAGCTCTAAAAAACAATAACTTTGTTAAATGAATAATAAATGCATGAAATTTGGATACAAAACTTGTAGAGAATTTAATTCTGAAAAATCTGATGTAAATAAATCCAACAACAAACAAATACTTCTCTCAAATATTCGTCTCTAATGAAAACTAAAAGGTTAATTGAACTGGAAACTTCTGTTTTGAAGCAACGTTCAACAGAGACGGAATTACCAACTCCTGTAACTTTCATGAATGGTCAAAAGAGAATACATTTTCTATTGTGGAAAGTAATTTTCAGAATCGCTCTTCGGTAAATGTTTGGTGTGGCCTCATTGATATTTTAATTGGCCCATTTATTTTAGAAACCCGAGTTAATGCAGAAAGCTATTTTTACAAAACAATTTGTTTATTCAATTGTTGGAAGACGTCTCACTTTCAAAACGAATGAAAATGTTCTCTCAGCATGACGGAGCTCTAACCCACTGTGCAAATCGTGTAATAGAATTCTTAAATGAGAAGTTTGATAACAGATGGATTGGTTGAAGATGGTCTGTTAGTTGGCTACCAAGGTATCCGGATCTCACCCCCGTGGACTATTTCTTGTGGGGGTGAATGAAAAATGAAGTATACATGCTAAAAGTTAATTCAAGAGACGAATTATTGTTAGATCGTATGTTCATTGCTGCTACCGTAATAAAGAACGGATGATGCTGTTCGTCGGACAACTACATCAATTCAGGAAAGAGTGCATGGAATATAATTTAGGGATTTTTGAACACCGCGTTAAAAAGAAACTAACATTTATTATTGTGCTTCAAACCACTTGAGTGCATTTTGAATTTAATATAAGTAAAAGTTGCTATTTTTTATTGTCTCAATTTACATTTTGATTATTCTGACAGAAGTTTTCAGTTCAATTAACCATTGTTTAGTTTTCATCAGAGACGAATATTTGAAAGATATATTTGTTTGTTGTTGGGTTCATTCACATCAAAGTTTTCAGAATTAAATTATCTACAAGTTTTGTATTTAAATTTCATGCATTTATTATTCATTTAACAAAGTTATTGTTCTTCAAAGCTGAAAAACGTGTTTTTAGGCACAGAATGTTCTGTTTAACATCATAATATCATAAAAAACTACTGAAGATAGAGTTTTGGGACCTATTTAATTCGTTTTTTCAGATCAAAAACCATAAGAGATAACTATATTTGGTCCTTAATTTACCTTCCCGGAATTTTAGTATGACTTTCTTTTACCGAGGGTACTGAGTTCTGGGCGAAATCTTTCACCCTGTATAACTCGCTAACAAAGCGTTTCCGGACATATGTTTATTATGAATTTTTTTCTTATTTTTAGATCTAGAATCGTTTGCCAAAGTTTGAACCTTTCCTCCTGAAACATCCTGTATATTTACGTACTTGCAAAATATCTTCTTTTGTCATCCAGAATGTCTTTATTCATTTCACTTAAGTTTATTCAGCAAAGACTTCTCAGTCAGTATTCCAAGAAACTTTGAATATCAATGGCTGAAAAATAATAAAATAATGATAATATTCGCCATACATAATAACAGTAGGCGTATAGCCTTTATAGGTACAGAGACCTTAGAGCAGATAACAGAAAGTCATAGCTGCCGGTCACCCATCCAATTTTATTTGCAATATGTGTGTTGGAACAACGGAGGAATTTCAGGGCCCGAGTTCTATTTTCAGCTAACATTGAATAAACTCTTTCTATGTACACTGACGTTTTTCAATTGAAAATCTTTGAGTATGTATTCACTAGGCTGTACTAGCTGTGTTCAGCTAACATTGAATAAACTCTTTCTATGTACACTGACGTTTTTCAATTGAAAATCTTTGAGTATGTATTCACTAGGCTGTACTAGCTGCCAAGTTTTGAGAATCCTGTATTTAAAACTTCTAGATACAAAAGTGAACGTACATTTATTCACTGTTCACTGAAGGTGGGACTCAGTTCTTGAAACGCGTCAATGTAATTTTGATTATTTACTTGAAATAATTTACTTGACATTTCCAGAAAAGGAATCGTTAGAAGAAATGCTAGATGTGAAGAGTGAACCTTGAAAGGAATGTAGTTAATTTGCATCTTCCATCTATTTTTTTCCATCCATCAATTTCTAGCTTTAATATTATTTGTTATTCTACAGATAATTATAATCACCAGCCAGAGACGACCATAGCTTTCTAACGACAAAGTGTAATGACCTCCCCTAAACTCTCAACCCTAAATTCAAAATATTGTCCTTCAAAAGTTTCAGGAATTGGTAATTGTTCTTCAAAGTGAAATTTCTTGTGAAAAATTTGCATAATTTGAATTCTTCAGTGTTGAACATTTGCAAAGAAACCAGTTGTGGGTGAAAATTCAAATTTAATATTATTGCTCAATCCATTCTTTACAGAACATACAAAAATCATATTAATAAATCAAAACAAGTAATTTAGCATTGTTTTACAAAAGCAAATAAGCATAATATAATTGAGTAAAACCTGTTGCATCTTTGTTTTATTGTATTTTTGTCATAAACAAATAAATAAAAGTTTTCTTGTTTTGTCCTCATCATGAGGTTTCCTGCACTAAATGGAGTTCCAGCACTTTCCAGTTTTGATACATAGCCAGTCTACTACAATCTGCAGGCCTCTTAAATGTTCTGATTGCAAGTAATTTCAATTGCTTCAATATGAAAAATAAAAAATCATGATGATTGTTCACTAACTTTGTAGCAGCCAGTCTACCAACGCAAGGAGTAAACTTTAGTATGGATGGTCTTATCCCCATGCTGTATAGCAGAACTACAAATAGATAGCCTATCTGAGCAAGCTGAAAAGGAGAAGATTTTTTTCCAAGTTCGTGCTTAATAATGAAAACTACTAACCTCTATAACAACATTGTCAAATATATAGCAGCCTTCCATTTTCACGTTACTTCCGACAATGCAATTGTTTCCTATAACTGATCCTGTAATGACGGTTTTCTCACCAATAGAACATTTATCACCAACGACAACATTTTCTTCAAGTGAACAGCCCCTGAAAAATCACACAATAAAAATTTGAATAATAATCCAGTTTTGAGTTCATTTGGCTGCAAAAAATATGTTCACTGAGTAAAGTAAAATGCTTTTTTTTCTTTTTTTCAAAGATTATTTCGGTGAAAATTCTATCAGATTTGATTTTATTTATTTGATTCTTTATAAAAGAGTATGGGTGATTACATAGTGGAGTTTTAATACTAGAACCTAAAGCTAGGTGTCAATAGAGAATACATTTGATCAATGAGCACTTACACACTTTCACTCACAGCTCAAGTAAGTTTCAACCCAATTCACGGAATGTGCTTGATTTTGCAGCTATGCTATACGCTAGAAGGCTCTTGGCTAGAAGCTAAGCTCTAGTATCGAAACTCCACTGTACAAGCACCCTAATGCCGTCCGCATATGCAGTGTTATTTTGGTCATTTTATTGAATGGCTGTCATTGGCTGTGACGGCTTGGCAAACTGAAACCATTTTTTATTTACAACCGCTTGGCGAAAATTTTACGAACTGCCTTCGTGAAAACTCTTGATATGTGCTCTCTTTAGCCGGTACTGAACAAGCATTCGAACAATACCTTTCGGTCAAAAATGTGACTTACGCATACGCATAAGTGCAGTATGCAGTGCATATTTCCTCACTAAGCAAACAGAATTCTATCACTAGCCTATGCAAAGCGCATTTGAGCAATACTTAGATTGTATACTGGACATATTATCCCCACACATCGTTGATTGTGGGGACTATATTATCTTTGGTACATTACAAGAATCGCTATCACAATTTTTCACAAAAATAATAATATTAATATTTCTCACCAATAGAACATTTATCACCAACGACAACATTTTCTTCCAGCGAACAGCTATAATGTGAAAGACCTTATAAATATGGTCTATTTCGTATTTAATACATGAACAATATAGCATATTGTAAATATCAATCAAGGTTAGTAGCGCGTTTCAATATTTCCGATCGTCATATTTATTAATATTTCATTTTTCCAACTAAATAATGAGAATTATTGTATAAAATAAAGTGTATTGTCCAAAGTAGTTCATCAAAATATATGACCGGAACGAATCCGGGAACAATAAATTAATTCTTTTGTTATAACATTATCAAAAGTGAATCTTTATTAATTTCAGATTTTTCATCAAATACAAGGATCCCTTGGTAACGCATGAGTTTGGATTCTCATGCATGAACATCATCTACAATTGTATTAAAAAACACACAGAATTGATTTCATGTACTTATAAATATGTAAAAAATGAACTCAAAAGTACTCACATTGAAAGTGTAATATTCTTTCCCAAATACACACTACGTTTATGGAATGAATACTTGTTGAAAACATCCGGTACAAGTGGAAATGTCCAACGATGTAAAATGTCATTTCTAAACAGAGAAAAAAAGATCAAGTTCGAATTTTGTTTACAAATAAGAACAATCAATAACTCATAGACATTAATCAAATGAAATTAATTGAAACAATGTATCGTGCATTAAAATATTTTTTTGGATTGAATTCTTTATTGCCAAACTCTTGTAAATAACAATCAATCACACACGATTAATACATTTTTTTTTTGGCGCCATCAGCAAAGCATAGCTTGTTCGCTAACGACGAGTTCTCCTTTATTACAAATGAAAATTTTTCCTCTTTACTACCCAAAATTACACTGGAATGTTCATCAATAATTCACTAAATCAAGCATCCAACCAATCAAAAAAATAGTCCAAAAAAAAAAAAAACAGTAGAACAAAAAAGAAAATCTATCATCACTATCTTTAGCAAAACAACAGTAGAACGAAAAAAAAACTTATCAAATACAATAAATAGGCAACTATTACTCAACCTAAACGTTACTATAACTTAAAATATATGTTACTTTTGACCCATTCCTCTACATTTCTCAATAGAGTTTGTGTAAACCTTTGTGTTAAAAAGTGTGCAGGAATCTTGTTTATTAGCACCAAGCAATAATTGGTGAACTGATGCTTACATACTGTCAATCTTGTATACTGTATGTTGTATCTATTTGTTAATAGCGGTCTTGTATTGTAATATACGTTTCTATTGTTAAATGAATGTTTGTTCTTTATTATGTACAATACACACCTAATAACATAAGTTTGCCTTAGAGTGAATACATCAAGTTCATCAAACAGCAGTTTACTAGGATATCGTCTTGTTCGTCCCAAAACCGCTCTTATTATATGTTTTTGTAGAGTGAAAACTTTATTAAAATGTGTATCAAAGGTTCCCCCCCATACTTCTATTACATACTGGAATAATGATTGAGCATAAGCAAAATATATTTTCCTAATTATATTCAAGTCTTTTATTTGATTTATTTTATAAAAAGTGTAGATTAAGTATTTTAATTTAGAAGTTAAATATTTAAGATGAGCGTCCCATTTGATATCAGCGATAATAAAACTGTAGATTCAATTCGATAAGTCAATTCTTCTGTATTTTGTACGTGAAGTCGATAAGCTCAATAACAAATCTCAATCGTAAAAACTTGGTGATCTCGTTTCTCTTATCAACAAATGAGAAGCAAATTTGAAATCACCTCACGTCTTCAAATTGTTCACTGTACTTGCACAGTAGATCAAAACTCGAGGATAATCATCATCGTAGAATCAAACATATGCTATCGAATGGTGCATAACAGATAGAAACAGCGTGAATGCCGCCATTCCACAGCATGTGTTTCATTTTCCGATGGTGATTACTGTGCTAGCACACTTAGGAGGTTAATCATGTTCATATATTGCTCTAGCATCAACAGAACAAAAGTCTGCATCAATGTTTCATTGCTGCGGATGAATGTTCCATCTAATAACCAATAAAAGTGGTAGGATTTTTAACATACTTCTAGTAAAATACTCGTACATGCATGGCTATAATTACTGGCCTGTCGGTAAGTTTTAACTTACACTGTAACTTATTCGCTCTTGTCATTAATCTACTGTGATCTACAAGCTAGTAATCAGTAACTTCTAGGTCTCAATTAATTAATGTGGCTCGAGAAAAAAACTCTTAATGCTATCTTCTTCTCTATCTATAAAAGGATGATACCCTGACTCACTCATCAACGCAGAGCCAAAACTACTAGGCCTATGAACTTGAAATTTCGTATGAACAATCCTTATAGGATTTCACCGAGCAATAAGAAAGGATTTTTTAAAATTCGGAATTTTAGGGTTGTTTTTAGGGGGTTAAAGTTTTGCCTATGCAAAGCACGGGTACATGGCTAGCTAGCTTACTGGGATATTTTAATCATATGGACAATGATTTGAAATTTTTCGATCTGCTGTACACACTGTATCGATGGACAAACTGTTTGTGTGTTTTGCAAATCATCATTAACCTAACCTACTGAACTTGCCGGCCAAACAGCTTAAAGGAACAGCTGATAGAAGTCAACAGTTTTTAATCATATGGCAGGCCCCTTAGCGGCGTTATTTACGCTGTCTGGAACGCAAAAACTTTGCATGTAGGATACCATTCAGTCGGAGCCTTGCAGTATGTAGGAAACATATGGGTATGATGAAATGTAATTATGCCGGGTTGATGACATCTGTTAACCAATGCAGCTAGAAATTTGAAATGTATTCTCAGTAGGAGGTGGCGAATAATAAAATAAAAAACCTAGCTTTTACCCTAATAGTCGTGGAAGGTTTAAATTTGAAATGTTCATTGAGAGGTGGTGAGTAAGGTCTTACTGTGTAAGAAAACAACGAAGGAGGCGTCTCTGATCAGCTGGAAGAGCCCTAGGACTAACTTCTTCCCTAATAGTCCTAGAAGGTTGAAATTTGAAATGTAACCTCAGTGGGAGTTGAAAAATAATAAAATCAAGAATTTTTTATGAGAACGCAGCAACGCGCGTCGGGCCAGCTAGTTATAATATACAAGAATTTTACCCGGTCTTGCCCGGTTATCCAGTTTGGAGTTTTTCTTTTCAGGAGGACAACTTATTGTAGTGGTCACAAAATTACGAAACTGCGAAGGGCGAGAAAAATACCATACAGTTCATCTGTTTGAAAAGAGAAGTTCACAAATAAACTGTTTTTTGCACTGATGATGTGAATTTTTAGTGTTTTTATAAGAAAACTACCTTTTTAGCAACTTTGTAGCACTACCAACCTGCATAGTTGATGTTTAGTTCTTTAGAATAATGTATTACAGGAAAATCTCAATAAACACAATAAGTAAGCTCGCATGACGCTGGGTAACTAAAGTAGAATTAAAACCAGAAGCGTATTGGAAAGTCGGTGAGGACTATAGTCTTTGGGGGCTATTACCGGATCGGCAATACGCTTCTGGTTTTAATTCGAGATTAGCAAATGTAAAATTCAATTGCTACAGAGATAATTTGTTGCTTTGGCTTAAGAAACATCGGCGTATCATCTATATAATATTGTATTATGATAAATAGTATCATATAATAGCATCATATCCTATATTATCACCAAAGTGACGCAACATGTTATCAGCTGTTCTATGAGCTTCCTGCATCTAAACACCCTTTGAAACACTAATAGTGCCGATAAGTGAAATTTAAACACTAATTTTGAAAATTCTGAAAAGAAAATAAAAATCGTGTTTTGAGGTGCACTGAATCGAGTTTAGAGGAAGCTATGTGCCAAATTTAGTGTTCCAAATCGTTGCCGTTTTTGTGAGATCCGTAAAACAAAATTGTAGAGATAGACAATTTGACAAAAGATAAGAATACAATCAGTTTAAATGAACAAGTAGAATTTGTTAATTGTAAAATCAGCAGAACAATTTCCAGAATCCAGAAACAATTTTCCAGCTGTCATTCCAACTAAATAACATTTGTTATCCCATTGTATTTTACCTTTATATGCATCTTAAGTTCAATAATTAATTTATTCCATCATCAGTATCATTTTCACTGTCAATATTCAAATTTGGTTAGTTCAGTTCAAGTAATCCATTACTAGATGTAGTTGAATTTTGTTTCTTAATTAGTAAGAGTCACCCCCTTTATTCTAATGTAAGATAAATTTATCATAATCAGTATCTTTTATTATGATTATCTTCAGTAATTGAGAAAAAAAATTATTTTAACTGTAATTAAGACAATTTAGAGGTTAACCCATTACTAGATATATATTTCTTAATTCATGTTTTCATTCAAGTTAAGAACAATTCCCATTATATGTAAGCTTAATTTAAGATTAGTAACTTCAATTATACCTATTTATTTTACCTTTAATTTATTATACCTTATACTTCAATTATTTACATTTGATATTGATGCCATAATCGATACCATAAATATCGATTTGACTGACTATCGACTTTTGAAGATTAGTTAACATTATTTTATAAACAATGTATTAGTACTGTTGAAAATGTGACTGGTGAAGCCACGAAACCGCGGTCCAGTGCTGTAGTGATAAAGAAGTGGAATTGACAACATTTGACAGTGTTTTATTCTTTAAAAAAAAACACACACACACCCACAAACACACCCCTACTCTCTCTTATTATAACGATTTCATAACTCCATTTAAATTAAAACTATTATTGATAGTAATAATATCAGGGAATATTAGACTATTATATCCAATAAATGAAAGGAAAATAAATTATAAAAGTACTAAATGATGGCACTTACGTTATTGCCTGGTAATCAGCCCATGATTCCAATGTAGCTGCATAGTTGGCCCCTTGAAGTACATGGCCATAAAGTGTGCTGGCAATGATCTCTTCATTCATTAAAAGTCCTCTTATGAAGTCATCCATTGTTTGAAAGTCAAAGTTGTCGGAGAAAAGGGGAGGTACATTGTTAGAACATATATAGGTCTTTGTTTCGAGAAACCCATGACAAATGTCTATTGTGTTACCACTCAGAATTATTTCCTGAAAGTTATATAAAATTATTAATACGTACACATTGTGAAAAAAATTAATAAAGTTCCATACTAAACTATTTTTAAGAAGAAACTATTTGATCAATCTCTTTTAGTGTAAATAATTAACTTATGAATTTTAAATTAACTTAATGAATTTTAACAGTTTACATCTTTAGATAAAAGATTTAGCCTCGTGAAAATTGTACTTATTTATTTGTCCTAAGTAATTTGCACATGTTGAATAATATATATTGAAAGTATTGAAATCGAAATTTTACGAGAGTTTCTCATGGACTGAATATATCAAAAATTGATATTTCCTTTGTTTGGTTTTTCTGTCTCACCACAGAAAATTAAGTATTGGTATCAATCTGAGGTCTCACCTTGCAGTTTCAGCAAGGATATTTCACGGTTGAAGGCTGGATGGATCTTTTGATTTGAATTGTGTCTTTCATGGAATGCTCAAGTTACAAAGTAAGGTAACAATACTCAAGTTCGTCATATCACTGAAACTCACGTAGCCGGTATCTGTTCAGTCAGATAAGAAACGCTACGAACTCCTGGGCCCTCTCTGTAAGGGTGACCGATTGAATTGGCCAGAAAAAAGACTCTGTTCTCCAATGTAACATCACTTCCCGGTGGTTCGGAACCTACCTAAAATTTTAGGTCCACCATGTTTCCAATAACATTGCTCAAGCGGCGAGGTAGAACTACCCGTAAGGGTCCACCCACCAATAAAAGCCATACGTATTTACTTTTTTATTAAAACTCACTCAACACCAATTATATCAATAAAATATTTCAAATAACAGTCAATTCACAATAAAAACAAATATGAGTTTACAATTCCAAGTTTGACAGCGTTAAAAATCAATCTTGATTTTTTTCAGCTATACGATAATAACATATTATTTAATGTAATATCAAAAATTAAGATGCCGAGATCAAGTTTCGAAACATACAGTCAACTATTAGATGGAAATTGTTTTACTTAAATTTAAATTTTTTCCATTCGTGAAAAAATTCTTCCACAACAAATCAACTGGGATGGATGGGTGAAATTGAATTTTCATTGATATAATAATAATAATAATAATAATAATAATAATAATAATGTTTATTGCCAAAAAAGAACTTACAAAGAATCAATACAAATACATCAAATACATAACGAAGTACAGATGAAACAAAATAATATCATTGATCTTACTAATTACAAATCATTGGCAAAATTACTGGGCGCAAAAAAATGAATTTTTCCGTCCGCGCCCAGGAGTTATATGTCTTAATTTTCAATGAGGAAAAAACATTTATTCTTTCTTCCTACAATGAAAAATTGACTATAAAATACATTGTTAGGGTTGAAAATAAGTTTAGTCCTTCACTATTCATCCTATGTGTTCAGCTAAAATTTTAATGGACTTTGAGTTCACTCACCATAGGTATTTTTACTTTATCATTTTTTGTTGATGATTTGTTCTGCCATAAGATGCGGTTTGTTGATGAGTCCATTATGTACGTAGTGCCGTGGCTGGAATGATTTCTCCTATTGCCCCCATCTTTGAATAATACAGTCATCGCTATCGTCTGTCCTGCTAGATCCAACTTCCTGAACTCGCTAAATTAAAGTCAAATCAAATAAAAATTAATTGAATCGAGCCAGAATATAGTTACAATAATAATTACAATACCGGTATAGGATGATTGCGACAAAGTATTTACAGCATTAAGTATTTAAATGACTTGAAAAAAGTAGTATGTAATATAAAATATTACACAGGTGGAAAGAATAAACATTCATTATATTTTCATATTGATACTAGCTGGCCCGACGCGCGTTGCTGCGTTCTCATAAAAAATTCTTGATTTTATTATGTGTCACCTCCCACTGAGGTTACATTTCAAATTTCAACCTTCAAGGACTATTAGGGAAGAAGTTAGTCCTAGGGCTCTTCCAGCTGATCAGAGAGGCCTCCTTCGTTGTTTTCTTACACAGTAAGACCTTACTCACCACCTCTCAATGAACATTTCAAATTTAAACCTTCCACGACTATTAGGGTAGAAGCTAGGTTTTTTATTTTATTATTCGCCACCTCCTACTGAGAATACATTTCAAATTTCTAGCTGCATTGGTTAACAGATGTCATCAACCCGGCATAATTACATTTCATCATACCCAGTCATATGTTTCCTACATACTGCAAGGCTCCGACTGCACGGTATCCTACATGCAAAGTTTTTGCGTTCCAGACAGCGTAAATAACGCCGCGAAGGTGCCTGCCATATGATTAAAAACTGTTGACTTCTATCAGCTGTTCCTTTAAGCTGTTTGGCCGGCAAGTACAGTAGGTTAGGTGAATGATGATTTGCAAAACACACAAACAGCTTGTCCATCGAAACAGCGTGTACAGCAGATCGAAAAATTTCAAATTAATTTCCATATGATTAAAAGATCCCAGTATGCTAGCTAGCCATGTTAGTTAGCTAGCCGTGCTTTGCATAGGCAAAACTTCAACCCCCTAAAAACACCCCTAAAATTGCGAATTTTGAAAAATCCTCTCTTATTGCACGGTGAAATCCTATAAGGATTGTTCATACGAAATTTCAAGTTCATAGGCCTAGTAGTTTTGGCTCTGCGTTGATGAGTGAGTCAGGGTATCATCCTTTTATAGATAGAGATATATTTTCACTTTCTGAAATGAATATATCACATTTTTTGTTAAATGATTCAATAATTTGATATCATGTAAGTTTGAAATAAATTTGTCAAAACAACTATAGCCATACGAATTTTCCAAATTAAAGTTTAAAAAGAGTGGAATTATTTAAATAAAAATCTCCAGAACTGTTATAAGGCGCTAAAAGATTTTTCGAAAAACATAGTTTTGATAGAGTTTGTGAACTCATTCTTGACATTGCACAGAAATACATCTATATTCTGTTCACGCAAACGAGAGACAAACCAAAACAAACGTTTGCGTTTGTGTGCGTGAAAAAGTGATGACTCATATCAGCTGTAGACCGATCAATTAATTTCTACCAGTTCACACTGAGTTCAGCATCACATTCGCTGTCACAGTTAACGGTTCACTTATATACTGCGCGTTAATTGTATTTCTGTAGTTAATTGTGAATCGGCAACTGTCAATCGGCATTGATGTTAGAAGATACACTCTCGCAAGCGCATCGTTGTTTACATCGTCACCCTTTCCGTGAACATAGTACAGTCTTGTCTAAGCATCGTGCACAGCGTTCCAAGCGGCTGTACCAAGAACTAGTCCTTCATATGACTAAGCTTAAAAGCTGTGTGAGAACATCTCACAGCATAGAGTAGTAGTAGAGTGGTGACATACGTGAGGCGGATTCATACAACTGCCAAGAAAGGGTTGACAATCCATATAACATCAACATCATTTGAGTAGAAATGCATGTCTGACAAAAAAAAGCTTGATACAAATAAAACACGTAGTACTAACCTGTGCTTTTTCAGCATTAATTCATAATTGAGATTGGCAATAAGAAATCCACTGACAAGAATGAAATCGCTGCGTATCAAGGCTTTCGCATCCAGATCACGCATGGCATCACCTACAGATCGACATCCTTCAGATACAACTACAACGATCGTCAGATCGCCCCATTCTCGATCGCTGTAAAACAATTTCTAGAATTATTTTCAATACTTTGAATAAAATACAAAAAGCATATTTACCGTTCCGGTAAAGCAGGTACTACATTGGAAATAGCAAAACTGTAAAGCAAAACTTGATCGTCTTTGAATTATTTGGTGGTCTTTATATTCAGTTGCAAGTTGCCATTTTAAACTATCACTATAAAATGTCTGGTCTTATATTCAGGTCTTTATAGGGTCTTATTGGTCTTTAGACCCTGGTCTTATTGTGGTCTTTATATTCAGTTGCAAGGTGTCATTTTAAACTATCACTATAAAATGTCTGGTCTTATATTCAGGTCTTTATATAATTGGGTCTTATTGGTCTTTAGACCCTGGTCTTATTGTGGTCTTTATATTCAGTTGCAAGGTGTCATTTTAAACTATCACTATAAAATGTCTGGTTATACCAATTTGTTCCGTATAAGTAAATTAATATCGTACAGTGGACTCATGTTTGTCCACCTCGGTATTTTTATTTTTCAATTTAGACATAGATTATAAATAGATGTGATTATTTTGAAGTAATCACATCTATTTATAATCTATAAGAAAGTAAGCAAAAAGAAAAGTGAGGTGTTAGTGCTTAAGAGAAAGGAGAAGGGGTAGGAAATATTATGCTGGATGGCATACCGTTACAGACCAAAGAAAAAATTGAGTATTTAGGTGTAAGTGTTACATCGGATGGGAAGATGGACACAGAGATAACTGGTCGGTTGAAAAAAGGAAGTAATTTTTACCAAAGTGTGAAAAATTTTATATGGGATAGGAAAGTACCCAAGAAAGCCAAGTTATTGTTGTTCAAATTGTATTATCTTCCAATAGTAACATATGGAGCAGAAACATGGAACTTGACAGAAAGAGATTGGAGTAGAATACAAGCAGCGAAATGAGGTTTTTACGGAGTATAATTGGTAAAACTAGAAGAGATAGAGTGAGAAATGTTGTAATTAGGAGATTGGTGGGAGTAGAAAGTTTGAGAGACAGAGTCACTAAGAGTACCTTGAGATGGTTCGGGCACGTAAAAGGGATGGATCCAGGAAGATTACCGAGAAGAATGGAAGAGTTGCGGATAGTGGATAAGCGCCCAAGAGGAAGACCACGAAGAAGATGGAAGGATGGAGTGAAAGGAGAGATCGAACGAAGGGGACGGCAATGGCTGGAGATTGAGGAGGAACAGCTTTGGAATGACCGGAGCAGGTGGCGGAGGCTTGTTAATACCCAGACCCAGTGAACCTACTGGAACGGGAACCGGATATGTATGTATGTATTTTGAAGGATGGATAATACAGCTGTTGTTACAAGCACTAAAATAAGTAAATCATGAGATTTTCTTAGTAATGGCGAAGGTGATATTGTGGAAGGTATCCATAATGAATAATAAGACGAAATTGTCACAACCACATCTATTAAAACTTCGAGAAACTAGTTTCGGTTGTTACACCATTATCAATCTCAATCAACTCAGTTTGATTTAATAAATGTGGTTGTGACAATTTCGTCTTATTATTCATTAAATCATGAGATACTACAGTTTCGACTGTCACATCACTTTCAATCTCTATCAAACTATAACCAGAGTTTTAATAAGTCAAACTAAAACAAGAGTTTTTTTTCAATTCCTGATGATTCCCACATGAGTTCCAGACTTGTGCGTGGGTAATGAGGTGAATGATAACACAAAAATGCCAGACGGAGGAGCGGGATTCGAACCCACGACCGCTGAAGCGACAGTAAACTGAAGTTGCGACGCCTCAACCAACTGCGCTAAGCGGCCCACCAGTATCTATTTTTTTTTAGTATGAAGCCCACATGGGTCTGAGATCTGTGCGTGGGTAATGAGTTGGATGATGAGAGATTGATGAGTTGGACCTACAGTTTTAAGAGGGTTCCGAACCACCGGAAAGTGATTTACAACAGACACAGGGTTTTTTTGCTAACCGATTCAATCGATCATTCTCAAGGAAAGAGGGCCCAGGAGTCCGTTGCTATCTTTATCTGATTGAATAGATAGATACCTGCTACGGCACGCGGCTATCACCTCCCTTTTATTATTAATTGGGAATTATTTTATTGATTGTGACAACTGTATTATTAACTATGGATATCTACCACAATATCACCATCGCCAATACTAATTTGATGATTTTGACATTGGAAAATAATAAGTTAATTACAATAATTTATAATATAATATGAATATTCAACATTGATATTTTAGGGTGAATGGAACTTGCTAGAAATGCCTTTTATGTGCTCAATTGTTTATTGAAACATATCCGCAGCAGTCACGTCGCTCAGTTATGTAAATAATCGCAAATTTACTTTAATGCATTTCAATGGGGATTGAATTTTTTCCATGATTCAACTGATAGTTATTGTAGTTACGGATGAGCTACAGTATTAACGGATGATGAATCACAGTAGTAAATGAATTAAAGTGATGGTAAACACTTACTTGACGAATTTCTTTATTTGTTCAGGGAATGTTGAGCAAAACAGAATTACTTCATTCACTCCACCAGCCGCTAAACTATGCAGAGTATAATCGAGAAGAGGCCGATTTACCAAAGACAGCAAGCACTGAAATGAATTTACTATTAAATATAATTCCACACAATTGATAATAAGACTGCAGTAAAGAATTTGGCAGTAATTATATCCAACAACATTTTGCAACACTCACATGAAGGAAGTAATTCAATACTGGCTTTTAGAAGCAAGACGAATGATCAGATTACATTATTTTTGTTACCGTAAACTGGGTAACTTTGGGACAAGCGGGACATTGGGATAAATTAAAACCCCGGTTAACCGAACTTGGGTCAACCGGAACGATCCAAAAGGAAAAACAATCCAAAATAACAGAGTTTTTTTTTTAAATAAGTTGTATTATACTGTAAATTATATAATATGTACATACAGTATTTCAAATAAAAAGAAACAGTAATTTGTTCCTAAAGAAATCGTTTTTACCATACATAACTCACAATTCCTACATATCCATTTTAGTAATGTAGGCTATTTTTAGTTAATGGGTTAGCCAAAAAATTCGTTATCCGAAAAAGCTGTTCTCCCTTAGTTTCTTTTAACCGGGGCTTCACTGTAGTAGGTACTTTCTCTTTTGTAGGTCACTCAAAAATCTGTGACAGATGGGCCAAATCTGAGAGTTATTAGCATAATCTGTCCTCATTCTTGGCATTGCGCAGAAAAATTTTGTTATGTCTCTACGCAGCGTACACTGCGTTCCAAGCGGTTGTACTAAGAATAAGTCATTCTTCACATGACAAAGTATGTGAGAGTATCTCACAGCATAAAATAGTAGTATTAGTAGAGAGCCAAGAATGAGTTAACAAGCATCACTACTTATTATCAACTGCTGCAAACTTTGGATTTTATGTTTCACTTGAGTCAAAAGTATTATTTTGAGACTCTGATCAAGAAGATCTGCTTTTTATACTTGCTTTAAATTGTATGCTTCTATATTGCAAATAATTTTCTTTGACATGTAGTTAAGCATTTCGGAAAGTGCATTATTTGGCTTTAATTTGACATGGTAAACACATTCTTTGTTCTGGATATTTTCGTTGCAAACTTTCATTTCAGGAAAATGTTGGGTAACTTGATATACATTTCACATAGGCTAGTACAAATATTTTTGTTCTAAATATTGTACATTCTGTCACCTACAGATATTAATTTAATGAATAGAGTATAAAAAATTTTTACCACGACATTTAGAAGATATTCTGAGTTAGATCTTCTTATAAAACAGAAATTATAGTTTCATTTTTTATTAGCTAGCTTCAACAGTCGAGGTAAGGTTGGATGGGGCTACGGTTCTTAGGCAATAAAACAAAATAAACACAAAACAATTATAAATAATTTGTACTGCAGATGGAGTGTGCTGAATTGAGGAGAATACCTGACCAACTATGGTTTTCGATGTAATAGGCAATACAATTTTTTAATCAAAGCTAGTCAGTTACTGTACATTAAACGTAGCATTTAACCCTTAGAATTGATTTAATTTATACTCTAGTTTTGATAATCAGAATATTGACGGTTTTGATTGTGTCAGAATAGCATGACTAGGCCTAATAAAAAACCAGAAATTTAAAGAAATCATACCCTGCCGCTATTTTTCATTTACACCAAAGATGTTGCATTAACTAACTTGTAAGTAAAACTATCATACAGTAAGCGTACTAATAGTATTAGATTGTATACTGTTATGGAATCTGTTGATTCAAAAGTAATTTGGAAACTGGCTAACAGCTGGTAAGCCTAGGTCATCTCTTTTGAGACGGTAGTCTCATTCACAAAATTGTAAAGATTTCTATTGAATGTCATTTGAGCCAAGAGTAGCAGTGATGAAAAATGAAAAGCAATATGATGCAATAGGCCTATGGAACAAAAGTTAAAAATATATGAAGTAGTTATTCTAATACAGTAACTCGAAAAATATCAAACTCACAGGAGAAATTATTCTTGAAAAGGGTACAAAATTGTTGTTGAATGAATCGGCAAACACAACAGCCTGGACAACATCCTCCTTTAATGTTCTTTGTGATTGATTTTTTGACATTCTTGTTATAAACGAATATTCCTTCGACTTTTAATTAATATAACCTACAAAACCAAACTAAAAATTGAAAATGACAACGAACATAACCTAACCTAGAAACGTGACCAGATGAAAATAATGCCAGCATGATCGTTGAATTTTTACGTGATTTATTGCGTAGGACTATTTTAATCACTGATCCACAATCCAAAGTCAAAGGGATTTCGATCCGATGAGAATAAGAGATTAGAAAATAAGAAAAATATTTATTATTTTACTTCATTACATGCAGACCTTTTCATACAAATAATCTGGAATTTGTTTCTAGCGACGAACTACTTAGCCCGGCGGAACCTGTGGGAGAGCGCCAGAAGTGGTCGACGACAAACTCGGACGATTTTTAGACCGCATCTGACGCTGTACGCACCCGACAGAGTTGGTCATCTCAGGAATGTGGTCACCTCTGTCGCCGACCTCCTTTGTCGTTTGGTGAAGAAATAGAAATCGACCGCCTCTGTCGACTGTCGCTGCACGCACCCGACAGAGTGGGTCTACAAACTACAAAGGAATGAAGTAATTATATCGATTCTCTTCTATCGATTCATTGTAACTAATCGATATGGTATAGACTTCGGCGAGCCAGAAGATTGGCTGTATAACCTGGCTTTGCCTCGAAATTTGAATCGTATTGTTCATGGTGTTCAAAGGTGTTTCTTTTATACAACTTCTTTGTGGATGTTGTATCTCTCATAGGTTAAAATTCTTCGTGAATTTCCACATATTAGTATGGTTGTTCCTGTTTTACCTTCTTCGTGTCATTCATAAATGATTTTTATTGCAGTGTTATTCCTAATATTCTATTATAATTTGATAACAGTTGAAAATAATTTAAACAATTTTGATCAACATAATAATTTTCATAATTATAATATTGGAACGAACTCTGATCTTACTCCTTATATAAGATTGTCAAAGACTCATAAAAGCTATACCGTATTTAATAAACTTTCTCTTGAAATAAGAATGTTACCAGAAAAAAGCTTTAAATCAGTAATTAACAAATGGTTAAGAAAAAAGCCATTTTATAATTTGAATGAATACATGGAGGCTGACTAAGCTTCTTTTCAGAAGTGAAATGCATTCCTCAAGCATCTTTTTTTTTTTTTTGTAGATTACGTCTTGGAGACTCCAGTTAAGGAGTATAATAAGACAAGTCAGATCAACAATATTATACACTAGATACCATAATTACTTCCAATTAGTTGAGGTGAGGCTTAATTTTGATGTGAAAGGAACTCTTGTACACTATAAAAAGCTTTATCAACTAAATATTTCTTCAATTGTTTTTTAAATATTTCTATATTTTCAAGACTCTTCAAAAACTGCGGTAGCTTGTTGTAGAATTTCCTACCAATATAACTAGGTTTTTGTTTGAATAAGCTACTATTGTGACTCACCAAGTGATAATCTCCTCGGCGTCTTGTATTATAATCATGTACATCAAGATTTTGGTTAATATCATTCGTTTTTACATATAAAGTAGCTTCATACACATATAAGCAGGGTACAGTTAGGAGACCAAGTCTCTTGAACAACGGCCTACATGAATCTAATCTATTTACTCTTTCTATACACCTAACCGCTTTCTTTTGGATCTTAAACACCCTATCAAGATTTTGTTTTGATGAATTACCCCATACTAAGATAGCATACCTAATATGTGACAGTAAGAGCCCATGGTAAGCTGTAAAAAGTAACTTTTTGTCATTCAATCTAGCGAGCTGTCGCAGGACAAATACCCCAGATGAAATTTTACAACATATTTTCTCAATGTATGGAGTCCAGGTCAATCGTCTATCCAACATAACTCCTAGAAATGCAATTTTTTCTTCCTGGTCTAATTGATTATCGTTTACAAACACGTTTATAGCCCTATCTTCATTTAAATTATGTTTGTTTTTGAATTGAAGGTATTGGCATTTTTTACTATTTATAGTTAATTTCAACTGATTTAAAAATTGGACAATAGACTGCACACCTATATGGGCACTTATTTCTAAATTATCTAGAATGGAATTGCTGAAAATGAGTGATGTATCATCAGCAAATAAGAGGGCTCTACCACTAATTAATTCTTTAGGTAAACGGTTGACATATAACAAAAAAAGCAATGGACCTAGTATTGACCCCTGAGGCACTCCAGCTTGCACCTCTAATTTATTAGATTTATTCTTTACTATACTATTACCAACTACTGTAGTTAGTTCTACACATTGTTTTCTCCCAATAAGATATGATTCAAACCATTTCAGTTCAACCCCATTTACACCTACATTTTGCAGTATTTCCAATAAAGTTCTATGATTAACACAATCAAATGCCTTTGACAGATCTAAGAAGATTGCAGTAGCTTTATCACCTGAATCTATTATATCTATTAGTTTTTCAACTAGAGAAACTATGGATGTTTTTGTTGATCTCCCTTTCTGGAAGCCATGCTGTTCATCACAGATAAAGTTAGCTTCTTGAAGGTGCAGAAGTAACCTATTAAGAACTACTCTTTCAAAAATTTTACTTATTACATTTAAAATACTAATAGGCCTATAGTTTTCTACCTTTTCTCTATCACCACTTTTGAAGATTGGCAAGATCTTCCCCTCTTTCAAATTATCTGGAAAAACACCTTGTTCTAATGAATGATTGATCAGATGAATCAAAGGGTCTAACAATTGATCTTTACATTCTTTCAGAATTTTACTGGATACCCCATCCATTCCTACAGTTTTTTTATTATTTAAACTATCAATGATATTTGACAACTCGTCATGGCATACTGGGTGGAATTTTAATTCGTTCTGAATCCCCTCAGTATTCCTCATGTTTGCATCACTAATACCTGTATTAAGAGATTTTTGAAGATCCTTAGCAACCAGTTGATAATATCTGTTAAAGAAATTACAAATGTCTACACTATCATCAATATATTTGTTATTTTCGTTAATTATTCTGGGGACACTAGTATAAGCATCTACATGAGCTACTTGCCTATTTTTGTTTATTACATCCCACACTGCTGTGTTAAAGTACACACTATTATTCAAAATTTCAGCTGTTTTCTTACATTTCGCTCTTTTCACATCTTTTGTATAATTTTTCTTTAGAGCTTTGTAATTATCTTCACATAACATATTTCTAGATAGTTTGAATTCATCATATGCATCTTTAACCCTATTTCTTTCTGCAAGGATATCATCAGTTATCCACTCTTCAATTTTGTCTAATTTGTTTTTTACAGGGACTTTTATAACTGGACAACTCATAGTAATATGAAACCTTAAATATTAATGAAACTATCATATTTGTTATTCAAACTATTGCTATTGTAAACCCTACTCCAGTTTTCTTGTAGCAGATTCTGCTTCAAACAATCGATATTCCCCTGTTCACATTGTTGAATTTCTTTCATTACTCTACTCTTTTTAATTGATTTATAACCTTGCAACCCCACCTCTAAGATTTGATAGTCATGATCAGATAGTTCCGAGCCGCCTAGTCTTGTTTTAGAGTAATCTATATTAGTAAGGATGTTATCAATTATTGTTTGTGATGTTCTTGTGACTCTGGTATATTCATAAACTTTTATTTCCAAGTTATTCATGTATATAATATCCCTTAAATCTTCTGTCATTTTATTCTGTGTTGCAAAGTCAGTATTGAAATCTCCCGCTACAATAACGTTTGTAAAACGAGTAGTAGTAATCTCTAAAAGCCTATTGAATAGTTCACAAAAATTGTTCCATTCCCCATTTGGTGACCTGTAAATACCTAACACCGCTACTTCCAAATTATTGTCGATTTTTACTCTCAAACCAGTAACTTCTAAATCCATTTCCACAGCAAATTTCTCTACATATTCTAAATTAAATGTTTGCATATTCTTAGCATTTTTAGTGAAGATAGCTACTCCCCCACTTCGATGAGATGTCCTGCAATACGACGTTTTCAATGAATAGTTTGGAATATTAAGTTGTGACAATTCATCTTCTTTTAAACCATGCTCTGTGAAAATAGCTATATCAGGAGCCTCTTCTTTAAAAAATACTTCGATTCTATCTATTTTGTTACGAATGTATTGAATATTCTGATGGAACACAGTGAGTACCGGTACTTCCCTATCATACCTTATTACTTTATCGTTGCTTTTGCATATTGAAGTAGATTTACTTAATCTCTTAGGATCTTGAGAGCCTATCAGATTGCTACAAGAGTTCCTTCCACTAATGCTATCCTGATTTTTTGATCGATTAACGTCTTTTAATACAATTGAAGATATGAATTTATCATCTGAAACTAGTTTCCCTTCCCGGTTTTGAGCCACTTTACTAAAAAAGGTTCGTTAGATGATTGTTTAGGAGAATTATTGACAGTAGATTGCAAACGACTTTCAATCAGCTCTGCCAGCCTATTACAAAATATTACTTTGCCAGATTGATTTAGATGTAGACCATGATTAGTGAAGTTTTGTTTTTTCAGCCTTTCATTTAGAAAACAAATCCCCAACTGCTTAGAATTCTTATTTTTTAGGCTGTTGATTGTATTATGAATTGATTTATTTGTTGACTTAATGGCTTCATTTAGCTCTGGCCTATCAAACCTATACGGAATTGTACTTATTATTACATTAGTTTTTTGGCTGAGTGGCACAATCTCTTTAATTTTTTCATTTATTTCAGGAAGATGTTTTAGATTAGGTTCATTTATATTGTTTGAGCCACCCAGTACTATTAGAAAATCGTTTTTTCCAAAATCTTTAGTTTGTTCCTGTGCTGACTCTACGATTGCGTTTATAGGGGCACTTGGTTTGAAAAAGCTCTGAACTTCATACTTATTTTTTAATCTTTTATTTAGTAGGTCACTACAGTCTCGTCCATGACTGGATGTCAAGAGCAGTACTCTACCTTTCCTATCGTTATTTGCCCTTACTTTAGTTTTGGTTGCTGTTTGCAAAACCTGACTATACGTTTTTGTTTGACCATTTCTATTTATTTTTTCCCCATTTGATTTAGGTTCTACTTTTTTTGTATTGATCAGAGGTTCAGATCTTACATTAGCCAAGTTTATTTTTGATTTTAATATTTCGATTTCCTCTGACATAGACCTACATTGACTCGTGAGATTTAGTATTTCAGTTTTATGGTCTTCCTGCTGCAATTTTACAATAACTTCCAGAGATTTTATGTGATCCACTAACCCTATTCGTTCTTCCTCAGAATTTTTTAATGATGATTCTAATTTTGTTTTCAATTTGGTGTGATCACTCAATAGTTTAGCAACCTTTTCTTCTACATCTACAGTAGCTTTAAGAGCTGTTGGAGATTTTTTTGTTAATAATTGCTGAGATCGCGTAGCTACCTGAGTTTTAGTTAAACAATTAGATTTAGATGCCTTGTTTGGACTCATTTTCCTAGCTAAAAATTGTTTTCAATTGATTTTAGTTGAATGTTTAATGAAATATTACTTAATTTATTACAATTGTCAACTTGAGACTATTTAATTACAAGAAAATTTATCAATATCGGTACACCTAACCTCGAAAATAGAATTTGACTTTTTATTTAAATACTTTAACTTATATTAGACACGTTAATGATGTAAATTATTAATATATTATAAGTACTAATAATAATAAACAAAAATACTACTTATCCGTTCGAATTAATATGCTATTCTTCAAAATTCGCAGAGCCTGTTCTGACAACGTATGCACAGTACCAAAATCAGACCCAATACCCATATATCTCCAATATATGTGAATAAAACATTATTCAAAGGTGAAATACAGTGTCAGTTTTAATATTAGATTGTTCATTAAGTATTTCGTCATGGAAAACATCACAGATGAATACATGTATTGTGATATTAGTGACTTGAAAATATGATTTTAATTTTTGTTCAAACTTGGTGTATTTTAGTGTATGAAATATTTTAGTTTGAGGGAAAACACTATTATTAATTTGTTTTAGCTGCGAATCAACATCTTAAACTATATTATGATAATAATTGGTATATATATATGTCTCTTATACTATATAACTGCATCATATTAAGTACATCATTATGTTTGTGTGCAGTCAAGATTTATCAGAACTCTGTTCGTATAAAATTGTAAATACAGGAGTGAAACTTCATTATATAATAATATAGCTAGCGTATAAAATAATGTTACGGGTTCTAATGTCTAAAATAAGGCTGGCAACACTAAAGTTCACACTTGCACTTTATTTACACAAATTAGTCTATTTAGACAAATTAATTGTAAGTTCAATAAAGAAAAACAAATCAACAAATGACAAGCTAATACTTATTTTCAGTAATTATTTACAAGATTTAATGAATAAGTAATTACAGGCCGATCAATAATAAAAGAAACAAGAATCCAATAAACTGTACAAATAAATAATTAATTACAGGCTGATCAATAATAAAAGAAACAAGAGTCCAATAAACTGTACAATAATGTAGAAAGAAATTATAAAAAAAGAGCAACTAATCACTTACAAAAACACAGTCCAATTCGTTATTTGACAGTCCCAAATAATATCACGTAACACAACGTCTTTAAACTATTAGTAAGCTGCATAAACAGTTAACACTTGTCTCTGCACTTGACACTGTCCAAAGACTGAATAAAGCACTGTTTACTCCACTGGCACGAGATCTGTAATACCATCTGTCACGCGGGTTTGTAGAAAAACTGATTCACTGGTTCACGTGGACTCCTTTATAGCTGTTGTAGTTGTATAATTCCAAGAATTGGAGGTCACCAGACACTTCGAGAATCTTCAAGAAGGCTTGGACTAGACCTTGATTGTTCTAGAAGAATGTAGAATTGACGAGATCAATTGAGTGAGAGAGTTGCAGACTTGAAGAATAGGAGTGAGAAAGACATTTAATGAGTGAGAATGGAAGGAATCAAATTGCAGCTCCGTCTATCCATGAAAACAATGGAATGATATAAATAGAAAAAGTGCGTGATTAACTGCTTGTTTGCTTTTGTAACACTATGATTGATAAACAGAAGACTATGAAATACATACCTAACAAACATTATTATGCAGTTCTGGAGCAATCAACATAAAATATCTTGGCCAGTGACAGAAAAATATATATTGATGTTGACTAAAGCCTATAAGATTGCTTATTATTATGAAGGATATTTTTCAATCGAAAGCTTTTATGATTTTTTTCTTGTTTTTTATTATCATTTGTGTTTGATATCAATAATATCAGCAATTTGATCAAGAAAAATTACTTTTCTGTTCTTTGATTTTGGAAAAATAGCAGTTTTACCATTCCTTTTCACCTATTAAATCCTTCAACCTTTCCTTTCTTCTCCATCTTCCTCTTACCGTAATATTATCAGAACCCCTCCCTATAGTACAGTAGAAACAATTAGTCTGGGCGCACGGCCGTTTGGTAGTCAGCCATGGCGAGGGGAGTGTTTATCGCTCATTTCTAAAAACATTTGGCCCATGCGACGCTGCAGATGTATTCAAGGTCAACTAGTCAACTTTTACAGGACGGCTAGTAGTGAAACCAGAGCCACGCGCCCAGACTAATTGTTTCTACTGTACGTGGGCAACCATAGTTGGAAGGGGTTTCCATCTTGACATATAGTAGTATATTTATATTTTAAAATATTTCATAGGTTTAACTTTTGTATATTTTTGGATTTCAAAATTTATCATTTTCTGCATGACTTATATATGTGTGTTTCATTTTATAAATAAAAATAAATAAACACTGACAAAAATGATTTCTTCAGAAAGTGGACATCTGCAAAAAATTATTGATTTTTACTAGTAAATGAAACTAGGTTGTGTTTTTTTAGAATGTTGTACAGCTTTTAGAACTGGTTAGTAGCCTAAAAACTCGTAAACATTTTAAATCAGCTCAGCATAAATTTATAATATTTTTGTCTCCTGAAAAATTGAAAAATGTGTAGATGCTCAACAGTTAGCTGTTCAACTATAGTAATTTTAAGAACAGTGACCTCATGTCCAAGGATAAGAATGGTTGCACAGATAACTACACTTTATGTAACGTAGGCCTACTCCATGATAATCATCATTATGATCTTCCAGATCTAATACAATTTACGATTGACACCCGTATGAGACACCCTTCCCAAGGCAAATCCCTCAGGAATTTTGGAGGAATAAAATTTGAAAAATTTAATTGATGGGGTGAACATAAAAATAATAAACCATTCAACCTTCATTGAAAAGGAAATGGCTTTCTTCAGCTCTAAATTTAAGATTTAATTTATATTAAAATTTCCAGTTTTACTTTTTTTTCTGAGTATGAAGCCCACATAGGTCTGAGACTTGTGCGTGGGTAATGAGTTTGATGATAGTGATTGATGTGTTGGACCTACAGTTTTAGGTGGGTTCCGAACCACCAGAAAGTGATTTTACTTGAACAATATTATTTAGCCATCTACTTTCTGCAGCAGGTTGGTGAAAGGGGAAGATATATGACATGAACAAGTGGCAAAAATTATAAATATATATATCTTGACTAAAGGAACTATGAATAAATATTCCTCTTTGGGATACAGAATAGCAAAACTCAATTTTTTTATGTAAAATTGAATTGATATCGATCATTACATAAAATATTTATTCTACAGTCAGGATAAGTAGTGATGTGATGCAGGATGAATTTTTGTGAAACACAGAAATGAACTAGACCTGACCCTTGATTTAATTTGCGTAGTCTATTTCATGTCTGCATTCCACAAAAAGTCACTCTGTATCACATCACCACGGCTGCAGTGATATTTTCACCCAGTCAATCATCTATATAAATACTTTACATTTCAAGAGAGCCCTTCGAGTCAAAAGATACTGAAGAAACGTTAATAAATTAGTACAGGCATTTGAGTATTATTCTACACAAATTTCAAAGTGTAAAAAATTATCAATACGAAATAACAGTTTCATACAAAATTGTAGTGAAATCAATTCCATTTATTTCTCACAATGCATTATTACATCAATATAAAGTAGTAGTAGATAGACTATTTAAGGTACACAATTAAAAGACTGATACAAGGGGATAATACAGAGAAAACAAGTATAATACAGTATATATATATATAAGTATAATACAGAAAACCCTGTTCTTGCAGATACAAAATATCCCAGTTTCTGTCTCATTCAGTAGCTTTTAATTCAATAGTAGATTCAAGGCTTGTTTCACACATGCCAGGCAGTCAGGCGACCGGTATCAGGTAAGTGTGAAGCGCTCCATAACATCCATACAATGTCTCAATGAACATAGAATTGAACTCCTTAGAATACTTGATGAATAATCTAATATCAAAACTGACACTGTATTTCTATTTCAATTATAAATTTTACTCATGGGGATACTGGAGGGATACATTTCACTTCTGAAGAGAAGCTTCATCAGCCTGCTAAACCAATCAGCCTGCTGATGAAGCTTCTCTTTAGAAGAGAAATGCATCTCTTCATCATCTCCAGTATCAGTATTGTGTCAGAACTCGTAGAGGAAAGACGTATAGTGATTAGTGTAGTGTAGAAGTAGTGAGTCAGCAGTTTGTTCACAGTAGTTAAGTAGAACAAATTTTGCAACGCGTAAACCGGTGTCACCGCGGTATTTATGCAAGCGAAGCTACTTGCTTTCGGTCGGCCGTTCTATAGCTAGCGTGTGCGATTCCGCGTGCGCGAGTGAATACGAGGGCTATCCAAAAAGAACAGTATGTTCCAAATTACTTTGTAATGTCGGAACAACACCTTCTGAAACCGTCGAAATTTCTGGTTCCGGAATTTGAGGAAGAGGAAGAATCAACTGAGACCATGGACACCAACCCAACATTGGATACAGGAATTCAGTGTTCGCCAGACAGATACATCAAGGCGAATAAACTCAACTCATAAGCAGAGCATAAACTGTTCATCGCCTGGAAGGAGTCAGATGAGAAAAGTAAAAAGCTGGAAGAGAATAATGCTAAGCTTCTGAAGAAAATAGAATATCTAGAAGCCAGATTTCAAGTATTAGAAAAAAATACCAACAGTCCAGTTCCTGAAACCTACTCTACTAATGAAGAGGAGTTAGCGAAGGAAACAGAATGGATCCGAGTACGAAACAAACGCTCTACTAAGAAGAGAAAACTTATTAACTCTCCATCTCCTGAACTTAAAAAACAATCTGGAGTCGGAATTCAAGCTAGGGGAAATCTAAAAGAAATCAACACTGAGAAGAAAACTAAGGAAATGCCTCCACCTCCAATTATCATAGATGGGATTAAAAATCTAGATTCTCTCCTAAAACAATTGAAGAAAGTGTCAACTGATGAAAAATTCAAAATAAAACTTCTAAGTCGAGAAACGTTCAAGTTAAACACTATAGATCCAGAAACCTATAGAGACGTTACTAGAGAATTAGTCAGTGGTGGTTACAACTGGCATTCATATGAAAATAAACAGTCAAGGCCTATAAGAGTGATGATTAAGAAGCTGCATCATTCTTGTAGCCCAGTAATCATCTTAGATGATTTAAAAACGCGAGGCTACAAGGTCATTGAGGTGGTCAATAAGCTGAAGTGGAAAACCAAAGAGCCATTGGACATGTTCATGGTGTCTTTCAGCTCTGAAGAAGATATCAAAAAAGTATATGAGATGAAAAGTATACTTGGGTGCAAAGTAGAAGTTGAAGCATTAAAGAAGGCCAACTTAATACCCCAATGTAAGCGCTGCCAGGCATACAATCACACACAGAAGTACTGCAACAAGGAGCCGAGATGTGTGAAGTGTGCAGGTAAACATCCGACAAAGGATTGTGCAAAGCCTAGTGATGCTTTGCCAAAATGTATTCATTGTGGAGAAGCACATCCAGCAAGCTATCGTGGGTGTACAGTCGCAATTGAATTGCAAAAAATAAGAAATGGAGCACAAAAGAATAAAACCAACTCAAATAAAACTGTATTGAGCCGAAATACGTCATCAAACAACACAACATATTCTCAAAAACCAGTTATTAATGAGAAATCAGTTAAAAGATTATCTTTTGCACAGGTTGTCTCTAATAAGAATAGCACAAGTTCAGGGCAGCAGGAAAAGGAAGAAGAAGGCATCAATGAAATTCTCCAGCTAATATTAAGAAAACTGGAAAATCAAGAAAAAATCATTTCATCTCTTCAGACACGATTTTTGAAATTAGAAAATAGCAGACAGTTGAAACTTAAATAATGAACAGTTTGAATATAATAGAATGGAATGCAAATGGGCTGCTACAGCGACAACAGGAGTTGGAAGCAGTTCTAAACATAGAAAATATAGATATCTGCCTTATCTCTGAAACACACTTCACAAAACATTCTTATTTAAGATTTAAAGGGTATAAGACTTACCACGCTATGCACCCTAGTAATGTTGCACGAGGTGGAAGTGCAATTATTATAAAAGATAATATACAACATCATGAAGAAGTCAAATATGAAACTGAAAGGATACAACTAACAAGTGTAGCTGTACAAGCGATAAATTATCAGTTCATAGTTGCAGCTATCTACTGTCCACCTAGGTATTCCATAAGAAAAGAAGAATTTATTAATTTATTTAATATGTTAGGAACAAGATTTATTGTTGGAGGAGACTTTAATGCTAAGCATGTGCACTGGGGTTCACGTTTGACAAATCCCAAGGGTACAGAGCTCTATAAAGCATTAAATGAAAGTAGATGCGAGGTTCTTTCAACTGGCAAGCCAACTTACTGGCCTACTGACACAACTAAGATTCCAGATCTCATAGATTTTTTCCTTATAAAAAATATAGCAGTGAACTACCTTCAGATTGAAGAGAGTTTTGATCTCAACTCTGACCACTCACCAATACTTTTGAAGTTGAGTGATACTGTATTACAAAAGCAAAGTATGTACCTCACACTTGTCAATAGTCATACAGACTGGGAAGGCTTCAAGCAGATGCTGGAGGAAAAAATAGAGTTGAATGTGCCACTAGGAAGCGAAGAGCAGGTCGATGAGGAGTTGGAGAAATTCGTTATTGATGTGCAGCAGGCAGCTTGGTGGAATACTCCTCAGATAAGAAGAAGAACAGTAGGAAACAATTACCCCACAGAAATAAGAGAGCTGATAGTAGAGAAAAGAAGGGCTAGGAGAAAATGGCAACAATCACGGTCTCCTCAAGATAAAACGCTTTTGAATAATCTCACACAGCAACTCAGAAGAGAGATTCAGATTATCAAGAGTGAATCAATCAGTACTTATTTAAGGAACTTGACAGGAGAAGGCAGCACTGACTACTCCCTCTGGAAGGCAACCAAGAAAATGAAGAAACCTATTCAACAAGCAGCTCCACTCCGAAAACAGAATGGTCAATGGGCTCGAAATAATGGAGAAAAGGCACAAACATTTTCAGACCATCTTGTCAATGTATTTCAGCCTCACGATGAAGATGAAGAGGAAAACGAAGAAGTAGAAGAAATTATTATACAGTATAGTCAAGAACTCAGGCATGTCACGATGGAAGAAATTAAAAAGGAAATAAAAAATATCAACAATAAAAAAACTCCAGGATTTGATCTCATAACAGGATTAGTCTTGAAACATTTGCCAAGAAATGCATTAAACAAGCTGACGCACATTATGAATGCTTGTTTCAGATTGAAGTATGTACCAGGAATGTGGAAAGTAGCCGAAGTAATAATGATACTCAAGCCTGGGAAACAGCCACATGAAGTATCATCCTATAGGCCAATCTCATTATTGCCTGTGTTGTCTAAGCTGTTCGAAAGGATATTACTGAATAGACTGAAGCCAATAATAGAAAGAAATCACCTAATTCAAAATCATCAATTCGGTTTTAGAGAAAAACATTCTACTATCGACCAGGTACATAGAATAGTCAACATAATAGAGAAGTGTCTAGAAGAGAAAAAAGTTTGCTCTGCTGCTTTTTTGGATATAGGGCAAGCTTTTGATAGAGTATGGCATAAAGGGCTTCTTCAGAAATTGAAAAGACAACTTCCTCACCAGTTTACAGATATATTGCAATCCTATTTGACAGGAAGATACTTTAGAGTCAAACAGGAAGATGCGTATTCTGATCTGAAGGAGATTAAAGCAGGAGTTCCTCAAGGAGTGTATTAGGGCCAGTACTCTACCTTTTATTCACTAGTGATATTCCATGCCTTGAAGATAACACCACAGCAACATTTGCAGATGATACGGCAATATTGGCAGTAGACAGCAATGCTCATGAAGCAACCGCTAAATTACAGAGATCTATCACAAAAATTCAAGATTGGACCAAAAAATGGCGGATGAAGCTCAATGAGGCTAAATCAGTACACGTAAATTTTACTAACAGGAGAATTGATTACCTGCCAATAAATATAAATAACAAAGTCATACCATATGCTAATAATGCAAAATATCTAGGTATGACTTTAGATGCTAAGCTTCGCTGGAAGGAGCATGTTAAAAAGAAGAGAGAAGAACTTGGTTTGAAGTATAAGACTTACTACTGGCTAATTGGAAGGAACTCTACACTTTCAATACCCAACAAAGTTCTGCTTTACAAGCAAATATTCAAACCTGTATGGACGTATGGTATACAACTATGGGGGTGTACCAAACAAACCAACATCAACATCATACAGCGGTTCCAGAACAAGGTGCTGAGAAACATCGTCAATGCACCTTGGTATGTCAGGAATAACGACCTCCACAGAGACCTGGGAGTCGACCTGGTAACCAGAGAGATCCAGAGGTTTGCAGAGAACCACGAAACACGGCTCCACCAGCACAACAACGTCGAAGCAATCCAGCTGCTAGACAACGGAGGATTGGTGCGGAGGCTCAAAAGGAGGAAACCATTTGAACTAGTGTAGTGCTTTTTTCAAGTGTTTCAGTTCAAAAGCAGAGCAATGTTGAGTGAAATCTAGCTTGTAGTGCAGTTATCATGTGTACATAAATTATTCTTAAACGCAGTTAGAAATTCTAATGAGAATTTCACTGTATTAAATTAGAACTAGTAAGTTAGGATAGAACAAATTTGCTCATTAGTCTTGAGACTAGATAGCAATAGTATTCGTCAAAAAAAAAAAAAAAAAAAATCTCCAGTATAAGTGAGAGAAAATCATAATTCAAACAGAAGAACAGTGTCAGTTTTAATATTAGATTGTACATCGTCATGGAAAACATCACAGAGATAATTTATGACATTGCAGTCAATTTTATAAGGAAATAATAACACTTTATTATTCAATCACATTCACAGCAAGATCTAATGCTCTTTAAAAATTCAAATTCTAATTACAAAATATAGAATTTTTAGGGGATTTGATCAAATTACGTTTGATTCATCATTCTACCGAGTGATGTTTTGAATAAGTCAAATAAACAGAGCGATTTCCAAACCATCATCTAATTCCATTCAATAAACTGAAGTCGACCCCGGTCATTATATACATTACTAGAAAACGCCAGGCTTTGCTCTGAAGTTGAGGAAGTAATGAAGAAGAATAATAATCATCATTCTACTTAATTAAAATCTTCCTATAAACGTATTTGTAGGTGTAGTTATCATTTCATCATCATCATCCTTGAACACTTTTGCTAGATTGCGCATTGTCAGTTGACTGGGTCAGAAAGTTTATTAAAATTAAATTCCTTAAACACGATAGCTATTCATTATATTTTCTCTATTCTCACTTCTAACATTATCATTATTTTTCACCTCCATACAATAAATTCATTTATTTCACCATTTTTTAAATTATTGATTATTGATTATTATTATTACTATTATTATTGGCGAATTCTTTCTAGGCGAAAGATGATAACCAGTGGACAAGAATTTTTCATTATCACTATCATAATAATTATTGTTCAAGCTATCAGAAAAATAAATGAATTGCCACTGAAGTTTGCAGAAGATTTCACTTAATAAATGAAAAATAAGTATAGATTATAAGAATAATTTCACTGATGAATAATTGCAAAAAACCATTCCTTTAAATTCCCTGCTGAAGCCCAAACTATTATAAGATGAGCTAAATTCAAATTTAATCTATCAGATTCTCCAATTGTATCAATTAAAGTGCATTTCAATTTTAATTCGATGTGTTATGTTATTGATTAATTTGTTTTAAAATTTATAGAGAAAAATAGAATCTTTAGTCCCAGTTTACACCGAAATGACTTGAATTTAAAATATTTGTTGATGATAATAAGCTCTATTTCAATTAAATTGGTTTATCTATTTGAATAAATTTTCTCTTATATTTCTTTTTGAATTTATTTATTATCCATCATCTATTTATCAATAAAATTGATTTAACGCAATTTGCATTTAAAAGTAAATAATTATTCCTTGAAATTTAGATTTGTGAACAAAACTAAACTAACACTTGAGATGGGATCGAACCCAGGACCGCTGCATGATAGCATAGCACTCTACCAATGAGGCTATGACTGGATCATCAAATCACATGCAATTAGAAGCATTTCAGGAAACAGTTTCAAGTTACAAGAATGATATTATTAGTAGTGAAAAGCGTAATGTGATTGCTAACTTTAATTCCAGTTGGCGCAATACTGTTTTCCAGTCTATTTCAGCTTATTTGAGAAAAACATTAGACGGATCATTCAAATAATTTCATTATTTTAATTAAAATCAATAATTGTTCAATGAAAAATATTTCAACGTTATTGGCTGCGTGGTCAATTCATTTTGAGTTTAGATTAGTTGATTTTATGCATGTTATCACTGGCTGTGGGCATTGTACTCCTATTATCACAGCTGAAAGGTTTATCACCTGTGTGAGTTCTAACATGTCTTTTTAAATTGCCAAGATCAGTGCTTTTATAATCACAAAATTCACAGCTGAAAGGTTTATCACCTGTGTGAGTTCTAACATGTCTTTTTAAATTGCCAAGATCAGTGCTTTTATAATCACAAAATTCACAGCTGAAAGGTTTATCTCCTGTATGAGTTCTGAGATGAGATTTTAAAGCAGAAGAAAAAGCGCTTTTATAATCACAAAATTCACAGCTGAAAGGTTTATCACCTGAGTGAATTCTTTGATGAATTTTTAATTGACCAAGCTGAGCACTTTTATAATCACAAAATTCACAGCTGAAAGGTCTATCACCTGAGTGAGTTCTTAGATGAATTTTTAATTGACCAAGCTGAGCACTTTTATAATCACAAAATTCACAGCTGAAAGGTTTATCACCTGTGTGAGTTCTAACATGTCTTTTTAAATTGCCAAGATCAGTGCTTTTATAATCACAAAATTCACAGCTGAAAGGTTTATCTCCTGTATGAGTTCTGAGATGAGATTTTAAAGCAGAAGAAAAAGCGCTTTTATAATCACAAAATTCACAGCTGAAAGGTTTATCTCCTGTGTGAGTGCTTAGATGAGATTTTAAATGGCTAAGTTGAGCACTTTTATAATCACAAAATTGACAGCTGAAAGGTTTATCACCTGAGTGAATTCTTTGATGAATTTTTAATTGACCAAGCTGAGCACTTTTATAATCACAAAATTTACAGCTGAAAGGTCTATCACCTGAGTGAGTTCTTAGATGAATTTTTAATTGACCAAGCTGAGCACTTTTATAATCACAAAATTCACAGCTGAAAGGTTTATCACCTGTATGAGTTCTGAGATGAGATTTTAAAGCAGATGAAGAAGAGCATCTATACTCACAAAATTCACAGATGAATCGTTTACATTGCTTCTTTGAGTGGATTTGTAAATTTTTCTTATCCAAGCACGAATAGTTACATAATTTACAAGCATACTGTTTTTCTACTGAATGTGTTCTTCTTATATGTTGCATTAAATCACTCAACTTGGGAGTTTTGTAACTACAATGAGCACAGCTAAGAGATTGTAGATTTTGATGAGTCAGCAAATCATTCACAGGATCAACCGGTCCAACAGTTCCTGCACCAATGACATTTTCATCTGCACAAATAGGGGTTGTACACTCTCTGACATCCACTGATTGCAATTCTGCCTCTTCAGAACACCCTCCAGTCAGATGTCCATCTGAAAATACCAACAGTATACTATAGATCTAGTCAGTTATTCCAGAGCCAAAATCTGTTTTTAATATTCACATAATAATGAAGTTGGAAACACTTCAACAATTTCAAGTCATAAACACGTTTCAAGCCCATATACCATTCCTCATCTTTGGCGCTTGGACACAAGTCGCACAAAATGTAGCAGTTTTAATGCAAGCTCAAAAGGAGTTTTCACTACTGTTGTTGTGTGGCAAAGTATATATTTCTATTGATTAGAATTCAACATCTGGTTCTAGCTAAATATTTGATAATGTTGATGCTTTGTACAATTTCAAAGCATGAAGGTCTGAGACCTGTACATGGGAAGTGAATTGAATTGCTGCCTTTATTTTATACTAGGAGGGTGGAGTTGAGGCACAGCCGGCCCCCTCTTGCACTCAACCCTCCAATACAATTCTAAACATTAACAATTTTGAAATGTATAAATATAAGAAAGAAATGAAAAAAAGAAGAAAAAAGAAAAGCAAATTTGAATGAAAATAAAACTAACAGAACAAAGCTTGGAAAACAATAATTATAGAAGAAATATGTACAAGATAGAGATGGAACAACAAATATTACATTGCAAATAAAAAGGAAACAAACTGTTTTGAAAAGAAATTAATAACACGCATTCAAACAACGCACTAAACCATACACACACGAGCCTCACACACACAATCAATCGTCTGCTACAAGGTCGACATCCAGTCATACCGCATCCAGCCCACCACCCCTGATCCACATTGCAACCGCCGCACTGAACCGGCGCTCATTGGTCATTGACTTGATATCAACAGGGACGGAATTCCACAGCCTACTGGCCGTTACCTGGAAAGATTTATTGAACATAACTGTTCTATGAACAGGAACAGTCAGCAGATGAGACCCATGACAAGTACCACCCCTGCCGACATCACTCATGAAGCAGAACTCTGCCACCAAGCAGTTGGGAGTTCTAGTTCTAAGAAGCTTGTACAGAAACACGAGTGCATGAAGACCCCTACAGTCATGAAGCTTCAAGAGTTTTAAGTTGGTTGTAATATGGTGATATGTGATCGTCTATCTGTAAATTGAAGATGAACCACACACAGTAATTCTGTGGATGCTGCAGCTTCTCTGTCATGTCTATCGTTACCAAGTCACAGTAATAGAATATAGGACAAATTTAAGTCTTAACAAGCATGATTTTAGTTGAAAGAGGTAAGAGGTATCCTCTTTTCTTTAATGAATTGATGCCACCAATGGCTCCATTACAAGTCATGTTCACATGCTCAGTCCAGTCAAGAGTGTTTGAGAGTGACAAACCAAGATTATTTACCTTTGTTTGAAAGTCAAGCTGAGTGTAATTAATATTAATGAATGGTCCATCAGTGAGGTCGCAGTTATTTAAAAGACGAGAATAACCCACGACTATAGCTTGTGATTTACTCTCGTTTATCTTAAGGCCATTATTCTGAGTCCATTCCACTTTGCGATTAAGAACAGCATTCATTTCACCAATGGCCAAGTCAAAGTCAGAAGGATGAAAATATCTGTACAGTTGTAAGTCATCAGCATACAAGTGATGTTTGTAGTATTTAGAACATGAGTCAAGTCATCAATGTAAACACTAAATAGCAGTGGACCCAGAACAGAACCCTGAGGAACCCCCCTTTCCAATGGTTGTCAGCAAGAAGAGGAACCCCCAAGCTTCACACACTGACACCTATTCTGCAAGTAGGACCGCACCCATGCCACGATGGAACGTGAAAACCCTAAGCTCTGCAGCCTATACAATAGTACCAGATGGAATATACAGTTGAAGTCCTAAGAAAAGTCAACCAGAACCACGACAGTAAGTTTCCTGCAGTCCATTGCCTTACAAATGTCGTCAGTGACTTGCAGAAGGGATGTCGTCAGTGACAATGATTGATGAGTTGATCCTATAGTTTTAGGATGGTCCCAAACCACCAGAAAGTGATTTTTCAGAGTCGTTTCTACTGGCCAATCCGATCAGTAATCCATACAAAGAGGGCCCAAGACATTGTAACTTATCTTTTTCTGACTGAACAGAGACCTGCTACAGCCCACAACTATCACTTCCCCAAATAATGAATCTCCATCATTTAATTTAATTTCAAAATATCAACTAATCAATTTAAAAAGGAATTACAAGACGTTTTTAGTTATTATTAAATTACAGTTCATACCTAGAAAAGAGCATGACCATTAAATAAAGAACCAGTATTTTATAATATCCTCAGAAATATTGTGGTTTGTCATAAAAAAAACGTCTCTATCAGATATTTCGTCTCAGTAGGATTATTAAACTGACAATTCATAGAAATCAGTAATAGAATGGGAATGCCTTACCAAGCACTTCTTCTTTGATGCAGCCTGAGGTGGAACCTAAGCCTGGAGATTCTTCTTGACAAACACCACTCTTTAACCATGAATTGCACAGTGGCGCAGATTCTTGGATATCACATTCCTGCTTGACGGCAGCCATCTGCAATAATAATTATTATTATGGAAACTGTAGAGTGAGCTATCATACATTCAATCATAATTGAACAACTTTATGCATAGAAGAACCAAGCAAAAGGTAGTCTGAACTGATGAAATAGGTAGACCTTAAAGTTCATGGTGGGCGCTCAATTCTGCAATTAAAATTTTTTGTTCAATTTTTTTTGTGATTCAGAAATGCGTCCTACAACCAAACTCGCTTCGTCATCAAGTAGATTCTGTTTTTTCCACAAGATGGCTGTACTAATTCCATTTAGCCCAAATTGGCTCTTGGTTAATTTCAGCATTTAACCGGCCAATTGTTGTTTTTGAAGCTGAACAGGTTTTCTGATTAATTCTAGAAACAAAACTTTGCGGTACATAACAATAATAATACCTCTCGAATACTACTTCAACCATTGCCAAAAGCTAGAGGTTCAATTAACAATACAAGTATAGATGGTGGAATATTCAATGATTATACATTCCTCTATCATACTTGAAACCATTGGGCCTAGCAGAAGCAAAACAGACCCTGCAGCTATCATGCTAGTTTTGCTGAACACTGAATTAGATTATAATACTCAATTGGCAATAGGAAGCGAAACTGATGACTAATTTACTCAATGAATCAACAGAAAACAGAACAGACGTTCTCTGTCGACGTTTGTGCTGTGTTATAGTAGACATGGTTCAGGTGGGTTCCGAACTATTAAGTTGCTGAGAAAACACATAACAAATATAGGCAGTGATTCCATGGACACCCACCTAATTTCTCTATCGATTTGTACAAATACATTACCTTCGAATCTCCTCCATTAAAAAACTCAGCCTTTACAGCCATTTCAAACTGGCTGTTATCTATATCCATTGGAGCATTCAAAAAGGCTTCGATCTCTTGTTTGATACCGGTAGCACATTCACTTGTCTCCTGTTGAAAAATAGAATACAAATTAAACCTATTTTGAATAGGCTTACAATATGTAATAAAATAAAGGTGAAAATTCAAAGCTCTGCTAGCTAGGTGGTTCTTTTTCGATTGACAAAAAAGGAATTTGAAGTGTGGCTCCCTCTTTATCCATTCTTACTGCATTAGATCTAGCCAGAAATCTAACATAAATATAAGGCGTCAAAAGCTCCAAAAAATGCTCTAAAATTACTCAATCTCTTTTCCGCACATGCGAAGTGATTCATACTTTCTACAATCTAAGTTAGTCTTTCTCATGTTGGAAAGCTTTGATTGTTGAAATAAAGCTTTTGAGAAACTTCAAATAGTAAACTAACCTCTGAGTCCATGCTCGATTATTTCGGCACTACACGTTGAAGAGCAGTCTATTATTTCATATAATTAACTTCATATTTTTATAGTCTTAAAATTTCAACAAGTATTTGTTATACAAACTGTACATACAGACTGTACAAACTGTACATACATACAATTCGTACATACAGACTGTACAACTTATACATTGTTGACGGTATCATACAATGCAATAAATGCATAATGCATTAGCGGTGAGCTTCCTATGTTTAGTAACTGCCTCTAACTTATACAATGATACGGAGCATTCCTGCATAGCACAGCGTAAAGCGTAGAATGCTACACTACGACTCTAGTATGATACACTCCTCAGAGCCCGGCTTCAACCGAAATAAGGAGTCGTCTACAGCCGTGCTACAGCAACTCGGCATACCAAGCCGAATGGGGGTGATTCTAGAAATAATTTTTTTAATATAATTTGGCTTGGTATGCTGAGCTGCTGTAGCACGGTCGGTCAGTAACGTCCTACTCGCTAATCGCTTAGCGAGTAACTATCCCAATGTAATCAACCCTTTAACTATAAACTTTACTATACAACCCTTTAACTATAATCAACCCTTTAACTACTTTATAGAGTAAATTCCAGAACAAGGAAAAGGCAACATAAATTCATGGAGAAAGCAGATAGCATAGAGTAGCGTGTCAATGCTGTAGTTTTTATTTTCAGCTATGGTTATTATGGATATACCATCATTGTCGTCGACCACTTCTGGCGCTCTCCCGTTATTAATTATGATTAATCATACAATTTGATACTTCACGTATCTAAGAATTTGATAAACTATTTAATCATAGTTCAAGAGTCAGTTTAGTTTTCATATTGAAACTACATATTATATATCATATTCAATTCCAAGTAAATACATCGATGTTATCATACATGCTTAAAATAATATTATTCCCGATTATTTACTGAATTTAAAGAATAATTTGCTCCTATTTCAAGAATTTTTCAACTTTGGCTTCTAAGATACCCTAATTGATTATTCAGAAGGTTATCGAGGTTAACTGTTATCGAGCGCCTATCTCTGTATGCTAAGCTGGAAAATTAAATAAAAATAGTTTTTATCTTTTGAGGTTAGCTCTGTTGTTCAGCCATTAGATTAGGGATATTTGTCTATTAGCCAATAAATTGAGAGTTAGTGATATTCGACTCAGATTCGGCAAATAAATTTTTGATATAAATCTCTTTGAAACTAGTATTATGCTATGCTACTGAATGCCATCACATTCATTATATTACGCCAACAAAGAACAGTACCAATGAAAAACTTCAATTTCAATGCCAAGTATAGTCTTTTCCCCAATAACATTACACTAAATTATTTTTTACTAAGTGTAGGAATAGAAAGAAAATGAACCTTGCGAACAGAGATTTCTATGATATACTTTCTTCAAGGTATCTAGACTATGAGGTAGGCTACATGTTTGAGGAATAGAAGGTATTCATGGTACTTTCACGGAACTATTGCTCTAACCGGTCAGGAACTATAGAACTATGGAGTCTGTGTCCAGAACTATCGGTTTTTTATGTACTTCGAAGTAGGATCCAACGAATTCACTGCTCACTATCCTAAAAATGAAAAGCACTTTTTAAATAGCTCAAAAATGGAGGAGAAGGTCGATTCTGTTGCTCTCTCACCACCCCAATTGAAGATTTTGATGACCCCATCAACGATCAACAATATTGTTATCAGGAATATGCCTAGGGAACTTCTGATAGGGTTTCAAGATCCATATAATATATTGATTAACAGATGAACTTTTGGGAAAATTGAAACTCATATTTAACTCATACCGTACCTCAAGAATTGAGAATCTAACACTTGATTTGTGTAATGTAAGTTTTATGCACAGTAGGCTATTGAGCAATACAAATTTCACAATAATTGTTGACTGTAAGTGTTGTGGCTCGTGAGCTAGGTTTTTATACATAAGAGACTCACGCAATAACTTAAACACAACTTGGATGTATACAAGTATGGTCTGATACTCTACTCAGAATTCAAAGCAGCAAAGGTTTGATTTTTGTGAGCAAAACATTCCAATAATAACAAAACAGTTATCTCTTAATTTAATTGAATCTTAAACAAGATTTCATAACAGTTAATCATTCACAATGTGAAAAGGAGATGAATTAATACTCTATTTGAATTAAGATTTTGGTTTTAGAAGAACACTTCAATCTGAACAATTCCAATATTTCAAATTTAACGGCAAACTCATGCTGATTGGTAATTGGCTGATTTCTGGACGCGTCATGCCAATATATCAATGCCATCTAGTGTTCATGTCACAAACCATGATAACAGTCATAATATACTCATTAATCCTATTTGACACTATTACAGCAGTTTCTAGTTATCAAATTATTATAACGAAAAGTAAACATTTGATAGTGTGTGAAAAAATAAAAAAACATGATATTTTCGGTTAGGCGTGATAAACTACGCCGCTAGAATGCGCTACAGTCGAGTCGTACAAATGGTAGTGTCGGACAAGTGGTATATTCGGTGAAGTGGTTTCTGAACTTATAAGATGTCATGTGATAGTCTTGACAAGTGGTATATTCGGACAAATGGATTTTTGGTCAAGTGGTAACACGTACTTTTCTTATTTAATTACAAGTCGTAAAAAAGGCGGACAAATGGTATATTCGGAGAAATGGATAGTCGGACAGATGGTGGCCCCCCGTTTTGAGGTTCTCGTCTCGTTCTACTTCTACGCTTCTGCTGCTCACGTGCTCAGCCGCCCAGCCGGTGAGCCGGTCCCGGTGGAAGCCAGGAAGCAGGAAGCGTGAAGCTTGGTACTTGTTAAAGAATTGGTATTATGTAGAGCCCTATAAATACCTTAAATATACCTATAAATACCAGTCTTTAGTCTTTACTCTTTAGAGCCTTAGTATTATGACAGTCAGCATCACGCGTTTACGTCGTACATGGTTCATGTTCACGCTGACCACACTAGAAACTCAAGACTCCACGCTTCACTTTAAAATCAAAATGTTTAATGAGAGTCGATTATCCTAAACGTTCGAGACCATGATTTCGTAATGAAGATTGTGTAAGTAATTTCATTCTGTGTTCAAAGTTTGTGTGTATGAGTAGCCTTCCTAAATGCTTTTGGAAAAACAATCATTAATGCTAACTATAATTATTGTCAATGAAATTCAGCTTTGCAGCGCTGTCGGCTAGGCTATGTTTGAACTATTGCATTAACAATTTTATAGTAAAAAAGTAAATTCGTATGGCTTTTCGTGGTGGGGAGACCCTTACGGGTAATTTTATAGTATGCATGCTTTTCGTTAATTCTTATTAAAATCTTGTGTTGCTTGCTCAGATACATGATGAAGCATCAGATACTCGATGATAATCACCATCGCAAATCAAAAATGCTCTGGAATGGCGTATGTATGGTATGGTAACATGTAGTTGCGTGATTACATCATTCCACAGCATGTGTTTGATTTTGCGATAGTGATTCTTCTCGAGTTTTGGATGCTCCTTTTTGCAAACACCCTTACCGCGATGATTATCCTTATATATCAGATGTGATGAATCCTGTATCAAATTCAATGTTATTAATTTGGTATTTTATTTTGCAATTCATGCATGCTGTTAGTGGAACAGGCAAGAGGGTAAGCTTGCTTGTATGGTGAGTTACAGCATGAATTAAGTTACTCGAGGATAATCACAATTACAAATTCACATACATACTATGGAATGGTAAAAGAGCCACAACTTGAGTTTGGTTTAACAATGGTGTTCATACTCGAGTACGTTTTTAGATGTCCCACCCTTAGACGTTCGACCAATAAAGTCTGACATAGTCTGACAGTCATAGCCATTAGGATATAATATGAACAAGAATAATAAACCATCATATTCAAGAATTTTCAGCGAAGACGTTGAATTCATTATCACTAGGTGAACTGTGCAAACGCCCTTAGAGTGAAGTTATTGTTATATTAATTCCATTTTTATGATAAATATTTAATTTCCGTAGAATTGACTTGAGTTTGTTGTGTTTCTAATTCAGAATATAGTAAAAGTGTTATTTGCGTGCAGAGTTTGCCCTGTTATCAATAGGGGCTGATTAGATACGAGCTATGCCAGGTATCAGTCTCAATCAGATAAGACATGAGCGCTTAGGCTGCAATTGTAAGGGTGACCGCTTTGACTTTTCCAGCAAGAAAGACTGTTCTCTATTATAGTCACTTCCCAGTAGTTAGGGATCCACCCAAAACTATAGGCCCAACTCAGCAATCATCATTCAACTCTTTACCCACGCACTACGTATCCATAGGTATCCATGTGGAAGTATCAGACAGATGTGAGCTTCATCTTCCGAAAAATTACTAATAGTCGTTATTACATACAATTCGACAATTGCATTTCAGCGCATAGGTCGCCATATTTGGTTTTGACATCTACATCAAACGCCCTGGGTGGGACTAAACCTGATATCCAACTAATTCCCTGCAAGAGACAGTTCATGAATCAAATGCGAAAAAATATTCAGCAGTCATTGAGCATGAATAAGTTAGTATGGAGGATTCAATTTTCAAACTGAATCCGTTCTGCATCTCAAGCGAACAAGAAATATTGGCCTATCTCAAGGATGTTACGACTAATTCAGTGAATAATACGTATTTTGCATACAGATGCGTTTTAATTCATTTCTTCTACATTTTTAGGTACCTCATTAGATGACTGAAAATGCCCTTCATTTTGAAGTACAGTACAGTATTAACGAAGTTTGGAGAACCTTTTGATCCTGATTCTAATTAACTACACAATCAACTGAACAAAACTCTCTGACATTGAAGGTGATTTTGGCAACTATTATAATTTTTATTTGTTGCAGACTTGTTAAGCTGGGCATTTACGTTCCAACTTGCAGTACTGCTAGTAGTACTGCTAGATGGATAGTCGACTCCACTCACGCTCCTACTTGAAATCCAACTTTATTCCTAATCAGCTGTGAACGTCGCTCTCGAGCCGAAAAATGTAACCGAAGTTGCCCGAACTTGGCCGAAGGTCATGCACTGACTGAGATAGGTTGGACGACTTTGATCCGACGCCCCCACACACGCTCCAACACCGTCTACATTCGGAAGTGGTCCCTCTAGTCGTCCATCTACAATTCCAACCATCCAACAAGCCCATTCACGTTCCGTTTTCGGATCCAACCTTGGAGGTTGGACTGCAAGTGGTACTGCAAATCGGAACGTGAATGCCCAGCTTTATTTTATTTATGTAGTAGCTTTAGTAGTTGTAATTTTTGGGCGGGGCTCTGATGTTGAGTCACAAGCGCTTTGGATTGCGCTTGTATGGATGACCGGCAGTCATGACTCAGTTGTCTGCTTTATCACTCGGTGGTTCGGGAGCCTCCTAAAAGTTGCTTTTCCTGATGATCACCCATAATAGTGTTATTTTTTCAATGTATATTTCTACAAGTCATTGTATTTAGTAAACTGATAGATTTTTGTAGTGGCGAAGGTGATATTGTGGAAGGTATCCATAATGAATCATAAGACGAAATTGTCACAACCACATTTATTAAAAAATATTGAGAAACTGGTTTCGGTTGTTATACCATTATCAATCTCAAACAAACTATTAGCTACAAACATTTATTAAGCTACTCTATACTTTAGTCTTAGTTTGTTTGAGATTGATAATGGTATAACAACCGAAACTAGTTTCTCAATATTTTTTTAATAAATGTGGTTGTAACAATTTCGTCTTATTATTCAAACTGATAGATATTTTACTTTTACATTGAAATTTTGCACAAACTTTTCAATTCAAGTAATTTACAATGAAGAGGTTTCCTTGGCAGATATGCCATTCTTTAGGAACTATTTTTTGTTTACTCTTTAATGTTTTCTACGATACTTGATTTTTTTTAGAATTATTTCTACTTGACATTTGCAAATTTTAATATTGTAATCTACTTGTAACAATAGGCTTTATTTATAGTTTTATTTACTGCAGAAAATTTTATGTTAATACAATTTGTTGTATTTTTCAGTGTATTCGCATCATATTTGTACAGAAATTTCCTCTCAAAATGAGGAAGAAAAATCTGAGGAATAGAGCTTTTTTCCTACCTTGAGGAATAAAGCAAAACTACCTTTGACATGATAATTAGGCTGCCGATAATTATGCCAGGTTAGTTAGGCCGGCCACACACATGAACAGTCGAGGCGAGGCAAATGACTTTAGTCAAGACGCTTGACTTGCCTTGTCGCAAAGCGGACACACACAATAGAAGGCGAGGCAAGTCATGGCCAGAGTGAACATATAGCAGTTCTAGTGTTTCACTATAGTAGTTTCAGTAGTTTCATTATACAAGTTTCTAGTGTATCTAGTAGCGTTAATCGAGACATGATGGATGAGGAGGAAGAGATCGTTTTAATGATGTCGAATTTCATTCAGTTGCTGGATCGCAATGTGAAAAATAGAAGAATATGGGTACACCCTATCAATCAGGTGTGCTCACACCCCAAGCCTCACCCCCCTAAATTCAGAATTCAGTCCTCCCAATAAATTAGACACCCCCTAAAAAAAAAAAAGCGAAAAAAATAAGCCCCCATATTCTATCTAAAACTAAAAGATTTGTATAGGTATTGAAAAAATTCAAACCCAGTCAATAATATACAAAATGTATGTGTATTTTTGAGATTGTTTATTGCCAAAAAAGAACTTACAAAAAATCAATACAAATACATAACGAAGTACAGATGAAACAAAATAATATCATTGATCTTACTAATTACAAATCATTGGCAAAATTACTGGGCGCAAAAAAATGAATTTTTCCGTCCGCGCCCAGGAGTTATATGTCTTAATTTTCAATGAGGAAAAAACATTAAAAATAAACAAGAAGCAATTGTTTGCTTGAATGATTAATAACTGAATAGTGAACATTCTAGTAAAATTATCAATAACAATTATAAATTTAAATTAGTTTTGTATATATAATATACTGAGGAGAACAGCACAAAACAGAGGCTATTGATTAAAACAGAGGCTACTGGCCTACTGAATAACATGGAACCAACTCTCAATCTCATCCAACTCACGAGCCATCAAGAAATTCTTAAGTCTCTTTTTGAAAATATGCATGGAATTAGTGGGAATGAAAAGTATTTCCTGAGGCAACCTATTAAGAAACTTACCTTCAAGAAAACAAAAAGATTTCTGAAAAAATGAGCTGTATGGTCGGGGAATACAGAACCTATCCGTGTTTCTTGTCCTGTAGTGTCTATCATTATTTTCCACTGCCGAAGTCCGATTCCCACTGGACCAATAGAATTGTATAAGCACCTTAAAAACGTAGAGAAATCTCAAAGGCATGACTTTCAACGATTGACTGACATGAAGGAACTCATTCCCTCTGCACCCACCCATCAGGCAAACCAATGATTTCTGAAGAGCAATCACGGGTCTCAAGTGAGTAATGTAGGTACTGCCCCAGCATGCCAGCCCATATGACAAGCGAGATTGAGCCAATGCAAAATAGATATTCCTCAAGACAAACCTTGGACAAAGCTTTTTTAAATGATGAAATCTGTGGAGAATGCATCTCAAATACTTTTTCATGTAATCAATATGACTCCTCCATGCCAAGCTATCATCAACTTGAAGACCAAGGTATTTGACACTTGGAGCCTGTTTAATTAACCCACAATCACATATATAATCTTTACATAGGTCACATTTTTTTGTAAAGGTAAAAAATAAATATCAATGAAATGAATATACGGTATGAACTTCTGCTCAATAAACTTAATCGCAAAATAGCTAAATAAGAATGTGAACCTAAATGGTTTTTAAACAATCAAATGTTCCCCCCCCCCCCACCAAACTTTTTTTGGAACCCCCAAGTATTCCAATAACGCAGTCTGCGAAATAGCTCCCCCCCTGTAGGCACAGGATATGAGTGGTTTCATTGTTGAGTTGCCGTCAGATCCTCTGGCAAAGTGGACACTCGATAGAAGCTGAGTGGTGGTCACGTGACTTCGCGCATGCGCAGAACGTTCCGACTCTTGGTGACTTTAGGCGAAACAAAATTCTTGACTGTTTCGCTCTGTGACTAAAGGCGCCTTTTCGCCTCGCCTCGCCACGTCTGTTGAAGTGTATGGTGCTCCTTAAGCGCCCATGCTTTCTCTGTCGCTCTAGACGCCTTTAGTCAAAATGCCTCGCCTTTAGTCGAAATGCCTCGCCTGGACTGTTCATGTGTGTGGCCGGCCTTAAGGTTTACCATTACTCTATTATATGTGTTTTCTGCTTCACTAAATTTTTATTTATTTTTTCTCTTTATTACTATTTTTTTTTGTTAGGTTGGAGAAATGTTTTTTGTATCCCTCTTACTGAGCATTGTTTTCCTGATGATCACGCGTAATTGTGTTATTTAAAAAATATAATTTCTACTTGTAAAACGTTTGTGAAACTCATTCAATCAACGATTATAATGCTGCTTAGCTACCTTTAATCTAAAATGCTTACATTATGCTAAGCTTTTTGATTAAATTCATTAGGTTCAATTGCTACAGTAAAAGTTCTGCAAATAGTCAGATTAGGTTTAAAACTGCACATTTCAACATTGTCATTTTTATTGCAAGTCACTTTTATTGTTAATTCAAAATTTTCAAGTCAATTTCTAAGTGTCATATTTTAGAAATCATAATCCAATCATTTTAGGAATTAAATTAAAAATGGCAGAGGCTAGAGATTTGGCAAATATTTTGTACTTTGTATCTTGGAAAATGGCGGCCAAAAATCCGTTTCCCCCTTTTCTTAAAAGCTAGTAACCGCGTTGAAAAAGTTTCAAATGGATCTCGAGAAAAAAGGGTAAGCTGTTTTTTGAACGCCATTTTTCCACTATGGCGGCTACAGCACAAGGTTTATCGACGGAGGCTTTTTACTTTTTTATTCAGCATGCCAAGTATGGCACGTGTGCCAAATCTCCAGCTTCTGCTAATTTTTTTTTATCAGCTCATTTTGATCTGAAATTACTGGACTATCAAATCAGCCATGATTATCCCACAGAGCCTTTATTCCTTAACATTCTCCGTGACTACTGTGACACCTCTTCAAATACCCAATTTCTAAATCAGGGAAAGTCAACATAGAATTTCAAATATAAAAGCTATAAAGTATGAATGTACGTCTCAGTTTTTCTGGAAACTTGCTCATAAAATTGTTATTGTCAAAGACATATCTAAAATGTCAGCCAAAATTCTCAACTTTCTTCATTTTTGTGTAATTTTGATAAAACTTACTATTAATATTCTTATTTTTAGTTGTTGAAAATTACCATGGACTTAGGTTAAACCAAATTTCAGTATTGCAATTCAAATATAAAATGACGGTAGAAAATACTAACTCCAGTGGGACTAGATATTAGAATTGAATCTAGGCTTGAAAAATATATTGATATTTCTGCTTATATGAAAGAGGATAGATCGATGTTAACTTTAATAATAACAGAACTTATTCTGAACTTAACGATAACAGAAACCTAACTTAGCAATAACCCAACCTAAGTAATAACAGAACTTATTCTTAACTTCAACTTGTCTTTAAAAGGCCTATTCAACTTCTAAACTCTTCGAATATTTGAGAATTTTTCGAATATTATTGATTCAAGTGGGGAACAAAGTAATGGACGCCTGGGTTGAATCCGATCCGCACTATACCGTAATATTCTTCATTTACTTTGATGTACTAGGAATAAGGGAAATGAACCTGAATCCTCCCATAGCATCTCAACATCATTCTACAGCAGAATAGGAAGTTCATGCCTTTATTTATGAGTTATTAACTTTTAAAACACCTCAAAAGCCTGTAAAAATTTATAATTCTATCTTGAAATACAGTAAGTTAGTACCCTCCTTGCTCCTTTAGTACATTATTGGACTGGAATGTTATTCAGAAATGTTCTACAAAACCATTATTCTAATTGGGTACTGTCACAGTAGTTTATTTCCATCTCGGTAGAATATTACAATTCTTATTCCAGGTAGTTTTTGAAGAGTAAAGTACCTACATTTCTTCCGTTATTTAAGTGTTGAATTTTTTCTTGCAGGTAGAAATGAAGAGTCGGTCATGTAACATCGTAGATCACAGCTTTGCATTCATTAACCATTGGGAAGTGGTGATTTCTGCTCTTTGAAGGAAGAAATGTATGCCAACACCCTTGTGCAAGAAGAAGCAGGTAGCCTGTCGCAACATTCAGGTAGACGCTCTGTGCTCAATTAGTGGTGACAAAAGTTTTCCAAAGAATAAGGAAATCTATGAACAATTTTTTTCCAACTTATGAGCATTATTATATTATACAACTCTATTTCTTGATTCACCTATAGCAGCGGTTTCTCAACATTTGTTAGTTCGAGGATCACTACCTGTTATCGCCTCTAGTAATAGCACACTTGATTCACTAATTTCCATAACTTAGTATTTCGATATATGCTTTAACTATGTTACCATCATTGTTCATTGGAAATAATTTTAAATTGGTATATTGTCAGGTTATTGATACTTAGGAATTCTACTAAAAACTACATTTCAACACAATTACAAACTTTTATTTTAATGTTGGAAGAAGCATTTGACAAAAAGTGCGATACAGAATTTCCCTTGAAATAGTGACTTCAAATCTAATGAAGTATTTGTGCTTGGTGCTCCTTAGTTGTAAGGTCGTATCTGAATTTTATAGTTGCAAGCACACAGTTCACGTAGTCTTCCAAAGGTTTTGGTTGAAAGCGATTTTAAGTCGATAGCGTTTGTTGATGAGAAAACTGCTTCGCGGAAAGTGTTAGAATTTTTTATGTCTTTCATAGATATCCAATATCTTGGATATTCAATTATGAGAAGAGTAGAAAAAGATTCATTGTCCATGCTTACTCTTTGTTTCTTTAGTTTTGACTCCACTTAAAGTTTTAAGTACCGTACTTCAAACCAAGTCCCCCGTCATTTTTAATGCACTGAAGTTCACCTTCCTCTCACCCAGTATTTGCAACACATTTATGGGAATCTTGCAGTACACTGGTTAGTAACCGCTTATCTACAAATTACTTCTACAATACTACAATATTGCGTCATAGCTTTTATGAAATTTGATTTTATCGTTCAAACTAGCAAATAACTCGCAAGGGATTCTTTTTTCCTTGTAGGTCCCACAAAATCAAAACTAAATTAGTTGGTAAGGTTCCATATTCTTCCCACAAATAAAATAAACTTTGAAAAAAACACTTTTATGTGTGACAATAATTGTTTTATCTGCTTTTGAACATCATCAGATGGTAGTGATTGGTCATGCAGTGAGGAGCTGGTGTTGATGCGATTGTGATGTTCAGTCAAGTCTGTGCTTGGATGGGTGACCCGGCTTGTGGTTTGGAGCCCACCTAATCCAACTACAATCTCGCCACACGATGAATGGTCCTGAACATAGAAAATAATCCTCGGGCTCTGGGAACAGATTGAATATAACCAAACAGGATTATAAGTCCGAAGTATCCTGTGCCCTTTACTTTTCTAACCCTGTCAGATGTCTGAAAATAGAATCAAATTAATTTACAAAATAAATTATTGCAGAATTCAAAAAGTAGTGGGACAAATTGAGATTATTAAGTTTGTTTATTTTCCTATCTACCTTTGCATTGCATAATACTGTATATGTACAATGTCAGTGCTGTGTACTTTATTTGTAAAATTTACTTTTTTTAATTTGTTTTTTATTCTTTCACATTGTCAAAATTGAATATACTGTATGTTATTTTACAGGAAGGAATAAAATTAGATTTGATGTGGTGTATGTGGATTTGTTTTGAAAACGTGTGCTACGTTTTTGTTGAAGTGAACGTTACAAGTTTGTTACGATTTGGAGATGGAGGTTTTAGGTTTGTTGTTCATAGCTTGTGCAGAACAAGTTTCATTTGTCTACTACATGGTTGTTTTGAACTGTTTTCATGTGCGTGCATTATGTTTCAAATTACTGATCTCTTCTTGGCTTCTTGTGATGATGGAATATCGAAAAGTGTGTTGTGGATCATGGATGCGATTAGAGTTGAATGCGGCGACTATTGCAGGATTTAATGAATTGCAAATGATAAGTTTGTACTATATCTGTCAAGTTTGGTTTCTGGTAGATTTTTAAATTGTTTGTTGTTTAGTTTGTAATTGTGAGATCTTTATCAAATGTCGTGCTTAAAACAGTGCGCTCTTTCCTCCAGCACAGCCGATTTTCTTCTTGCTGCAGCTGCTGTTATTGTTGCAGTTGCTGTTGAAGTTCTTTTTCTAGCAGCCTCCTACGTTTATTTTCTAGATGAAGTAAGCATCGTGGCTCCTTCCTCCCTCTTCCTCTTCATGGACATCCTTTCTTTTGGTGGTGGCGGGGTTGGGATTAAAAAAGGCAGGGGTGGGGAAGGAGACATTAAAAAATATCTACGATTATAGGGAGCGGAGCACTCTTTTTTTTTTAATATTTTCAGCATTTGGACACTTGAGCAGATTTTTTGTGAGAGTGATAAAGTAGCTTTACACTCGAAATATGTTTCTTACAACTTCAGTTTTCAGTTCAATAATTGAACATTTGCTGCTTTTTATAACAAGTTTCAAGTATTTCACAAGCAATAAAGAAAAGAATAAATGAATTAATTACAAAAAATGTTGTTTTCAACATTCATAAAACTAAAAAAATTGACAGAATCCAAGAATTGTTTTCATCTGGTATGCCTCAGCTATCTCTCACTCACTATCTGGCGACAGCTGTTGCCTTGGTGGCATTTGGAACTCATGTACCTCCTGCACACTTGCTGGTGATGGTGGTGGCATTTGTAACTTAAATTCCTCCGGCCCTTGCCATTCCTCATCTTGTAACAAAGATGGCGTCGGCCTCAGCCACCGCTTCTTAGTACTCCGAACGCTTTTTTTTAAGACCTCCAGCCCGTTCTTTTCTTTTTAAGACTTCAATGAGGCGGCCAGAGCTTCTTTTGGGCTGGATGGCTGATCGGCCCAGCGAGCTGTGCTGCCCAGCCCATTCGTCAAGCCACTCTACACACAAGTAAAACCTGAGCACGTTGTTTGTATAGATTTTGTTGCGCCAGTTATCGCTGGTGGCCGGGTCGGTTCTCAAGGTAATTAGAAGTAACTCCTGAAATAAGTATTGGGCAAGCACCTCACACGCAACCTGAAAGAAACTACAACCGCATTCATATATGCACAAGAAATACAATTGAAAGATCTTTTGGAGTATTGAAGTCAAGATTTCCTTGTCTGGGAAACACCTTGAGAACTAAAATACTAACTACACGCAATAATTGTTGCTACAATGGTTCTGCACAATATTGCTCTGCTGTCTAATGACATTATGGAAGCAGATGATTATGTGAATCCTAATGCAATCACTGAGAACCCACCTCTTCCAAATGAACAAAGGAATCAGCAAGCACCTGTTAGGACTGCACTCATTAACACTGTATTCAACAGATAGGTAACAGAAACATTGAAAGAACTTTGACAATTTTATTAAGAAATTTATTGCAATAAAAGGTTTCTTGTTCTAAAAAAGCTTTCTATTGTTAGTCATTATTATGTATCTGTAACCGGGGGTTTTCATTACTAAAGTTGAATTAAAACCAGAATCGTATTGCTGAATAAGGATATATATATATATGCGAATCCGGTGTATATGCTGACTTTGAAATACATGTCTAGTTTTAATTAGACTTTAGTATCAGTCAACACTTACTAAAGTTGTAGTTTAACTTTTTAAATCATTATTTATATTTGAGAACTGCCACCAGTATTATCATACTCCAAGAAAGGTTGATCTTTAAGCATACACATGGGAGACAGTTATTGCAGCGACATCGCAAGCAGACAAATGAGTCAGTACACTCGCGCATTTGTGGCAGCTTGTGTACAGTACTAACTAATTTGTCTCAATGGTCTGCTTGGAGTATGCCTGTGGAGTATTCGTATTCAAATGTGGAGATTGTAAAATATTACACCTGTTAAATAACTATTCTCTATACCTACTGCAGAAGTCATGGTACTGACAAACAACAAAGTTTGTTTTCTAATTTAACCATAATTTATTAATTGAACTAATACTAATTTATAAACAGCTGTCAAATCACAAGTTCCTTTCCATTTTCATGAAATATAGAGACCAATTGGAAAATAAAAAAACTAATAAATTTTATAATCAATAATGTAAATCTAAATTTATAATCTATAAAAATAATAAATTTAATAATGAGAAAACAGTTTTGGAATCAAATCACAAGTGAATTTTCAGTGAGAGTGACATAGGAGCATTCCAAAAAATTAGGGTGTTCACATAACATTGAAAACTTTCTCTAAAAAAACATCCGGCATATAATGTTACTTTATATTCAAATGTATTGCATTAGCAGCTTTTATTTTTCATCAAAGCCAGTTTCTTTTTGAAATTTCCTGCTCTAACAACGCATTTTCTACTTGTAATTCAAGGCTCTTCATTCTTTTTGCATGCTCTTCCCTCAAAAATTCCAATGACACTATTGAAGCACATAATCATCTGAAATACTAGCAACCTTTTCAAAAACATCCTTCATTTTTCTCTTCCTCCTTGAGGGTTCTGCAGAATGGTTGAAGCTTGTTGAAACCTACTGCTACTAGTTGAAGCCTAAGGCTTCTCCTCAACTGTCTATCACTTTAAATGCTGGAATATCAGAAGTGGTGGGAATGAATACGATCAGCACGGACTCGTCTTGTGTTTCTACCACCTCACTACTTGTATCCACAGTCTCTTCATGAGTCAGGTTATCTGCGTAGCAGTCAGCACTGCTATTGTGGGGATTGTGAAGAGGTTCAAACTGCTCTCCAAGCTCGGCATCAAATATTTCACTGAATGGTGTCAATGTTTGTCTGAATGACCCTCCACCGGTTGCCATGTTGTTTATCTGAAAGAAAAGCAATAAAAATAGTTGAAAGTCTGTATTTGCAAAGGACGCAACTATAGCTATTTGTGTTACTAGAGTGCAAAATTGCGTTTTTCTGCATCGAGAGAAACAGTTTTTTTCATGAGCCAAAGGTGAGTGAAAAAAGTTTCTCGAGTGCAGAAACAATACTTTGCACTCGTATTACACATTAAATTTTTCCTACAGTAATGTATAAATTAATTTAAAGAGAACAAAACAGGACATACATAACCTGACAGTTCCTCACATAACCTATCTTCGAATCAAATCGATTTCAACAACAACAACTACAACAACTATTTCACAGCTGAAGCAGAGTAGCCAACCTATTTTTGAATGCAGAATAGGGAACCTGCGTATTACATGCTCACTATTTTGTGTTGTTAGGTAGCAAATTTGGAGTGCGGAAAAGTACATTCCCGCACTGCAATTTACTTTTCCGCACTGGTGCAGGAATAGACTATTTTGCATGCTACAGTTAGTGCAAAAATAGGCACGTTTTCAGGTCACTGTAGGAAAAAGTTATTTTTTACACCATCAAAATTTTCATCCAACTTTATAAAATAAGGAGCTTCAAACTCCTTCAAATCCCTAAAATTGCTTCAAAGATTGGACAATATTTACTTGATGAAATATTTGATTGTACTAAGGTCTTAATACAATAGTACATATGTTACACAAGACATGGAAAACTGGAAACTTCTTAAGTTTAGAAATTCTTTCCCCAAACATATATTGAATTGGAATCAAACTTCAAGAAACAGGGATTCTTGCATATGATTAAATTTATTCCAACTTTGAACTTTTCTTACACTGAGAATAGATTTATATATAGACTATTGCTGACTTGTTAATAAAATTACTGTGACCAGGAGAAGGTATGCAATAATTGAAAATATAATTATGTGAATGAATTACATAAGTATTTTATAATATAATAATGTAAACAGAATGAGACCAAATATGAATCTAGAGTCTTACAAATAATGTTATTAGGCCTATATCATTTATTAGAAAATATTGTGTGGGAGATGCATGAGCATCAAACAATTAACAACAACAAACAACAATCGAGTCGTTTTGAGTGAAGAATAGCATGGTCAAATTCAGAAACAGATGATAATATGGGAGGGGAATGAAAAGAAATGACAGGTTGGATGAGAGGAGCAGAAATGGAATGGGAATGTAGTCAAACTGAGTGGTGGCAAATTCAAAACCATTTTAGTAGATTTACAATATTAAACATATTGTAATGTGCAATTTAAAAAAAAGAAACCATTTGAAACCTTCACTGAATTTTTAGGTTAGGTTGTGCCAAAGGTGGACGAATATTTCAGAATCTCAGATTTTGGACCCCCCCATGAATCAATTTTCTGGCAATGCACATTTTGAGCAAGTCTTTAATTACTATATTCAAAAGAAGCACAGCGTTTTTCTTTCTACTTTTAAGCTACTCTAAGCTTGACCCCGCACAGCTTTGTCTCAGGGGTGGCATATTAATTTATTTTTCCAAACTCAATTGTATTTTGATACTGTTTTTATTTGTTTGTTTTGAATTTTGATTGGAAAATAAATTATTTATTTACTACTTTTATTAACTACTTTAATTCAAAATTACGTTTCAGGCTTTATCATCTCAAATAGCTGAGTTTCTTCTGACACCCAATTATGCACAAGGTACAAAATAGATTGAGAAAATCATAATTAAAATTTACTTACCCTGTTATCTGCTATCTCTTTACAAGCTTTACACTTCAAATTCTCATACAGCTCCCTAATGCTTTGTGCGTCTCTTACTCCAGACATATGGATGGCATTGAATTCATTTCTAATCCTTTCCCGAAGCTGCTTCCTCATTAATAAATTTACTGAATTTGTTTATTTTCCAATTGCTCTATACCACAAGCAAATGGAAATGAGAATTTCCTTCTCTTTCTCTGTAAAATTCTTCCCCCTTATACTAGTCAGCATATTATAATTATCTTTTATCATATTATTAAAATAAATCGAGAAACAACACAGCTAGTGTCAAAACAACATACACGAGTGTAGACAATAGTGTGGATGGTGTATTTTATGCACGCTTGCTTCGCCAACACTCGTCTCCTTTGATCTCGCACACCGACCGACAAAAAATGGAGCAAAGGCAAGCTGAGCCGAGCGGAGGCAAGTGGTGGCGAGTGAACCATCCACACACTCGCATTTGCCTTTGCTTGCCTCCACTTGGCGAGTGTGTGGATGCAGCATAAGAATGAAATATTGTACAAGATTGGATAGTTTTACTTAAATAAAAGGGACAACTTACCAAAATATCGGAGTACTTTAACTGGAAAACATTTCCATGTAATGTTTGGCTCTTCTCCACTTTTAACAGCTCTGTTGTAGTGGGCTGTACTATGGAATGAAGGAGGCCAATAGCACTTGTCTTTCCCCTTCATCCAATTTTTATGCACTAATTGGACCTCGAACTGAACTATAACGAAGTTCTTTTCTATTCCATAGCTGCCAGAATCTGACAGCTCAATTTCACTTCCAGACATAGACATCCTGCAACAAAAAGTGCACAATACGATTAGTAAAATAGTACTTAAACTGTTGCTGACCCAAACTGCAAGTGACAAGTTAATTAATTAATATAATAAAAATAAACCATCATGTTTAAGCATTCTCACATTTCACAACATTTAATTGGATGCTTTGTTTAAGCAGTATAGGTAGTTCTCTAGTTAAAAACTTCAAAATATTCAAAGAAAGTGAAAGTTCTTTTGGAGTAGGGCCTACAAGCAGTTACAAATATAATATATGAAATATATATTATATATATAAAACAAATAGATTACAAAAAATAATAATCATTTGAAAAAATAGAGACTCATAAACACTACCTACTAATTAATTATGAATTTCTTCATACCAATAAAAATTTTGTACCAATATGAATTAAGTTCGTACCTTAAAGTAAAGCCATGACTGGGTTATTGTCTTGAAGGAGTTATCTTAACTCTATGTTGTCTTCAGCATAGCTTCCATGTTTCATTGGTATTCTTAGGCATTTACTTTTAACCATAGATATAGGCCACTTTCTAAATGGTTCTTCAGGTACCTCCTCTTTTACAGTATGACAACTTATAATAGAAGAGTCACATGGTTCATTGTAGATTGGACCAATTATTTTGCACTTTTTTCCAATGACAACCATTTCATTAGTCCCATTGTGCGCAAAATTTTTAGCCAAAACTATTGTATCATCTTCAAGCATGACACAGTTGTCTGGTATTCCAGTTTTCAGTTTGAACAATGGTGTCACATACTGTTTATACTGATTTGAAAAGCAACCTTCCATTAATGGACCTTCATTGTGTGGTACATTAAAATGCACCTTTGCCGGTGTCCTTTTTTGTTCTGATTGGAACAAAAAGGTTTTGGAATTTTCAATATACCGTCTGTGTAATTGCTGGAGAGATTTACCATGCTTTTGAAGCTTTCTTCTTAGTAAACACATGAAGTTCTCAAATGGGAAAGCACTGAATGAGTCTTTTGGCATCATTCACAATATGTAACAGTCCATGTACATTGTGTGATATATACTCTGCACCATACAAAATTTTAAAAACTTCAACGAAATGAATCAACAAACTTTGAGCATAGTCATTGAATTCATTGAGTAAGTCACTGTTAGTCAGTATACGCATACTGACATGTAATACCATAAAATGGTTGTAGAGGGCAGCTCTTCCATTCAAGAAGTTTCTCAAAACTACTGGTGCTGTGTAGAGAAGGAACTGTCTCAGCTCTGTGGCTTTCCATTGGCCTACCATATTTATGTCCCTTGGTTTGCAAGAAAATTCACATGTAATGAATGGTGAAACCACAGAAAGATTTTGTGAGATAGTTTCTATCTCTCTGTTTGCAAGTTTCACATTGTAACTTCCATTATGAGACCACAAAGAAATTATTTCCTTAACTACTCCAATACAGACAAGGTGCATGTAGTCTAGAGGAATACATGACACAGGTCGAAAGTTCAAAATTGTTGTGAGTACTGATACACCAGCATGGTATTCACTATATTCCTGGCTTAAAAACCCAGCATCTGTCCGCAGGGGACTCTAACTCCAGAAAACAAACTCTGCTGTTCATATACTCTCCTTCTTGAAGACACTTTGTACAGCTATGAAAACCTGTATGCCCTTTTGTTTTAGTTATAAATGACTTTGCTGGAGCATCGCAAACTATACATGACAGATTTACTTTCAATTTTTTTTTTGTCATGCAAAAATCCATCACTTAATAAATCATTCAGCTCTTCAACAAATTCTTCTAAATATTCATTACTGTCACTAGGTTTTTTGAAACCATGGTATATTCCAATAATAAAAATATGATTACTAGGAGGTAAATTTCCTAGAATTGGCCAAAGCTGACTTGTATTTGAGTCTGATATACTGAGGCCATCAATTCCTACCTTTAGGTTGAGTACATCCTGGCCGGATAAGAACAATTGAGGTTCTAGATGCAATGTTTGATCAATCCCATTTCTTAAACCAAAATGACAATAATCACCATTGCCTATAGGTTTTATTATCGTCGAACAAGGGTACGGATATCTGCTTCAGGGTATGGGCATCTTTGGGAAGATCTTTCCCAAAATGATACTTTCGTAAAACAGAAAGTAAATCATCCAAAGCACTATGAGTTATATCATGCCTTAGTGCCCAAGCGACTAAGTCTTGGATTAAAAGTCCAATGATGAAAAATATGCCTGTCACATCTCCTGTCTTAGTATTATTTGGTGTTGGGATTGAACCATCAATAGTTATATCATCAATAAATGTTAAACTTTCAACACTATCACATTCACTGCTGTCACTGGAGTAGTCATCTACTGATGTGTTGTCACAGTGTGATGAAACTGATGCCACTTCATCACACAAAATTGTTTCACTTTGTTGTGCCTCACTTACAGATGATGTAGGGGTGATGTAGCCTTCATATTCCTTTTTTATTAAACGATTTAAATGCCTTTTGGTTATTGATGTGATTGGTTTCACATGTCTGACCTTAAATTTAGGCATTTTCAAATAAATAAGCCTATCCTCTGTCAATTAAGATTGTCTGCCCATAGATTTTTGCTGCTTTAAAACCTACAACAAAAATAATCTATTTGTAGACTCCTTTATTTAGGGATATCAATAATGGAGATTATTCAAATTAATAATGCAGATTATTAAAATTTAAACTCCCCAAGGATTTTTAAGATCTCAAAAACAGAACTCATACACATACATGACTGGTGAGGTTAGGGTCTCAGGCAACCAATTATATATGCTTTAAAACCGCCTTATTGAAGAGCTGAGTAGAATGGGTGGTGTGAATAAAGCTGAGTGTGGACTCCAAGCTTAAGAAATTACGTCTACGCTCAGGATTCTTGTCTTTCGAAGAGAATAAAAAGCGAGTGGCTCAGCACTCCACTCAGGCCGTCTGTCCGATCTCAGTCGAAGAGTGAGCACTCACAGTTTGATGTGAATAAAACCCAGATTTCTTGCATCATCTGAGTGCGCACTCGTCAATTTGCCGATCTAGTCATTTGCAGACTCACCCGTCAACTGTGGACGTTGTAGCTGGTGACGGCGGAATTTATTCCTGTTCGTGCTGTTAAAATATACAGGGATCGACGGGATTCGAGCTATTAAAAAATTAAGTTTGTTTCACTGCTATTCTAATAATAATAATAATAAGCGTATGGCTTTTAATGGTAGGGAGACCCTTACAAGTAGTTCCACCTCGCCGTTTGAGCCATGTTACGGGGAACATGGTGGACCTACTAATAATAAAGTTAAATGGCAATATCAGAATACAATCATCCAGCAATAATAATAATTATTATTAGCACATGCAAATTTAGAATCCAAGTTGAGTGTAGATTCTTATTCAAATTGTAACTTATTAGATTGATGAGTATGTTTGTAAATAAGTGACAACAATTTCACAAAATTAATAAAGAATATTAAAAAAAGTACAATCATAATATACAGTATGGTACCGCAGTCGTGCACATCTATAGTATTTGGTGCACAACTGCCGTACCATACAGTATATGAAAGTTTTATTTATTTTTAATATTATTTGTTAATTTTTTCCATTTATTTACAAACATAGTCATCAATCTAATTAGTTACAATTTGAATAAAAATTTACACTTAACTTGGATTCCTTCAATTATTATTTATACCAACTTTAATGCTTATCTATTTTATTATTTCTATGTTATTTATTTTATATTATTTATTAAAAAAATGTTACAAATACCAGTTTAAAGGCAGAAATATTCATTAGTATTGTTCTCATTGTCATTATTATAATTATTATTATCCTTAGTTTCTCGATCTCGCCGAAGTAAATCAATATATTCTTCAGCCTTTTTAAAATACTTCAGTTGTTGAAGTAGGACATGACGTTGCAGCTCTGGCAAAGTGAGGTCCTTCGTCTCCTCTGTCTCCATGGTTGAAATTCTCCTTTTCTTTTTTTGATTAGAGATTTTCTTTTCAGCATTTTTGCTGGGAAGCATTGGCTCTTCAATAATTGTATCATTATCGACGGAAATGTTAGCTTCCAGCAAAGAATCATCTGTTATGTAGCTAGGCGGCTGTTGTTCAGTACCAGCAGTTACTGCACCTGAAAAAGAATGTATTTAATTACTTTATTTCATTACTAAAATTTAGTTTACTTGATTTTAAAGATTTACAGTTTAAAATGTGCTTCCAATATCATTGAATTCAATATGAAATTTTATTTATTAAAAAAGTCAACTCTCTATTAATCTGATGAATACATTTAATAATTTAATCATGAGAAATCCTATTACCTTTTATCCGCACAATTGCTGGGTTGTCTGGTGATCCTTCAATAAATTTCAAAAGATCTTCTTCCCAGCTTTTCAAAATTATTTTTCTGTTTCCTGTTTTGTTTAGATCCGTTTTCGCTTTAACTCTTGATTTAAGGTTCTGTAGTTTTTTTGCCACCTGATTTCCTACCAGACTTATTCCAGTTTCTTCCTTAAATCTTTGCTGGACAGCTTCTATTCTTTTCGCCCTCATTAGAGGCAGGCTGCTTTTCTCTAATAAAATGGGATATTCTTTTACAATTGAAACAAAGTATCCTTGAATTTTTTCATTATCTAATTGTGCCATGTCTGTATCGCCCATGTCTTCTTTTCGAACTGAACGAGCTGAATGAACAACGAACTGAGCTGAGTAGCTGACACATCAGTTTGTTGACATCATGAGCAGAGGTGACGTCGTCGTTAGCGATAAAACGGCATAGTTCTGTGTTTCAGAGGAGAGGGGATGTGAGTCCGCACTCAAATAGCGAATCCGTCGGTTTCTGTCCGGCAGTAGTCAGGCCGACATTTTATTCACCTCAAAACTGACGGATATCGAGTGCACTCACACACTTGGCTTCTCTAACTCACGAGCGAGCACTCGTACTTTATTCACATCACCCAATGAGCTATCACTCTATAAGATAGGATGGATATTTGTGATGTTAACACTAATGATTTTCACTTGAAATACAGACATGCATTCATTTTTTTAACTATAAATATGTTTTCCACTTACACTGACCTCAGCACTTTCGAGTCCTCAATCGACAAAAATTCAATTTATTTCAATAGAGTTAAGCTGAATACTCACTACAAGCACATAAATTAGATTACTTTGTCCAATTACATAGGCATGACAATGATAACAGTGATTTCAGCTCTAATGCCCGGTTTCACCAACCTCTGTTAAATATTGCCTACCAGACGTCAAACTAACGACTCGTTATTATTTGACAAATTGTTAAAATGGAATGCGTTGCACCAACGTTGACGAGGGGAAAAAATCGGCCTGTTAACTTTGACGGATCGTCAACATTTGCCGGAGCATTTTGTTGCAAATCTGTAGGTTGGCTATATTGAAATTCGGCTGTCTGCATTCGATCTGCTTTCCTATTGGCTACATATGTTACACGATGTGATCTTTTTAGGTTAAGAGAACCGAAGCTTCTCGTTTATCTCGTATGGATTGTGAATTATTGTCATATTCATTGTCAGTGTTTCCACATCGAGGGAAAATTTCCCTTTTGAGGGAAAATCAGACCTCAGAGGGAAAATAAAAGGGAAAGTCAGATTTGAGGGAAAAAAGGGAAAATGAAAAATTTTAAAAATAATAATAATTATTTGTTTTTGCACTTAACTATTTATTAATCATTTGAAATATTGTATTCATAAAAAGGATCATTTCTCAAACAGAAAATATGTATCTATATAAGATACATTACATATATATGTATTTATTATACATATATGTATCTATAATACTTAAAACTATAATACTATAAGTGCTATAAACTCGAATATCTTATGTACATATTCACAAAATTAATAATATTGAAGTCAAAGAATAGAAATCACTCAATACAGAATATGATTGAGGTAAGGGATGAGATCCTTGATTCACATTCCAAGTATTTAATACAAAATATACAGATAATTATCATTACTATGCACAATAATAATCTATACACAGAATTTCTCGCTAAAATGATACCAGATTATTTTTCATTCCATCATACTGTATTAATAATTATGTATTTAGTAATATCTTAAATTAATATAATCACTAGAGAAACCTTTGAAATTGATAATAACATATATGTAATTAGCCTACAACTGGATTTGAGAATACACAAACAAAATATCAAATGAAAATAGAAATAATGCAAATAAAACTAATTGTCTCATCTAAAAGTTCATATTTTAATAATTGAACTACAACTACAGTAGATTATGGGAGACGTCTTTGAAACCCTAAATAGAAGGAAATATTGAACTTGAAAAGTAAAGAGATTTTCATAATTTATTCCAAATCTAAAGTAATATCACAGTCTACCAAATATTTATTTATTGATTTATATATTTAGTCTAAATAGTAATTATTATAGGCTCCGATTGTACATTTGGGAGAAAAATCAATCAGATGATGAAAAGCTATGTATTCCAATTTCCCAGTGCTCTGCAGATGCTTCAATTAGCTACATGGGTAAAAAACATCTAACAAGAAAAATTTATTATAATTATAACTGAATTTTATTCTCTCATAAGAGTTGTATTGACTCAACCATTGCAGGGTTGTAAAGCGCAGCTCTAAAAAACGACTCAAAGAAAACTTAATGGCAAACCTACACATTATTCCCTTTAATTTGACACATAAATCTTGATGATCTGTTCGTCAGTATACACTGAGAACTCAGACTTTCAATTGTGCATTAATAAATAGATATACAGCAGAATTACTAAAAAAAAATTAAGAAATGAATGGATGAATTTGATTAAGGATATTAAATTAATTATAATTGAGAGAAAAATAGATAACAGAAAATATAAAAAATAAGAAATGGAATAGGCTTGATAAAGCAATAATACCAGTCATGTTTTTTTCATTGTATTGTATAATTATTTGTCCTGTAATCCAAGTCGGATTTGTTTAGATTCTGCAGCTGTTGCGTTAGCCTGCACATATTTTAAATGAGGTACGTCATACTGTAGGAAATTCTTTGCTGTTTCCTTCTCTCTTTTCATCCCATACTTGACAGCTAGTATGGCAGAGACAGTCTCATTGTCAAGCCTATTCCGTTTCTCATTTTTTATATTCTTCATTGTACTAAACATTCTTTCTACAATTGCATTTGAGAAAGGCAAAGTCATGAAATAATTAATCAGAATTGGCAAAAGGATGAATTTAGGCCGTCCATTCTCTGTCATAGAAAACAGATTTCTCCAATACGTTAGAATGTCGGATGAATCGATTCCAATAAGGCTCTGTGTTCTCCACTCCGACTCCAACTCTTCTAAGTTGATGTTAATCTGAGATGGAAGGTATTTTTTCGCAATGTCATGGATTGTAGGTGGATAAAGGTTACTTGCATTCACAGGAATCAAGAATGAAGACTCCTTATACAAATCTCCGAAAGTGAATCTTTTTTTTATTTGTATGATTGCCTCGATGTAGAATTGCTTGGCTGACTCCAGTACCTTGTCCACTTCCACCTGCTCTTTATCAACGATCTCATTTAACAAAGTTGTTGCCTGCACCCCCAGATATATTTTGCTCAAGTGGAGATGCTCTGTTTTGAGGCAAGGATCGATTTCCATTGCTGATGTTTGTCTTACATATTGTGGCTTCATGAAATTCAATGCAATTGATTTAACCAGTTCTTCAATTTTGGGTTTAAGTTCGGGAAATAGAGGGCAATCTGACTGGAAGAAAGTATTCACTTTATTAAATAAACCAAGGCTGTAGTTTACAAAGTACATTTGACACTTCAAAAGTAGGTTTTGGAGTGATTTATGTGTGTGAGTGTTGGCGTGCGTTGGATCCTCCACACTTAAAACCCTCCAATAATTTTCAAGAGCTTCCCACTGCTCCAATATCCGTCCCACACAAGCTTGGAGTGAGAGCCATCGCGTTTGACAGGGCCTCAACATTTTATGGGGCTTCACATCAAAAAAGGTTTGAAATTCCCTGTACGCAGCTGAATTTTTTGGGCTACGACTAAAATGATTAAAAATGGTCCTACAAAGGTCTTCTAAAGAATTGCTCAGTTTTCCACAAGCATAGCTAGCTACCAGGTGGACAAGATGACAGGTACATTTGATGACCTGTACTTGTGGATGGTTCTTCTTTATTAGTTGTGAAACCGAATTGTGTAGACCCATCATTGTTGAAGTTGTGTCTGAGCAAAAGCCAACCCAATTTTGAAGTGGCATCTTATTTTCGTCCAGACACTTTAAGAGTTCATTATATATAGAAACAGCTGTTCCTTCTGGACAGTCGATTAGGGCAATGAAATCAACAACGGTTTCAAAATTGTGGCAATAACTTACCATAACAGCCAACTGTTTCTTCACACTAACATCGGTTGTTTCATCAATGTATAATGAGAAGAATGAACCCTTCATCTTGTCCAAGAGGCTCTCTTGGAAGAAAGGCCTAAGTCCATTCCTTATAATATTGGTAGCCTTTTGTTTTGCCAGTTGTGTTTTATTAATAACTGATTTATCTGGTAGACTCTTGATGAATTCTACCAGAGGTTCAACAGTACTTATGGGTAAGTTATTTTCCACTAGGAACGTGCAGATAGCAGCCTCTGTATTTTTAACTTTAGTATTAATTGAAACAAAATTGGAAATCACTGGTTGAATTTCAGTTGACTTCTCTTCAAGTTCCATATATTTTAAGTGATTTTTGCCAGATGCATGTTTTTGTAAGTCGGACTTACCAGCTTTGATGGTTACACTACACACTCGACACACAGCCTCACTAAATTCCTTCCCTTGGAGGAGCCAGTTTTTAAATTCTGGAAGTTTCAGCCAGTCCGGTTTGAATCTCTTGGAATGAGGTTTTTTCATAACCTTTTTGAATGAGGGCCTATCCTTCACTTTCTTCCTCTCTTCATCTGTGTCCAAAATGTCATCCTCCGGTTCGATGTGGCAGTCAGGTTTGGGAATATCTTCCTCATCCATGAGTGTGACATCGTTATGGTTGTGGGTTGCGATGCTTGAATAATTGTTTATCTCATGTTCCTGAAACACAAAAAGCTCAAATAAGTAAAAACTTCATTCAAATCAAACTTGTAATTGCAGGAGGAATTTTTCAGAAAATTTTACATGAGATCCAATCATTTCCATGCCCAAATCAATTTACTAAATTACAATAAGCTTATAAATTTGCAATTCTATATTGCAATAATTAATGTTTTAATAATTATCTTATAATTCACCGTGGTAAATGTTTAGAAAAAGTTCAATCTTCTTGTCTAGAAAGCATTTCAAAAACTGTGTTTGAGCTCTATTATTCCAGTTCGATTATTATAATTTTTATATTTATTTTGTGTACTGTAGTACTGTTGGCCCAAACCCATCATTGTTTAATATTTTATTCAATCATTTTGATATGATTCTTAATCATAATAATAATAATAATAATAATAATACTAATAGTATTATTAATAGTATCATAATACATGGTCCATTACTATATTATAGTAAGTTAAGTTATAATAATTTTGAGTAAATTAGTATTATTCAATAATTGAGTAGAAATTAATAGTTCTCAATAATATCTTGGTCTCAGTTTTTTTAATTACCTTTTCAGATGAGGGCCTCTCCACCACTCCCTTCTTCTCATTCTCTGTATCATCCTCCGGTTTGACGTGGCAGTCAGGATCGGGAATACTTGTGAGAGGGTTGTCATCTTGATTGCTCTGAGATTTTGCGACAGCTGTCTCATCTTCCTGAAACACAAAAAAAATCAAACTAGTAGAAATTTCATTGATATTTCAGTGCCAATATTTTTATTTGATTAATTTCAAGAGCACTATCTAGGTCCACTAATCCGGTAATAAATTAAAACATAATGTCACTTGAAGAAAAACGTTTCTCAGCATGTTCTGTCAAGTATCTCAATCGCTTCTGTGGTTATAGAGACCTGTAACTGTAGGAGGATTGTTTCAGAAAATTTTACATAAGATCTAATCATTATAATACCAAAATCATGTCATCAAATTACTTGCTTATTAATTGGTAGATTTTTAGGAAAATTAAATATTGATCTTGTATGGAAAGCATTTTGAAAACTAAGTTTGAGCTTTATTATTTCAGTTCAAGTCAAATTTGAATCAATATTTAATCATGTTACCATATATATTAATTTTGATAAATAATGGAGTAGGAGTTGCTAGTTTTCATTTATAAACTACAATACCGTTATGTATTGAAGGATAAACTTTCAAATTAAATGTACACTACGTTTCTACTCTTATAATAATAGGCGTTTGTACTCTAATGAGATAAATTAATTTATCATTTCTCATGTTTCTTTCTTATTTTAAAACAGGAGGGATCCTATAATAAAAAAACAATCAATTTAGTATGTTTTTGGCACAATTTATTATGAACTTGTGCCAAACAAAAGTTAGATAAATTGGTTTAAGTTATGTTGTAAATTCTAAAATTATGAGGTTTCATAAACAAAATGATAAAATGAATGGGTACCACTAAAGTAAGTTGAGTTATGTTTTGAACTTGAAATTATATGCCGATGATAACATTCAGAACTAAGATAGCAATAAAGAATGGGGTTATTTAAAAAGTTATGTACATCTCGGAGTTATTTTATGACTTTTGTCATAGAAATGTTTGCATTTACCAAAAACCCCAGTCATCATTTTGTCAAAACTGGCCAGCACTTCTACAGGTAAACAGGTTTGATTGTTTTACCTATCCCGTGAAAAAGTAAATGTGAAATATTTGCTATTTTGGTTTATAAATCATTCAAATAACTCACTATAGAAAATGAACTTACCTTTAACTTTGTAGTCTTTTTACTTTTCAATAGCCAACGATCCATCTTCTTTATACAGTAATTCAGTTTCACTAGTTGTAGGTTGTAGCTGTTGTCAGTGACACTCAAAGAATAATAACCAAAATGATGTTGAAGTTTTGAGGGTTGAGATTTGAGATTTGATGAAATATTTGAAGTAGGGCCTACTTTGTGGTCAACGCTATCTGTTATCGACCAATCAAAGTGAAGTATAAAGGGCTGTTTTCACTTTTCAAACATGTATCAACATAATAGCAGATTTTTCTATTGGAAAAATGTATAAGCAATACTAAATTCATATTATATTATTATATGAACTTCAGTAAATGATTAAATTTACTATTTTTATATACCGGTACCATGAAAGTATGTGAAAACAGCGATCTCTAGCGGTGAAACCAAGTTTCCATACATGTATCAACATAATAGCAGATTTTTCTATTGAAAAATGTATAAGCAATTCTAAATTCATATTATATTACATGAACTTCAGTAAATTATTAAATTTACTATTTTTATATACCATGAATGTATGTGAAAACAGCGATCTCTAGCGGTGAAACCAAGAACGATTGTGGCGCGTTACCGGTCAAACTCCGACCTTGCATCTCGCATTCAATGCTCGCAGTGACTGTATAGAGACTATATATATATATATATATATATATATATATATATATATAATTACTGTAGCATTAAGTGAAAACAGCGATCTCTAGCGGTGAAACCAAGAACGATTGTGGCGCGTTCACCGGTCAAACTCCGACCTTGAGTCTTGCAATGCCGCAACAGCTGTTGATTTTTGCGCGAGGGAAAAAAAGGGAATTTTTGCCTGTCGTGGTGGGAAAGATTGAAAGGCGAAGTGGAAACACTGTTCATTGTTGATAAAGTAGTTATGCTGTGCGATTGTTGTCTAATTTTTGGGACTGAAGTAAACTGTGTAAATTGTAAAAATGGCAGAGGTGAAATAAAACCGTGGTTTAAATTTTAGGGCAGAGGGAAAGAGCTTATTAATTAGACTTATTGAAAAAGCAAAATTATTAGAGAATAAGAAAACGGATAAGAGAAGGAGATGGATAGATTTGACTGAAAACTTCAACAGTCATGCTGAAGTGAGTAAGCGCACTGCGAAGCAATTGAAAAGTTTCTATGATAATTTTAAATGTAGAGTAAAACAAAAACGAATCCACAAATAAATATCCAAGTAGTTATACATTGTAGGCAAAATTTTGCCCATTGCATCAAATCGGAAATTTTAATCAGTTTGTATTTCGTTTATGTCAGTGTTTATCTTTATGCATTTAAACTTTGGTAAATATAAATATCGATGTATTCATTACAGGGTGACTAGCGACCGGGAAAAGTCATGAAATTTTAAATAAATGTCGGGAAAACTTCGTAGTAATTATATACCTAATAATAATTATACTAATTTATTATAGAAACCCTCACATGAAATGCTCCAATATCGAACTTGAAATGCGTTTTTAGATGGACAAACAGACAAATAAGCTAGGTAGGCTAACAAACATGAAATTGTTGTGATTATTCTCTAAGGTCTTTTTGTTTTTCATCTATATAAAAGCCAAACCCCTGATTCACTGACTCATTCATCAGCGTTTCTCGAAAACCACATGGCTAATCAAGTTGAAATTTGGTACACATTATTTGGAAATTTGCTTGGTGCTCTAGATGCATGCTAAGAAAGAATTTTGAAAAATGCCAAAAAATACAGTCAAAAGTGAAAATTTAAAAATTAGATATAAGAAATATGAAGTTGTGAATTGAATAACTGTGCCCATATCCATGACTACAGATGATCAACAAACAAAAGTGCTGGATCGATTCACGATTTTGTACGAATTTTAAACCACCCTACACGTTTAAGGCGAGTGAAGCGAGCCTGTCAGCTAGTAATTATATTGGCCAGGGAAAATTTTATTAAAGATCAGGGGAAAGTCAGGGAGTTTTTGTAGCTTACTTTGCAAGTCACCCTGCATTATCAAATCTGTATCAACAACCCAAGCTAACCTTAACTCGCTAGCCAAAACCGAAACATTAAAATATTGTTGAGATATGAACATAATGTCGATATTTTAATGTATCGTTTATTGCTAGCAAGGTTAGGATAGTTGGGTTGTTGGTAGTTGGTACTTTCTACATGAAATAAATCATAAATGATATTTATTGCTTGAACGTACTAACTTGTTTCATGAATTATTAATGCGTTGTTTTCGTCACTAGAGTTACTGTAACAGTTACACCTAAACGTGGAACATAACCTAAATGTAGAGGTTTAACAATTCGTTAAAATTTTGAGGGCTGCAAAAGCAGTCTTCAACTTTGACGAACTGTTTAACGTTCGTAAGTGCTAACGGATGTTGGTGAAACGCAAAACTGCTATTTAACAAGCCGTCAACGATTTGATGTTCGTTAATTGCTTTAACGAATGTTGGTGAAACCGGGCATAAGACTTGCAACCACCACTGGGGCTAAATTATACTTTACTGGCCACCCCAGATTTCTCAAAATTTCTAGTTGCAATAGATTTGGCATGTTATTCTGACTCTAAAACCATAAAGATTTTGTGTCGGTCATTTATTGTTGATTTTAAAAAAATAATTAAAGATTACTAACCTCACTTATGTGCTCCCAGATTTTCTACTTATTTATCATTCGATTTACAATAAAAATAGCCTAAACTGAATCTAATTGTCTGTTTGACTCTTCTAAAATCAAAAGTGGAACTTCACATCAAGTGGAATGATGACAAACTGCTGCGATCTAGCCTAGCTTCTTTTTAAAAAGCTATGTTAGGTGTTAAGTTTGTGCTTAAATTGGCAGAAACCATTACATGGATGTCTCTGAACAACTATCAACACTATAATGCATCAATATCAATTCAATTTTGTTATTCTACTTTAAACAGCACAGTTCTTATCTCAATTCAAGGATTTTTAACTCAATTTATTAATTAAACACTGGTGACTGACGTGAATTTTCCATTGATTTAGTATTAGAAAAACATGCCAAATTGACAACAAGAAATTTTGAGAAATTAATGGGTGAGCACTAAAATTCACAATGCTAAAGCCCACAGTGTCATGTCATGCTAACCTACTAGCAAGGTTAGGGCTACCTACTAGCAAGGTTAGGAAAAGCTTAGGAACTGCATAGGAAAAGCTTAGCTTTCTATCATATGCATTCATACGATAAAAATACGATCTCATATGACATTGTGGGTTTTACTTTTGTGAATAATAGTATACACCCAAAATTAACCACTGGTAAGGTTAGGGTCTTCAGGCAACTGATTACATGTGCTAAAACCGCCTCATTGCAGGGCTGAGTAGAATAAACAATCACACTATAAGATAGGCCTAGTATGAATATTTGTGAGGTTAATGCTACTGATTTTACATGAAACACAGACATGCATTCATTTTTATAACTATAATTAATAAATATCTTTTCTACTTACACTAACTGCAGCACTTCCGAAAGCTCAATCGACAACAACATACAATGGAAGACAGAAGTCAGCATTGGTTGGTTGGAATGTTGGAACTGTGTTTGGTTAGGAAGTGTGGATGTGATTTCATAGTGATTGAAAATTTAGTTACATTTAAAGTTTAATTGTTCATTTATATGTCTTGTTGATTAATATTTGTGAATTTATATTCCAACTGTTCCAATGTGTTCAGTTCAAAGAAGTTATAATAATATTCATGTCTTTTTTGTTTCAAATGTAAGATGTTGAGAGGTTGGTAGTGATGTCGGGAATGAGCGCCCTGTTTGAATGATGAATAATGTATTGGATTTGGATGACTTCAGAACCAGAAAATTGCAAAATTGACTTTCTCTCTGGTTCCGATTTTCCATCCCTAACAAGCTACAAAAGATAACATCTTTTGTACAGTCCTTTTAAATTTGTCAAGGCCTTTTATTATGAGGTTATAAAAAAATATAGTCTTCAAAGTTTAGTTTTTTTATTGATATCAACAAAAAAATTTATCAATTCTGTGAATGCAATTGTGTTCCAAGATGAAAATTACTTAATTTATGTGAATTTCATATTTTTGCTCGATCCCTAAACTCAAAATAAATAAGTACCACAATTTGATATCACTGGATGTTAGTGGATATACAGACATGAAGTTTTCTTCAATAATTTCACCTCAAGCTCTTGGCCACATCATACCAGAAACATGTAAAGCTATTTATGAAGTTTTAAAGTATGAATACTTAAAGATAAGAAAAATTATGAAAACTCCAAACTGTAAAGTACATTTATGAAAACCACAAATATCTTATAAAAGGAAAAGAAACATAATAATTGTCCAAAAATTAATTATTTAGACCTACATTGTTACATTAGTGGAAAAACATGATTCAAGTTAAATGTAGGCTATATAAAACAATACTAAATATTAAACTAAGTAATTGGAATTCAATATTGTCAAAAAACAAAACTAATCAGCCATTATTAGTACTGAAGAAAACAATACTAAAATCATGATTCAAGAAAAATGTAGGCTATGTAAAACAATACTAAATATTTTAGAAACTAAGTAATTGGAATTCAATGTTGTCCAATACAAACAAAACTAATCAATACCAAACTAAACAATACTAAATATTTTTGAAACTAAGTAATTGGAATTCAATATTGCCAAAAAACAAAACTAATCAGTCAAAATTATAGTATTAAAATAATTTTTTCAATCTAGAGAGGAAAATAGTGCAGATAAGAATGGTCACTTGCCATGCTGCTGGATGATGGAGTATATATATATATATGTCTGTGATGTTTTCCATGACGAAATACTTAATGAACAATCTAATATTAAAACTGACACTGTATTTCACTTTTAAATAATGTTTTACTCACATATATTGGAGATGCTTGAGGAATGCATTTCACTTCTGAAAAGAAGCTTCGTCAGCCTGATTTGTTTAGATTCTGCAGCTGTTGCGTTAGCCTGCACATATTTTAAATGAGGTACGTCATACTGTAGGAAATTCTTTGCTGTTTCCTTCTCTCTTTTCATCCCATACTTGACAGCTAGTATGGCAGAGACAGTCTCATTGTCAAGCCTATTCCGTTTCTCATTTTTTATATTCTTCATTGTACTAAACATTCTTTCTACAATTGCATTTGAGAAAGGCAAAGTCATGAAATAATTAATCAGAATTGGCAAAAGGATGAATTTAGGCCGTCCATTCTCTGTCATAGAAAACAGATTTCTCCAATACGTTAGAATGTCGGATGAATCGATTCCAATAAGGCTCTGTGTTCTCCACTCCGACTCCAACTCTTCTAAGTTGATGTTAATCTGAGATGGAAGGTATTTTTTCGCAATGTCATGGATTGTAGGTGGATAAAGGTTACTTGCATTCACAGGAATCAAGAATGAAGACTCCTTATACAAATCTCCGAAAGTGAATCTTTTTTTTATTTGTATGATTGCCTCGATGTAGAATTGCTTGGCTGACTCCAGTACCTTGTCCACTTCCACCTGCTCTTTATCAACGATCTCATTTAACAAAGTTGTTGCCTGCACCCCCAGATATATTTTGCTCAAGTGGAGATGCTCTGTTTTGAGGCAAGGATCGATTTCCATTGCTGATGTTTGTCTTACATATTGTGGCTTCATGAAATTCAATGCAATTGATTTAACCAGTTCTTCAATTTTGGGTTTAAGTTCGGGAAATAGAGGGCAATCTGACTGGAAGAAAGTATTCACTTTATTAAATAAACCAAGGCTGTAGTTTACAAAGTACATTTGACACTTCAAAAGTAGGTTTTGGAGTGATTTATGTGTGTGAGTGTTGGCGTGCGTTGGATCCTCCACACTTAAAACCCTCCAATAATTTTCAAGAGCTTCCCACTGCTCCAATATCCGTCCCACACAAGCTTGGAGTGAGAGCCATCGCGTTTGACAGGGCCTCAACATTTTATGGGGCTTCACATCAAAAAAGGTTTGAAATTCCTTGTACGCAGCTGAATTTTTTGGGCTACGACTAAAATGATTAAAAATGGTCCTACAAAGGTCTTCTAAAGAATTGCTCAGTTTTCCACAAGCATAGCTAGCTACCAGGTGGACAAGATGACAGGTACATTTGATGACCTGTACTTGTGGATGGTTCTTCTTTATTAGTTGTGAAACCGAATTGTGTAGACCCATCATTGTTGAAGTTGTGTCTGAGCAAAAGCCAACCCAATTTTGAAGTGGCATCTTATTTTCGTCCAGACACTTCAAGAGTTCATTATATATAGAAACAGCTGTTCCTTCTGGACAGTCGATTAGGGCAATGAAATCAACAACGGTTTCAAAATTGTGGCAATAACTTACCATAACAGCCAACTGTTTCTTCACACTAACATCGGTTGTTTCATCAATGTATAATGAGAAGAATGAACCCTTCATCTTGTCCAAGAGGCTCTCTTGGAAGAAAGGCCTAAGTCCATTCCTTATAATATTGGTAGCCTTTTGTTTTGCCAGTTGTGTTTTATTAATAACTGATTTATCTGGTAGACTCTTGATGAATTCTACCAGAGGTTCAACAGTACTTATGGGTAAGTTATTTTCCACTAGGAACGTGCAGATAGCAGCCTCTGTATTTTTAACTTTAGTATTAATTGAAACAAAATTGGAAATCACTGGTTGAATTTCAGTTGACTTCTCTTCAAGTTCCATATATTTTAAGTGATTTTTGCCAGATGCATGTTTTTGTAAGTCGGACTTACCAGCTTTGATGGTTACACTACACACTCGACACACAGCCTCACTAAATTCCTTCCCTTGGAGGAGCCAGTTTTTAAATTCTGGAAGTTTCAGCCAGTCCGGTTTGAATCTCTTGGAATGAGGTTTTTTCATAACCTTTTTGAATGAGGGCCTATCCTTCACTTTCTTCCTCTCTTCATCTGTGTCCAAAATGTCATCCTCCGGTTCGATGTGGCAGTCAGGTTTGGGAATATCTTCCTCATCCATGAGTGTGACATCGTTATGGTTGTGGGTTGCGATGCTTGAATAATTGTTTATCTCATGTTCCTGAAACACAAAAAGCTCAAATAAGTAAAAACTTCATTCAAATCAAACTTGTAATTGCAGGAGGAATTTTTCAGAAAATTTTACATGAGATCCAATCATTTCCATGCCCAAATCAATTTACTAAATTACAATAAGCTTATAAATTTGCAATTCTATATTGCAATAATTAATGTTTTAATAATTATCTTATAATTCACCGTGGTAAATGTTTAGAAAAAGTTCAATCTTCTTGTCTAGAAAGCATTTCAAAAACTGTGTTTGAGCTCTATTATTCCAGTTCGATTATTATAATTTTTATATTTATTTTGTGTACTGTAGTACTGTTGGCCCAAACCCATCATTGTTTAATATTTTATTCAATCATTTTGATATGATTCTTAATCATAATAATAATAATAATAATAATAATACTAATAGTATTATTAATAGTATCATAATACATGGTCCATTACTATATTATAGTAAGTTAAGTTATAATAATTTTGAGTAAATTAGTATTATTCAATAATTGAGTAGAAATTAATAGTTCTCAATAATATCTTGGTCTCAGTTTTTTTAATTACCTTTTCAGATGAGGGCCTCTCCACCACTCCCTTCTTCTCATTCTCTGTATCATCCTCCGGTTTGACGTGGCAGTCAGGATCGGGAATACTTGTGAGAGGGTTGTCATCTTGATTGCTCTGAGATTTTGCGACAGCTGTCTCATCTTCCTGAAACACAAAAAAAATCAAACTAGTAGAAATTTCATTGATATTTCAGTGCCAATATTTTTATTTGATTAATTTCAAGAGCACTATCTAGGTCCACTAATCCGGTAATAAATTAAAACATAATGTCACTTGAAGAAAAACGTTTCTCAGCATGTTCTGTCAAGTATCTCAATCGCTTCTGTGGTTATAGAGACCTGTAACTGTAGGAGGATTGTTTCAGAAAATTTTACATAAGATCTAATCATTATAATACCAAAATCATGTCATCAAATTACTTGCTTATTAATTGGTAGATTTTTAGGAAAATTAAATATTGATCTTGTATGGAAAGCATTTTGAAAACTAAGTTTGAGCTCTATTATTTCAGTTCAAGTCAAATTTGAATCAATATTTAATCATGTTACCATATATATTAATTTTGATAAATAATGGAGTAGGAGTTGCTAGTTTTCATTTATAAACTACAATACCGTTATGTATTGAAGGATAAACTTTCAAATTAAATGTACACTACGTTTCTACTCTTATAATAATAGGCGTTTGTACTCTAATGAGATAAATTAATTTATCATTTCTCATGTTTCTTTCTTATTTTAAAACAGGAGGGATCCTATAATAAAAAAACAATCAATTTAGTATGTTTTTGGCACAATTTATTATGAACTTGTGCCAAACAAAAGTTAGATAAATTGGTTTAAGTTATGTTGTAAATTCTAAAATTATGAGGTTTCATAAACAAAATGATAAAATGAATGGGTACCACTAAAGTAAGTTGAGTTATGTTTTGAACTTGAAATTATATGCCGATGATAACATTCAGAACTAAGATAGCAATAAAGAATGGGGTTATTTAAAAAGTTATGTACATCTCGGAGTTATTTTATGACTTTTGTCATAGAAATGTTTGCATTTACCAAAAACCCCAGTCATCATTTTGTCAAAACTGGCCAGCACTTCTACAGGTAAACAGGTTTGATTGTTTTACCTATCCCGTGAAAAAGTAAATGTGAAATATTTGCTATTTTGGTTTATAAATCATTCAAATAACTCACTATAGAAAATGAACTTACCTTTAACTTTGTAGTCTTTTTACTTTTCAATAGCCAACGATCCATCTTCTTTATACAGTAATTCAGTTTCACTAGTTGTAGGTTGTAGCTGTTGTCAGTGACACTCAAAGAATAATAACCAAAATGATGTTGAAGTTTTGAGGGTTGAGATTTGAGATTTGATGAAATATTTGAAGTAGGGCCTACTTTGTGGTCAACGCTATCTGTTATCGACCAATCAAAGTGAAGTATAAAGGGCTGTTTTCACTTTTCAAACATGTATCAACATAATAGCAGATTTTTCTATTGGAAAAATGTATAAGCAATACTAAATTCATATTATATTATTATATGAACTTCAGTAAATGATTAAATTTACTATTTTTATATACCGGTACCATGAAAGTATGTGAAAACAGCGATCTCTAGCGGTGAAACCAAGTTTCCATACATGTATCAACATAATAGCAGATTTTTCTATTGAAAAATGTATAAGCAATTCTAAATTCATATTATATTACATGAACTTCAGTAAATTATTAAATTTACTATTTTTATATACCATGAATGTATGTGAAAACAGCGATCTCTAGCGGTGAAACCAAGAACGATTGTGGCGCGTTACCGGTCAAACTCCGACCTTGCATCTCGCATTCAATGCTCGCAGTGACTGTATAGAGACTATATATATATATATATATATATATATATATATATAATTACTGTAGCATTAAGTGAAAACAGCGATCTCTAGCGGTGAAACCAAGAACGATTGTGGCGCGTTCACCGGTCAAACTCCGACCTTGAGTCTTGCAATGCCGCAACAGCTGTTGATTTTTGCGCGAGGGAAAAAAAGGGAATTTTTGCCTGTCGTGGTGGGAAAGATTGAAAGGCGAAGTGGAAACACTGTTCATTGTTGATAAAGTAGTTATGCTGTGCGATTGTTGTCTAATTTTTGGGACTGAAGTAAACTGTGTAAATTGTAAAAATGGCAGAGGTGAAATAAAACCGTGGTTTAAATTTTAGGGCAGAGGGAAAGAGCTTATTAATTAGACTTATTGAAAAAGCAAAATTATTAGAGAATAAGAAAACGGATAAGAGAAGGAGATGGATAGATTTGACTGAAAACTTCAACAGTCATGCTGAAGTGAGTAAGCGCACTGCGAAGCAATTGAAAAGTTTCTATGATAATTTTAAATGTAGAGTAAAACAAAAACGAATCCACAAATAAATATCCAAGTAGTTATACATTGTAGGCAAAATTTTGCCCATTGCATCAAATCGGAAATTTTAATCAGTTTGTATTTCGTTTATGTCAGTGTTTATCTTTATGCATTTAAACTTTGGTAAATATAAATATCGATGTATTCATTACAGGGTGACTAGCGACCGGGAAAAGTCATGAAATTTTAAATAAATGTCGGGAAAACTTCGTAGTAATTATATACCTAATAATAATTATACTAATTTATTATAGAAACCCTCACATGAAATGCTCCAATATCGAACTTGAAATGCGTTTTTAGATGGACAAACAGACAAATAAGCTAGGTAGGCTAACAAACATGAAATTGTTGTGATTATTCTCTAAGGTCTTTTTGTTTTTCATCTATATAAAAGCCAAACCCCTGATTCACTGACTCATTCATCAGCGTTTCTCGAAAACCACATGGCTAATCAAGTTGAAATTTGGTACACATTATTTGGAAATTTGCTTGGTGCTCTAGATGCATGCTAAGAAAGAATTTTGAAAAATGCCAAAAAATACAGTCAAAAGTGAAAATTTAAAAATTAGATATAAGAAATATGAAGTTGTGAATTGAATAACTGTGCCCATATCCATGACTACAGATGATCAACAAACAAAAGTGCTGGATCGATTCACGATTTTGTACGAATTTTAAACCACCCTACACGTTTAAGGCGAGTGAAGCGAGCCTGTCAGCTAGTAATTATATTGGCCAGGGAAAATTTTATTAAAGATCAGGGGAAAGTCAGGGAGTTTTTGTAGCTTACTTTGCAAGTCACCCTGCATTATCAAATCTGTATCAACAACCCAAGCTAACCTTAACTCGCTAGCCAAAACCGAAACATTAAAATATTGTTGAGATATGAACATAATGTCGATATTTTAATGTATCGTTTATTGCTAGCAAGGTTAGGATAGTTGGGTTGTTGGTAGTTGGTACTTTCTACATGAAATAAATCATAAATGATATTTATTGCTTGAACGTACTAACTTGTTTCATGAATTATTAATGCGTTGTTTTCGTCACTAGAGTTACTGTAACAGTTACACCTAAACGTGGAACATAACCTAAATGTAGAGGTTTAACAATTCGTTAAAATTTTGAGGGCTGCAAAAGCAGTCTTCAACTTTGACGAACTGTTTAACGTTCGTAAGTGCTAACGGATGTTGGTGAAACGCAAAACTGCTATTTAACAAGCCGTCAACGATTTGATGTTCGTTAATTGCTTTAACGAATGTTGGTGAAACCGGGCATAAGACTTGCAACCACCACTGGGGCTAAATTATACTTTACTGGCCACCCCAGATTTCTCAAAATTTCTAGTTGCAATAGATTTGGCATGTTATTCTGACTCTAAAACCATAAAGATTTTGTGTCGGTCATTTATTGTTGATTTTAAAAAAATAATTAAAGATTACTAACCTCACTTATGTGCTCCCAGATTTTCTACTTATTTATCATTCGATTTACAATAAAAATAGCCTAAACTGAATCTAATTGTCTGTTTGACTCTTCTAAAATCAAAAGTGGAACTTCACATCAAGTGGAATGATGACAAACTGCTGCGATCTAGCCTAGCTTCTTTTTAAAAAGCTATGTTAGGTGTTAAGTTTGTGCTTAAATTGGCAGAAACCATTACATGGATGTCTCTGAACAACTATCAACACTATAATGCATCAATATCAATTCAATTTTGTTATTCTACTTTAAACAGCACAGTTCTTATCTCAATTCAAGGATTTTTAACTCAATTTATTAATTAAACACTGGTGACTGACGTGAATTTTCCATTGATTTAGTATTAGAAAAACATGCCAAATTGACAACAAGAAATTTTGAGAAATTAATGGGTGAGCACTAAAATTCACAATGCTAAAGCCCACAGTGTCATGTCATGCTAACCTACTAGCAAGGTTAGGGCTACCTACTAGCAAGGTTAGGAAAAGCTTAGGAACTGCATAGGAAAAGCTTAGCTTTCTATCATATGCATTCATATGATAAAAATACGATCTCATATGACATTGTGGGTTTTACTTTTGTGAATAATAGTATACACCCAAAATTAACCACTGGTAAGGTTAGGGTCTTCAGGCAACTGATTACATGTGCTAAAACCGCCTCATTGCAGGGCTGAGTAGAATAAACAATCACACTATAAGATAGGCCTAGTATGAATATTTGTGAGGTTAATGCTACTGATTTTACATGAAACACAGACATGCATTCATTTTTATAACTATAATTAATAAATATCTTTTCTACTTACACTAACTGCAGCACTTCCGAAAGCTCAATCGACAACAACATACAATGGAAGACAGAAGTCAGCATTGGTTGGTTGGAATGTTGGAACTGTGTTTGGTTAGGAAGTGTGGATGTGATTTCATAGTGATTGAAAATTTAGTTACATTTAAAGTTTAATTGTTCATTTATATGTCTTGTTGATTAATATTTGTGAATTTATATTCCAACTGTTCCAATGTGTTCAGTTCAAAGAAGTTATAATAATATTCATGTCTTTTTTGTTTCAAATGTAAGATGTTGAGAGGTTGGTAGTGATGTCGGGAATGAGCGCCCTGTTTGAATGATGAATAATGTATTGGATTTGGATGACTTCAGAACCAGAAAATTGCAAAATTGACTTTCTCTCTGGTTCCGATTTTCCATCCCTAACAAGCTACAAAAGATAACATCTTTTGTACAGTCCTTTTAAATTTGTCAAGGCCTTTTATTATGAGGTTATAAAAAAATATAGTCTTCAAAGTTTAGTTTTTTTATTGATATCAACAAAAAAATTTATCAATTCTGTGAATGCAATTGTGTTCCAAGATGAAAATTACTTAATTTATGTGAATTTCATATTTTTGCTCGATCCCTAAACTCAAAATAAATAAGTACCACAATTTGATATCACTGGATGTTAGTGGATATACAGACATGAAGTTTTCTTCAATAATTTCACCTCAAGCTCTTGGCCACATCATACCAGAAACATGTAAAGCTATTTATGAAGTTTTAAAGTATGAATACTTAAAGATAAGAAAAATTATGAAAACTCCAAACTGTAAAGTACATTTATGAAAACCACAAATATCTTATAAAAGGAAAAGAAACATAATAATTGTCCAAAAATTAATTATTTAGACCTACATTGTTACATTAGTGGAAAAACATGATTCAAGTTAAATGTAGGCTATATAAAACAATACTAAATATTAAACTAAGTAATTGGAATTCAATATTGTCAAAAAACAAAACTAATCAGCCATTATTAGTACTGAAGAAAACAATACTAAAATCATGATTCAAGAAAAATGTAGGCTATGTAAAACAATACTAAATATTTTAGAAACTAAGTAATTGGAATTCAATGTTGTCCAATACAAACAAAACTAATCAATACCAAACTAAACAATACTAAATATTTTTGAAACTAAGTAATTGGAATTCAATATTGCCAAAAAACAAAACTAATCAGTCAAAATTATAGTATTAAAATAATTTTTTCAATCTAGAGAGGAAAATAGTGCAGATAAGAATGGTCACTTGCCATGCTGCTGGATGATGGAGTATATATATATATATGTCTGTGATGTTTTCCATGACGAAATACTTAATGAACAATCTAATATTAAAACTGACACTGTATTTCACTTTTAAATAATGTTTTACTCACATATATTGGAGATGCTTGAGGAATGCATTTCACTTCTGAAAAGAAGCTTCGTCAGGCTGACGAAGCTTCTTTTCAGAAGTGAAATGCATTCCTCAAGCATCTCCAATATATGTGAGTAAAACATTATTTAAAAGTGAAATACAGTGTCAGTTTTAATATTAGATATATATATGCTTATGCTAAAGGCCAAAACTAAATAACACCTAAACAGAAAAGCATATGCTTATGCTAAAGGCCAAAACTAAATAACACCTAAACAGAAAAAAAAATAAAACTACACGAAAATTAAAACACTATCAGACCGACAGCTCAGTCACAATTCTTTCCAGCCACTGTATGGCCTGGTCATCTGCCTTGTGCAGTTCTGCTAGTCCCCCCTCAAAGCCAAATTCAGGACATTCATTCACTATGTGAGACATGGACTGCGTCTCACCACACACGCATGATGGATCCTCAGAGAATCTCCACTTAGCCATGCTCTCCGCACATCTTCCAGCAGAGGTCCGAAATCTGTTCAAAGCACACCAATGTTTTCTCTTGAGTCTATAACTGAGTGAAAAAAGTGTAAATTTATTGAGTCTATAAAATTCGATTCTCTAGAGAATTTGAGGAAATACTCAATCACAATTCTTGTAATTCTTTACATTCGAATTGAAAGGTAAGTCTGATGTGAAAGTCCATCGGCAGAACTTCTATTTTTGGAACATCCGGTCCATTTTAGACCTCTATAGCCAACATTATGTACTAATAGATAATGAAGTTGGGAAGTCCATACAAGTTCATTTTAATACCTCGATTTATCTAATCCCCGTTTCCATAAATATTACATAGTTCTGCTCAGAATAAAACTGCCTAGCACCTGAGAAAATATTATGCTTTCTCTTACATTGATGATCAAATTCATCATTTGAGAATTGATGAGAAAATTTATAATAATTCATCCACTATTGATGCAGCCATATTAATATTGAGTAGTAGATGGATTCTTATAAACTTTGAGCATTGTAAGAAGCTGTAATCACAATAAATTATTTCTAATCGACATGCCGTAGCAAAGGGAACAAGATATGACTGGATGTGATTGATCAACTTTAAACTAAGTCAAATAATAAAATTAAGTTTAGTTAGAGTCGAGCAATAAAATAATATTACAATAGTGAGATATAATGAACCATTACATATCTTAATAATTATTAAGTTTAAAACTAACACATTTTATTAATTATAAATGCTATGAACTTCAAATTATTACAAAAGAAATTGACTCCAGTCTATTGAGAAAAAATCATTCACGGTATATAAACATTCCTTATTTATCTTATTTGATTTCATCTTATTTTTAAATTTGGTAAATGTGAGTACAGTATTTTCAACTGGTCTGGTGTCGAGTTGTATAACTTAATAGACATAAAGAGCCAGTTTCTCTTTGAGCTAGAATGGCCGTATTGAGGAATTCTAAGTTGAGCTCTATTACGTGTATTCAAGTTGTAGAAATTGTTTGAATCAGATTTTACTGAATTTCTTTGTACATAACATAGAATATTTAAACATATAGCGATGACAAAGTGAGTAAACCTAGTTCTATGAAATGCGGTTTACAATGAGCATTGAATGACAAAATTGCACATGATCCTGATTGCTCTCTTTTGAAGTACAAAAATTGATTTGGCTTTAAAACTATTCGCCCAGAGTTAATTCAAAATTAACTTTGAAATTTTATGGTTTTTTTAAAGAAATATTTAAAATTCGAAAATTCCACCCCCTGAAGAATGATATTCTCTTTCAAATGACACATCAAACGTAATCATTTTTTGTACAAAAATAACGGTGCTATGTGTTTCAAAAGATTACAATGATCTTAAACAAATACAATAAATAGTTTCACTCGAAAATGAATTTCACGGAATTGAAGTATACATCATTTTTTATTGCTGAGTGATTAATAACTGATGACTAATATAAATTTACACACCTACCTTTGCTACGTAACTAATTGATAAGATATAAGATACTCCTTTAGATTTGTCTGGATGGATTGTTACTGCTTCTGGAAGTAGAATCGGTTCTTTAGCCGCTAAAGATAATATGGGAAGATTGTGAATTATTATACAAAGTACACACAATCTTCCTCATGTTAGCAAAAGCGGCCTAAGAAGGCCTTGTCAGTTTTTTTACATATTTTCTTCGTTTTTGGATTTTTATTTTATTTTATATAATATTTTTTTTCTCATTCTTTCTGGAATCAGCTTGCTATTGTGGGTAAAAATAATTTATTGCAAGAAGAAAATCTTCAAATAGCTCTTTCTCGGTCGAAAAGGTACTCCTCCAGACGTATTCCACAAGATAACTCTCGAATGTACTCACGGTCATCCTACCTATCCTGCGCCGCATGTCACGTTTTATTTTTGCCCAGTGACTTTCAATCGATTGAGTATGCACATTCCGATCATCTGGAGATACAAAATTCAACGAGTGATTAACTGTTTTGTGCGTGTATCCATTTCGTTGTAGAGAATTATACCCCCTCCACATGTCAGTCATTACAATCGTTCCTGGTTCAACATGCTCCCGTATAACATTTAACCCTTCGATGCATGAAATCTTCAATTTTAAAATAAAAAATCAAGTTTATGTATAATATATTGCTGATTGATGGAAAAATATAAAAAAAAAAAAAATTCAAGTATTTGACATATTTTTTATTGAATTTAAGCCATGATCCCAAAAGTGATCATCATGCATTGAGTACCAATTCCCATTGTGGGATGAGATTGTTACTTCTCCTCATATTCATGATTGATTCAATATGATGACAGTAATATGAACATGGATACAAGTTCAAACACGTAAATATATAATATAAGTGTATAAATTTACATAAAACCAATAACATGAATACTAGATGAGACAAACAATTATAGAAAACTTATAGAGGTAAACACAAAAACAAAAAACTTTGAGATAATCAGTTACACAAAAACAAAAAACTTTGAGATAATCAGTTACAGAAAACATATCAATATACATCAAAAAGCCCATAACTTGACAGGAGCATACAAAATAATTCAAAAACAAATACAAATATATATACACATATTACAAGAAAATTATATATACATATATATATCCTCTAAATACAATTTATGAGCTTCAAAATCGCTTCCCAGTGGTTTGGACCCACCTAAAGCTGTAGGTCCACTCATCTCTCATCATCATCATCCTTCCCATTACCCACGCACAAGTCTAGAGCTTATGTGGGCATCATCCTCAGCAAAAAATATATATATATAATTACATAGTATCCAATCTAAATAGTAGCCTACACATAGAAAAGGCTAGAAATCTCAACTGCAAGATATAAGCAGGAATCAAACTGGTAGGAAAAAATCATTCACATTATTTTTAATTGCATTGAACACACTACCCACAAACTTGTTTTCATAAAAAATTTGATACATAAAAATTATAAGTTACACATAAAAAATATTCCAAATTTGACAGAAAAATTTGTCAAAACCAAACTGCAAGATACAAGAAATTATTTATAAATATTATCAACATCAGTACACCTATGAATATAAATAAATACACTAACAGGCAGATATGTAGGCATTGGAACCCATAGCAGTGACTTATCAGAATAGTTCACAAAACTTATGTGTGGAAATTTTTGAAGCAATTCTGTTTGCTGTTGAAGCATAAATGTACATTGCATTTAGAACACTTCACTACAATGTATTTGTTGCAGCCTCCATTCTTGCACCTTTTCTTCTCACTATTCTCAGCCCAATGTCCTATACCATCTTTTTGAATATCAGTTGCTGGTCTGTGGCTTGTTGGTTGATGTTTTCGTGGTGGCTCCTCCTCAGGTGAACATGAAGGTCTTCCTCTCTTTGGCACTTTGTTTGACCCAATTTTACAAAGAGTCTCAGCTAGCTCCAATCGAAAGTCCACCAATGTCTTCTCTTTTCTGGTATCTTGCTTATATTTCAATGCTCTTCTGTACAGCAGCCAAGCATTGACTATGGCCACATCAATGAGATGGTAAAAAATGCGCATATACCATTTCTTACTGCGCATGATGATGCGGCCTCTCCCAATCATACTGTCCATATTGTCAACACCTCCCATGTTCTCATTATATATAGAAATTACTTTTGGACATGGTAATGTCACATAAGTTTTAGTTTTCCTTTCAAATCTTCGTACATGACCAACTGGATCAGCTCCTACTAGAGTTGATAGCATCATCACAGGCTTGTTGTCCTTCCACAGTACATTTGATATCTTGCATCCATTCAGATCAGTGATGTATTCAATGCATTCCCCTCTGGGTAGCTTCCGGGCTTCAACTTCATTAGGCTGCTTGCAGTTGTAAATTCTATTTTTCCTTGCCGTTCCCACAGACAAGATTCCTCTTTTGTGTAGATACTCCAACAATCTCAGTGATGTATAATAGTTATCAAAGAATAACTTGTAGTTGCAATTGACTGGAACATTTCTTGTGAGTCTTACCACAACATTGCTACTTGAGCCCAGGTCTGGCTCATTATTGGGACGATTTTCGTTTTCTTTCCCTGAATAAATCTCCATGTTGTAAGTGAAGCCTGAAGATCCACAGAGAAGAAAAAGCTTATAGCCATACTTGTGTGGCTTATCTGGCATATAGACTTTCAATGTGTGACGTGCCTTGGTGGCACACATCTGCTCATCAACACAGAGATTTTCTTCTTTGGGAATTGATTCGAATTTCCTGTTCAATTCATCCAAAATGAACCGAATTTTATAAAGTTTGTCACCTGCAACAGCTGAAGAATTATCACTGAAATGGAGGAATCGTCTAATTAGTTCAAACTTATTCACTGGCATAGTTTCCTTTATAATAGAGATTCCAATGAGCGAGCTCCAATACAGACGAATGTTCCTCATGCTCACAACTGATGAAAAAATGAGGATGCCCAAGTAATTTCGAATGTTTTCAGGTGTGATTTTATATGGTTTTGATGGATCGCACTGTATACTATATAAAGAAGATTGATCAGCTATATGTTGAATGAGTTCTTGATTGAAAAAATAATTGAAAAAATCATATGGAGTCTCTAAATTGGTGATGGTTTGTGATAATTCAGAATTCCCTGTAAAACTATTGTCATTGATGGGGAAGCTATCTTTTTTCCACAAAACACTCCTCCTATCAAAACTATCACTCACTGATCTACCGGCACTAGTTGATGTTTGTTGAGTAGTGTCCAAAGTGTCAGCAACAACTGTCTGTTCCAAATCACAACTAGCATCATCAGAGGGTTGTACAGCATCATTTAAAATGAAAGGAGAATGTTTTACCTTATTGTTTGTGGAGAACATTTCATCTTGAAGAATCTCGTCCTCGTCAATTTCATCTTCATCCTCACTTTCCTCTGGGATTGGAAGAGTCAGTAAAATATTGTCTGTCAGTTCAACTAATTCACCATCTTCTCCCACAAAATAAACTTGTTCACTATTCATTATAATTTATATTATAACTCCAACAATGCAACAACAAACATCGAAACACAAACAATGAGTTCACTGCAAACAACAAAACTGGATTGTGAGGTTAGAATCGCGGATCGGAAGTAAACAGTCCCCCCATACCAAATGCATGATGATCATTTTTAGGATCATAGCTAATTATATGAATAAAACAATTTGTTTATGCATAATAACATTATTATTGATGACAATGGCTTATCTATATAAATAAAATTAGAGTTTTGTCTGTACATTTATCAGAATTGTATATTTTTTGGTTATTTTTACGTTTTATACATTAAATAAGCCGAAAATAGTCTTATCTCACTTTCTGTCTGTCTGTCTGTCTGTCTGTCTGTCTGTCTGTCACGGCCGCAAAGGCATTTTTCGCGGCCTTCTCCTCAAAAACGAGAGCATCGATCGGGATTTTAGTTATTGAACAGTATTGAACGGTTTATTGACAATGTCTTTAGCTATAAAAAACTAAATTAACTTTTTTTTTAACAGAGTAATAAACGTTTAAAAACCAAGTGTTTTGCGATTTTGGATACATTTTACGCGGCCTTCTCCTGAAAAACGAGAGCATCGATCGGGATTTAAGTTATTTATCAGTATTGAAAACCTTTTTGACAATGTCTTTAGCTATAAAAAAACTAAATTAACTTTTTTTTTAACAGAATAATAAACGTTTAAAAACCAAGTATTGTGCGATTTTGGATACATTTCTTCCAAGTTTTATTACCACATAAGAATAAGAACAAATCACGTAATTTATCATGATATATCAATCAGCTGTTCTCAAATATAAATGGTGGGCCCTTCGCGGCGTTATTTACGCTGTCTGCAGACTTGTGTAGTCGGAGCATTGCAGTCTTTTAGGAAACATATGTCTGGTGACTCAAAGCTGATCTAATGTTTTATCAATTATTTCTTTGTTGAAAAAAAAAAAAAATTTCTAATTTAAATTTATCAAAACAAAGATTAACATTTCAGGAAGGTGCGGTTTGTGCTAGGCTCTTGGGAATTCGCCAGGTAGCACTATTATTACCACATAAGAACAAATCACGTAATTTATCATGATATATTAATCAGCTGTTCTCAAAAAATATTCTCTTCGATACCTGTCACTGAATTGCTGATGTTCTAAGTTGTTTACTAAGGGCCCGTTCACACGATACAGTTTTTGTGCGGTACAGTAAATTTGCTGTATCAGTTATTTTGCAGTGCTTTCGTTTGCATGTACATTTCATATTGTATGTTCACACAATACTGTTTCGACTGGATCCAGTAAAAAAGCTGTTCTAGCCGATTTCTACATTCGGTTTTGTCTTCGAAAACAGTATCGCTACAATCAGCTGTATGCAAAATAACTATCCGTATCCGGTGGCACATGTATTGTACCGGTAATGGATATGTTCAAACGACACGCTTATTACGCTGGAAGCAGTCTTCAGATCGTCAGCATTGATCTTCTTCATTGATATTCTTCAGCATTGATCTTTTCATTTGATCTTTTCATTCGCCTCTTATTAGTGAATTCCAGTGTCCAGAAGTGGAAGATATTAGTTGTGAAAATTTAATTTCTCTAATATATGAGAGACCCGCCTTGTGGGACAAGACTTGGATTAATATAAAAATAAAGTGAGAAAAATGTGTGGAATATTGAAACCAGAATTTGCGTACTTTGATCAAAATTTAAGAGAAACCTTCAGTAAGAAACTTATTTAAAAAAATCTTAGACAAATAAAAAAAATCCTGGACTGGAATAAATAAAACTGAACTGGAAGCGCAATGGAAGAAGGAGGAGAGCACAGCAATAAGCAGCAAAGCCTGACCGTGTGAACATCACAGTACAGTTGACGCTGTACAGTAAAAAAACCGTACCAAAACCGTTGCAAAAAAACTGTATTGTCTGAACTAAGCTGCTAACAAATTCATGATCGTTGCTATCAAAAAAGCCGAAACTTATTTAGTCTTATTTCTAAACATAATCCGTACGAAGGACGGGCAAAATAGCTAGTCTATAATATTTGCTCAGAAAATTAAAAATAAGTTTTATATATGAGTATAAAAATGCATGTTGCAGCTGATCGCCACGGCATTGACATTTGACATCTTGAGTCTCTACACTTTTTCTGTAAAGTAGTGAACTCTATGAGGAGAGAATAGAACTACTTCGAAAATAATACAGAACAGATCACAATGCATAGTGATTCTTTTTGTGATCATTCCAGCTTGTTTTATCAATTTGAAAAGTATGATCACTTTTAGGATCATCATGCAACGAAGGGTTAATAATGTTTCTGCGTCCCTCTTATCAACGATTTTTAAAAAACATTTCTTACTCTCTCTATCGATCCCACCAACCACCCAACGAACCTTACTTACACGCCCGCGATTATATTTTCTTTTCCCAAATGCACTTTCGTCGAATTCAACTACTTTCCCATTGCCTCCAATTTTTGCAGAATTCTCGGTCAGCCATAATAAGAGTATTTCCCTAAAAGAGTTCAACAGTTTTCTTGTTGTAGGTTCTGACAAACCCGTCTCTTTCACTATAACAGAGAAAGGATATTTTAATATCCACGCACAAATCACCATCAAAAAAGTGATGGGGTTTATTCGCGCAAGTCCAAAAACTGTACTGTCACGTGCATTTTTTTTTACTTGGCACATTTTTGCTCCACATCGATGCACAAGGTTTCCTGCTTTCTCAACGTTAAAATGCATTTTACCATCACACGCAGAACAGTCAATAGATTTTTTCACCAATTTCCAATCTAAAAAACATTTTTTACTTCCCCTAACTGCAATGAAGTTTTTCAACGCTGTTAGACTTTCGAAATTGAAATCCATGATCCAGATAGAAATTAACCAGATAGAGTCAACTGATATTCACTTCTACTGTCCATCAACTGAAATATTAAAATGTCCCTCCCTAAACTGGATGGTGCCACCACGCCTGGGTAATTCCCAAGACATCTAACAATAGCCGTGATGTGTAGGAGCAGTAAAGTTAGACAATAGAAGGGTTTCCGTGACAGGTCTTCAGGTAGAAATAGCAGGTCAGGTACGATGACCATATGATTATAGAATCATATGATTATAGAAACCATCAGGTTTCTATAACCCGAAAATTCTTTCATTTTTTTAAGAAACAAATTAGGTTTTAATAATGTTTTCTAAAACCCCTATTCCAGAGTTAGATTCTATCTCAGTTCAATCAACAGTTAATTGAAGGATTATGTAACCCCCCACGTAGTTCAGCCTAGTATTTGGCCCCAACCCTGAGTTTTGACCCTGATCTAAGACAGGACATTTTTTCCATGGCTAGTCCTAATTACAGGTCTAGAGTTGAGCTCCTCCCATCCTTTTAAAGACAGTCAGAACCTCTAGCTCAATTTTTGTTTAAGGTTCTTTGCTTAATCATGAATATGGTTTTACTCCTGGATCACCTAATAAAAGGCAGCCCTAGGGGAGCCGGCCGACCAAGGCAAGCTCACAACTCACCACTGGGTAAGCCCCATGATCATGGGCTTGCAATCCCGCACATTCTGAAGCCAGGGGTGCTTGGCTAACCCTTCTCCTTTTCTCTCATTCCATCTTATTGCCTTGACTTTCTGAAATCCCCAAAAGGAATCGCCTGGACCAATTCACTATCCATGGTCCCACCACTATTTCCTCCAGTATCTACTCCAGCCAGTATTTCACTCTCCCTCAAGTCTCCATACAAGCTATCTCTCCTGAAGACCCCTCCAAGCAGGCCGACCTCCAATGTCAGGAAAAACAGCACCAAGCATGAGAAACGGTCATCCCTTATGTACATGGCATAGATGCTGAACCCCAGAGCCATGAGGCCAAACATTTGACTGGGGAACATGGTTGATGTCATCAGTCATCACTATACACAGCCCCACTACAAACTGTCTCCAAAACCTTGGGGAAGTACCTGCTATGACCTTCTGGTCCACTCTCACTTTGGCATTGGCCAGAGCTCCCTTGCTGTACCACAGCTGCATCTCCAGAAAGGCAACAGTCCCCCCTATGAGCAGTGATGGAAACACCAGTATAAACCTCAGCCACTGCCCAGTGCACCAGGAAGCCAAGAGACCCCACAAAGTGGCTGGTATCCAGCATTTGTACACTGAGGGCATGAAGTAGTGCATCAAACCCACTCTATAATCCTTTCTCCTGTCTGAATTAAGGAGTCCAGCCAACATACAACTGGGGCCCAACAAATTGGAAGTCATAAGCCAGGTTAAAGGAAACTCTGACCTATGAGTGTACAACCCCAAGTACTTGGGTCATTGATGTTGTGTACCCAACTATAGAGTCCATTCCTCCAATTCAAGAGATACTCCATGTCTCTCATGGGAGTTCTCAATTCAGGCTGTTGCTCCATAGGAGCCAAATACCTTCTGGTCAGCCACATGGCAGCAGCATCCACTCCTCCAGCCACAACAAAAAAGACGAATATCACAAATAACAATATGTAGACTATACTTGAAGAGTTTCCTCCCACACCAGGGAAAACAGCTACTATGACCATAACGAATACAACAGAGAAGAACATTTGAAAGGCCATAACTTTGAGCCAACCACAAGCCATACTGATTGTCAATGTGGTCATGGTTAGTAGCAAGAAAATGAGTAGTAGAGTCAAGTTGATTCCTCCCTGCTCTGTCCTGTACCTCTAGAAGACCCTTACCCAGAAAATATTTCTGTAGCCCTCTGAATTCCTCTTACCTACTCTATGGTTTTCACTAATAGCATTATATTTACAATAATTATTGTCACTCATTTTTATGTTTATGATTTGAGGATTACTGGAATACTCACTTTACAATAATGAAACCAGCAGCCTTTGTGCTTGGTATCATTGAAGACTGCATATAGCATTTATCAAGCCTCTCTCAAGTTTGTTATTGCAACAACAGGCCATGTTATTAATCTCTCCTTCACAATTTCCAAAATTTTCTTATATTTTGTCTCAGTCCTATTTGTATGAGGAAAAATGCTACTGGGAATACCTTGAAAAGAACAACTATTTTCAAATCTTTTATTTCAAATATATTTAATAGGCTGCTATAATGTTGTGTTGTCCTAGCTGCACAAATATAAACCCAAGCCACTGCAGAGTGCAGGGAATTTATAGCAGCTTGTGTTTATACAGGCTGCGGCAGAGAGGATAGATGGTTTTAAAAAAATCATAAATTGTTAATTTTTACTAAAAAACAAAGTTATTGATGCAGTCAGGTTTGCAAGGAAATAGCATTTGAGACAGTCAAGTGTGGAAAATCACATCAGGCATGTGGTGGCCAAAATCGTTGATGCAGTGCTGAAGGCGTTCTTGGAAGTTTGCATAGACTCTCTCCAACATTGCTCTCTCAACTTGGGCAACTTCCACACAAATTGCATCCTTCAAATCATCCAGAGTTTGGGGCTTGTTCTTGTATACTCTAGCCTTGAGGTGTTTCCATAAGAAAAAATCACATATGGATAAATCTGGGGACTAAGTAGGCCAATGAACATTGCCAAACCTGGAAATAAGGTGACCAGGGAAGAGAGGGCAAATAATGTCCATTGATGCTCTGGCTGTGTGGGCAGTTGCCCCATCCTGCTGGAACCACACATGTTGGGTTGGAACACATCACCATCATAATGCAGGGAAAAAGAAGTTGGTGATCATTTTGACATAGTGCTCTGAGTTCATGGGAACAGCACAACCATTACCATCTTCAAAGAAGTAAGGGCCAATTATGAAAGTTTGCAATACAGGGCACAAAACTGTTATTTTTGGGCTGTGCAGCAATCTTTTGTGTAACTGTGCTGCATTACCTTTTTACAGTGTATGGCTTGGGAAGTGAACTTCACTGTCCCTAAGGACAGGCTATCGGTTTTTGGGTATTATATCGGTTTTCGGGCATATTCAATAATCTGAGATTATTGAATATGTTGTGAACTAAAACTATGAATAACAAGATTAAATTTCAAAAACAGACATCCCATCACCCAAATCTATTGATACATTGTTAAAAGAAAAATTGGAGAGATGAAAGTAATTTTGAAAGTTATCAGTTCTGAAATGGAAAAATTCCATGAAAAGAATTGCAGGTCACATCTTAGGTCTAAATACTTACCTTTTACACTTTGATGAAGATCAATAGAAAAGAAAATAATAAACTTTTTGAATATTTTACTAATTTGGAAAAAACCTTGAGAGCACTTATCACAAACATGATCTTTTTTTCAGCTCCAGTAAAAAAGAACAAGATTCAAAATAGTATGGCTGAAAATAACAAGAAACTCTCAATCATACATTTTCAACATAGTAATCCATGACCAAAATAAAAGTCTGGATATAAAATTATATTCTTACTGCTCTTCATGACTGACTATTATTAAATACATTTCAATCATTTTATTTACAATTTTCATTTTTATTTGATGTAATTTACAAAATATAAATACAATAACAAAAGGTACCAACTATTTTAATTTATAAGAAATGTATCTTTCAATATTGACACATCTGTTTATAGCTTTTTTGTACCCAAGAGGCAGGAAATTTGAATTTGATTCAAGGACAGCTGAGATTAGTCAATGATAATTTTGTATCATTACAACTGTTGCAGATTTTCATTACCCCAATAATGGCAATTCTGCTGGTTAACCATGCTGTTTAGGTGAAAGTGGGCTTCATCTCTCATGAACAAAATGAGGTTCTCATTTTGATCAATCAGTGCTTCCATCTCATGTGCAAAGTTCATTTGTTGTGCATAATCTCCGGGCTGTAACTGTTGCACAATGGCCAATTTGTAGGGGTGAAAGTTGAGATCCATACACAAAATCTGCCTTACCAAACGATCACTGGTGCTCCACCATCCAAGGCTCCATGATGACAACCGGTAAAACAATGCTAAGAACTCATGAGTCAAACAGCACCCTCCCCACCTCTCTTGTAGATTGACAGGGAGAGTACCAACCATCTCAAAAATGTCCATCCTCTCTGCCGCACTCAGTATTTGTGCAGCCAGGACAATACCACTTAAATGGTAGTGAACACTTTTTTGGAAAAGCATATTTTAATACTTTAGTAATGTTTAAATAATCAGATTAATTATAACTCAAATACTATTATTTGAAATTTAAACAAGTTTGTGCCATTTAGACTAACAGATAAAGTGAAACAGACACTGTGCATCATTCTTGAGTACACTACCTTTTACTCTATTTACATTGAATATACTTGTTTTGTACTTACAACATTCTTCAGAAGTATATGAAGTGTAAATAGTTGATTTGGCTGAGGGGGGTTGTGAGGAACCACTATGAATGTAGCATCCATGAAGAGGTTATTTGTCTTGGCTGGATACTGCTGTAGGTGTTCAATTGTTCTCTGACTGGCAAACCCCAGTTGCTCTACATCTTCCCCTTCTATCTTCTGTAGGAAGAAATTCTCCCTCATGTCCTGTGCAAATCCTCAAATAGTTTCCCTCATTTCTATTGAAGAATGAGGAATAGGAGGCTGGGTCTTATGTTTTGCTTGCAGCATACCTTTTTTAACATTGAGTTTTGAAACAGCAATCCTACAAGATGTCTGAAAAATGTTTAGAAAAATTGAGATGATTCACCCTACAGCTGGCAGGTCTTTTTGCTGTAACTGGCAAGCCGAATTAGGCATGTATGAAGAGGTTTTTCTGAATAATTGTAAAAATACATCTAAAGCACATAATATAAAGTATCATACATTGTTTTTCTCAGAAAATCCCAAGGAATAATAATATGTGAGAATAAAACTCAACAAAAAAATTCCTTGTATGTCCTTTGATCAAAAATTTGAAAAAAAAATCAATTTGAAATTTTTTTCATTTTCAAACACTCATAAGTTTTTTGCACTGTACACTACGCACATTCTAGAATACTCAAAACACTCCTTAGTTTATCTAGATTCATAATATGTACACTTATAGTATAAAAATGAATAATAATAAAGTTATATACAAAAATGTGTAATATTCTGGGTCATTGACAGGTACTTCATCTTCTGGGGTTCTCTTTTTCCCAACTAACCCTAAAGGCCTCCGAAAGTGTTCTCATTTATGAAAACAAGCAGGATGAACACCACAATTGCATGCAGGACTTCGGGATTTTTTTTCTGCTGTAGAACACAGGGCACAACTGCTTTTTGTTACCAGGAAGGCGCACAAGCTCATGCTCTAGATCACCAGCTGGCTATGGCATGGGTGGTGGTGGTTCATTCTGTGGCTGACTGTCCTCTATGAGCTGTTCTACAATTGTCTCCATAAATTCCTCATGACCAAGAGGTTTATCAGTGTTCAGACTACACAAAATATAGGCATTGAATAAAAAATATAGGCATAATATAAAATAAATAAATAATATAAAATATAGGCATATCTAAAAGATATATAAAAAAAATTCCAGTATCTTCTGGTGACCCTGCTGCATGTCACATGATAAATTGACTTGTCCTTATTATCAACCCCACCCATATTCAAGTTGTACTTGTTTTTCAGGACTGGCTTCATATTTACTTTCCCACTTCTACAAATAATTCTTGTATCCTCAGCATGACATCCGGTTGTTAACAAATGAACTGGTTTTCTTTTCTTTGTACCCAACCATCAATATTTCATTTTTTTCTGAAGTACAGAGAACTCTGAGGAGGGATTTGGGAAGTGAGAATTGTTTTGGAAAGGTCTTTTGGTCTTTTGTTTGCTGTGCCTGTGATATAAGTTTAATGATATAAGTTTAATTGTTTAGTAGACTTCTGGTATAATTTTATTGTTATATATATTGTATTATAGTGAGACATTATGAAATTGACTGAATGTTTATGAATTGACTAATTGTATTATATTAAAATGACATGTAGTTCACAAAATGTAATTGTATTATATTAAGATGACATGTAGTTGGCAAGATTTAATACTGTGATACTTATTGACGAAATGTAATATTAGGTTAAGTTGACAAGTCACCTGTCAGATGGGAAATTCCCAAAGAATGATTTTTTGTGACAAATGTAATAAATAAATAATGATCTTAAAGTTCATTTGCTAGTAGAATGTTCCTATAAAAGTTATCAGTGAAGATGTGATAGGATTTATTCAATAAATTGCAAGCTCTTAGGAGAAACATTATTACAGTTTGTGAGGAAGGGTCTTGAATATCTGTTTATCACTGTAAAGCTCTGTATGTAGTATGTAACTATATTTACTCTCTACCACTTCAAACTTTTTATGCCAAATCTTGCATGCCTTTTATTAGGCATATAAACGAATCTATTTTTCATCCCTATCATGGATTTATCAATAGAGATATTTTGGGTGGGAATAAAATATTTTTTTAATGCCTTATTCATGTGGTCCAAGAAAGTTTGTACTTTGTACCAAGGGTCATGGCCTTGCTGGCCAGGCGGTATGTATGGCTGCGAGCTGGTATGAAATGCAGAAGAAATCAGTTGGAATCTTCTGAGATACATTAGACTAGGAAAAAATGGGGTTGCTTGTGATCTTTTAGTGCTCCAGTACTTTTCAACATTATTTCTAGGAATTAGACCTATATTTATAATGAGAGCTATATATTGCTTCATTTCAGGTATTGTCACTGCTATCCAATTTTCTAGTCTAGAAAAACAGCCCATGTTCCCTGAATCTCTTTTATTTTGTATCTTGTTTTCAGCATATTGATTTGTGTTATCAACAAGCATATTCCATACTGTTTCTGTGAAAAATAGATAGAAATACATTCGGGGAGGACTATTCCATGGAGGGCAGTTTCTTGCACCTACATTAAATGTAGTACATTGAACTCTCCTTCAACATTGAGTTCTTGTTCAGGTGGGTATACTCTGACCCAATTAGGGGCTGCTGGAACAGGGAAAGGATCTTGTACACCTACCATATTATTATCTAAGTCATTATTATCATTATCATCTAGCTCTGGTTCATGATTTTCACCCTCCTGGTATTTGTGGTTCGTTTTCATCATGCTTGTCTGGAACATTCAATTCAACACTGTCCACTGAAATACCACCAGAACTGTCACTAGAATAACCATTGAGTTTGTCTATAATTAAGATAACGGAACACGCCAATGTGTTTTTAAAAAGCATTTATTAGAACAAAATCGGTCTACTGACCAGCATAGTAACAGTACGTGAACAAGAATGACGACTGAACTAATTTTACAAGATGTTTTATAATCTAAGGAATGCTTACTATGCTATTGTACTAATCTATTGTTCCATATCTATATAACTCCTCCCTCCTCAAGATGAAGGTGTCCTCACCTTCATGTAGGTATAGGTAATTGAGGGGTGAGATGAATTCCTGCTGTATCCCATCTTACTTGTAATTTATCCAAAACATGTTTATTATTTTCTTTTTGCTCTAAGTAAAAATTAAGTTTAGTTTTTATATAATGAAATACAATAATACAAATAATAATTATCAAACTTATGACTAATACAAACATAATATAATCTGAAAATGATCTACTAATTGGATAATCTTCACTTAATCTTAACGGTTCTAATTCAGTGTTTGCTCTATGAATCTCATCAAAAGTTAGATTAGTAATAATTTTATTAACATGTGTTGGTATTTCTGTTGGAAATATAACATTACTTTCCCAAAATGAATATGGTTTGCTATAATTGAAAATTTTTTCAGTTTTGTCAAGAGTAATCAATTGTGTTGATTTTGGATAAATGGTAATATTCCTGATTTCTTTAACTACAATGATTTCACTTACATTAAACATTAAATATTGATTAATAATTGGAATATATTTAACAAAAGGCTTGTAATCATTTATAACTAAAGTTCTACAACTACTCAGTTTCTTATCAGCTATAACTTCTCTTATACATTTGTCTAAAATTTTTGTCGCATTCTTACAATAATATTTATTATTTAATAGTGTGCAATCGCCTGTTAATAAATCTTTTCCTCGAATTACGAGAGAAGGATGCACGTGAATAGTTACAATTTCGTCATTTGTATTAACTGGGTACGACAGCATAAAAATTGTTTCATACATAGGAGATTCAATAGGCAATTGTATGAAATAAGAGATGAATTCATTATGAATAGAACAATGTACATTTCCTAATTCCCATAGTATTTCTGGCTCATCAGAATTAAGCTAACTCTAATAGATTTCATTACACGAGACAATTCTTCAAAAGTTAGTATGCTAGAGTGAATTATGTTTAATTTATAAAAATCCAAACTTGTTTCAATATCATCTGTCTTATTATGAATGAGCGTAATTGTGTTGAATAAAATATGGTGCTGTTCATTTAGCTCAACTGAATCAAATTTATTGCTTACTGAGTTGAAATAGTTATTGAGTTTCTCATTGTTTGAATGGATTACATCAATGCCTTGTTAATCGATTGATCAAATTTTTATTAATTGACAATTGATTCTTAATATCATGTTCTAAATTGAATTCATTTGAGTGAACCTTTTGCAAAATTTCATCATATCTTGCTTTATCGTCAACATCCATATTACCAGTCAACCAAGAGATAGCAGAGCCTAACCCATTAATAAGACCTCGTTTTATTCTATACTTATTAAGTAAAATATGATCAAATTTCAGCTTTACATGTTCTAAATGCAATTTAAGTAACCTAGTTTTGTTTTTGTCCTTTTCTTTCGTATTCAGTAGATTCACTGAGTGTTCAAGTTTCATCAACTCACTATGTAAGGATGTTGTGTTGATGTGGTGTACATACGTGTAGGTTCCATTGATAATGAAGGCATCTTGAATCCTAATCGGGATTATTCCTGGTGTTTTACTCAAGTCGGTCGTTCTGAAGGCCTTTGCTGGTGATAGGTTGTGGATTATCGTTAGAATGATGAGGAGCATCTTGTCCTGAAACAGATTCCTTATTTTTAACTACTTTTCGTGGTCTTTTTGACGCGATTTGGATGAACTTTAAAGGGGCGTTTTTGAATTGCTTTCAGATTCGTCACTCGATTTGTATCTTGATTGTAGTTTACTTTGAAGAATTTCGGTTTATTTTTCATGTTAAATGTCGTCTTTATGTAGGCGTTTTCAGGGATTTCAATATCTTTTTCGCGATTTTTATTTAGTCGTTCAGTTCTGCTCTCTTTTTCAGCTTCTAATTTACTTTTTATAAATTTGTGGACTGTTTTGAGTCGATCTAAGTACTCGGTCGCTCTTTCTTCAGTTACTAATGTATTTGTCAAATCGTTCATGTATGGATTTTTTGATACACCATATGTGATTTCCATTGGAGTTAATTTAAGATTAGAGTTGAGTGTGTTGTTGAAGGCGATTAAAGCTAATTTCATGTTTTCTTCTGTTTTTCGGTTTTTGTTTTCCAGTTGAAGGGCGTTAAGGATTTCTATGAGTGTGGAGTGCGCTCGTTCAAGTAAGCCACTTGAATTGGGTTCCTATCATATTTCACTTTCAAACATATCTGACATTTATTGATGTAGTCTCTGTAATATCTCGAAGCATTGATGGCCAATAGTAGGTTTTCCGAATGTGATTATAACTTTCATTTATTCCTCAGTGACAAGTTTTACCACAATGGTAGTTAGCAACAATTTCTTTCTGTTCATCTTGGTCTGTAACGTCAAGGTTGATTTTCTTATAGCACTTTAGTTTTATTGATTTGAAGGAATCCTTGATTACATTCAAAAAGCTATGGAGTATCATTTCATAATCTAATTCTAATGATCCTCTCTTAGAACAAAATATTCCATAGGTCGTATTTGGAATTAGATATTCGAGACATTTATTGTTTATTTCTTCTATATCGAACGGATCCAATATATAAAAGGTCAATCTGGTTTTTCCAAAAAATTTCTGTATTTTGGGTGGTTTGTTACCACGTTCTAAAATTAATTGATTGTGTTCTATATTCATGATTTTATCTTCTTCCATTATTGCAACTTGGCTGTTTGAACTATCTTGAGAGTAAATTGTTACATTGATACTAGCTACTTCATCATTATTTTCATGATTTTCATTATTCTCATTATTTCCTGTTCCATATTCTTGAAGAAATTCGTCTAGAACGTCTTGAGCAAGATCTGGTGGTGAGTCTACCATGTTGATTGGCTGCTGTGGAATCCTGGAAAGCGCATCTGCTACATAGTTTGTTTTTCCTTGCACATATTTTATTTCAAAATCAAATTCTTCTAAGTAGAGTTTCCAACGTATTAGCTTTGAATTCGGTTCTTTAATATTATGTAGCCACTGTAAGGGTTTGTGATCAGTCTGTATTAAGAATTTTCTTCCATAAAGGTACGGGCGGAAATGTTTACATGACCAAACTATTGCTAGTAATTCTTTCTCAATAGTTGATAAGTTGACTTCATGTTTGTTAAGTGTTCGGGAGGCATACGCTATGGGTAAATCCTTTCCATCAAACATTTGTGAGAGTACTGCTCCCATCGCAAAATTACTGGCATCAGATGTTAGTATAAACTGGCGTGAGAAATCTGGTAATTGTAAGATTGGTCCGTTTTGCAACATAAGTTTAAGTTTTTCAAAAGCTTCTTTAAATTCACGATTATTTGGGTTGAATGTTTTATCTTTGCTGAGGGCTACTGTAAGAGGTTTTGCGATTTTAGCATAATCTTGAATCATTTTTCTGTAGTATCCAGCCCACACAGCACATAAGCTTAAACTAAGTTTGTATTTTACTTGGTTTTAACACTGTCAAGCAAGTTTGGCGATCCAAGTTATTTCCAAGCTCAAATCAAGCTGTTTAATACAAGCTGGTATTCCCTAGCTTATTAATAACTTGGGTTTCACGGCATAATAATGGAGGTGCGTTTGGTGCGCGCGCAACTCATAAAGTTTCTTTTTTGTGCACTAGTTTTGCTAGTAGCGCATAGCGTGATCTCGTCAACATCGTTGTTATTTCATAGGTCCGCCATTGATTGCTCCATTACCAGATCACCGCCTCACGCAGCAATTTGCAATCTTTCAGCAATCTATTCAAGTTATTTAATTTTAATATTTCAATTGTTTGCTCACTCGAGCAGAGTTTTAGTTGAACATCAAGATCCAAAAGGTAAGTGATTACTGAGCACTATTCATGTATTTTGCAAGTATATGTGCATATGCACATAATATTAATTTTAGGTAAGGATAAACCATTGTGCATCATGTATTAACGGTGAAAATAAAGAGTCTTACTGACTCTTATAATTCCATATTATCAGCATCCTTAGACTATGATTCAATACGATTTTTGATGCCATTTAAACAATACAGAGAAAAGCACAAGTCAATGATTAGATTCCTGGATGTCTTGTTCCATGACGAACTGCGTTGTTAATATTAACTTGTTATGTGAATTTAACGACTTGCAGTCAAATATTCATTAAGAATAAGTAAAATTCACTTACTCTGTAGGCTTTCGAATCTTTGAGATCCGTTTTCAGAGGCGTGTTCCTAGATCATCAATGTCAGTTTTTTTTTTTCAATGATTAGTCTACAATAAGGTGTTACCTATCCTACTTTATTTTATTTTATTTCAGAAACCTAACTTTCTCCCATTGTTTTGTGTAGTAGTGAAGTCATCACTTTCTAGGCTTTAAGCTAAAGCAGTGTAAACTTCTAGGTAGGCAAAGGTCTCGATCTATTATTTATTTAGCATATTATTAGCTTTGCCAGAAGTCTAGGAGATCAAGCTTAAATTTATTGCCTGCAGACTAAGTTTGGCACTGTGCAACAGCAAGAATGAACATTTTTGGATCTGATAGATAGAATTTCTTGTTTTGACTGAATGAGAATTTGACTTAATGAAACGAATTCGTTTTTTGTGCAAGCATATTTTTAAAATAGCATCTATGGCCACTGCTGTTTTAGTGACAGTAGGCCTACGCCGTACTGGTACCTTTGGGACAAAAAACAAAAAAAAAATATATATTTTGTAACTTTAGGTGAGCCATTATGCGATTGACGCAATGTAGAACTAGCAACTGTGTCTACTTGGTGCGAGACTGTACCTAAGTTTATCAAATTTATAGATTTTTTTGTAAAATCTAGCTATCTAAAAACACACTGATTACCTTACTTTCCATTTTTGTAACAAACTGTTATTTGAAAAATTATGCAATAATACATGTAAACTAGGTTTTTGTGCGCTTTTTATAATATGCCCTTGAAATCTGTACAAGATTAAATTTCTACAGTAGGCCAGTTAGTTAGCAAATACAGTTTTTTTCCAGTAAAAGCAGACATAACTTTTAAGGAACCACAAGTTTGATATGCATAAAAAATTTCAAACTGTCTCAGACAAATAATCTTTGTATTCTTATCTTATCAATTTAAAAAGTTTTCCTGGGGGCGGACCCCTTCTGAATAACCACCAGACCCCCTGGAACATTGCGTACCTGAACCTTTATTGTTACAAAAGCAGCACTATCTATGCCTATATTAATAACTTAATATTTGCTGAATTAAATAATTTATTTGTAATAATCAAATGCTACTATACTGTTTTGCTGTAATATCGTAGATTACAAATTTAACATCTATATTTTATATGCAAATTACAATTTTTTGTCACATAAAGTATTTATTTTTCAGCTGAAAGTACTCATGTCGGTGGGAGGGAGAGATGCTAAGGCAATGACTTATAATTGCTTGAGATGGTGTCTAAGCTACGCAGTCGCAAACAAATTGTCTTATTCAGGTGTGGCAGCTAAGGACAGGGCAAAGACCAAGAAAATAGCCTTTAAGACCATGCAGCTCTGCAAAGTTATTAATGGTAGGTTTTTTTAAATGTTCTGTCTAAAATATTTGGAATCTACATTCCAACCTACCTATCATCACTGACAGTGCCACTGCTGATAGAAAGATTGTTAAAGATTGAATAAATATATCAGGAAGCTTGTTTGAAGGTTAGGACATTGGCCTCACACATTAACAAAACTTGCTTCAAACTAAACCTTATACGTACTTATGCTAGAATGCAAATAAAACTACCTAACAAACCCTATAGAAACCTACAATTCAATGCAGAATATGAATTAGACTACACGTTAAACTTCTTAGACCTCACTATCACAAAACTAAATAACATGCACAAATTCAAAATCTACAGGAAACCAATTCTCACAGACACACTTATTCACAACTCATCCAACCATCCACACCAACACAAACTTGCTGCTTTTAACTCCATGATCTGTAGACTCTTAAATGATCCACTATCACAAGCTGACCGACCACCAAGAAAAAATTAATATGATCAAATACTTAGCTCAACAAAACGGATACAACACAAATATGATAGACAGAATCCTAAATAAAATGAAAACCAAAACAGATTTGTCATATACATATTTCAATAAAAAAACACATATTCAAAATCTACAGGACTTTTGACTTTATGCAACACAAAGTAGCACATATTTTTCAAGAATCTGTATTTAACACAGCATTCAGAACAACAATTAGCCTGAGACACCAGCTCCAACAAAAAAACATCTTACCCAACAAACAGCAAAATATGTTTTTCATAACCCATTAAAGTTTGTCATGTAACTAACTACATTAACATTTATTTTGTCTTTCTAATTCAAAATTCAGAGTCAGATTAATATAAGGCAATGCAAAGATCAACCTTACGTACATTTTTAATATGCACTATGCCTGATTTTCAGATTCAGTTATCTTAAAATGCATATGTCCATCAATTAATGATCCTGACGTATGAATCAGCTGGCCTTTGTCAGTATCAAAGCTACACAAGGCATCACCCATCCTTCACTCATACTTGGGTTGAGATACACCTGTTTGGAGTTCCCATTTCAAAGTTAACTTGACCACGTGGATTCATTGATTTCATCAATTTTAATTGATGGTACTCCCTGACTTGTTGAGGCGTTTAAAGAACGTTCCCTAAAGTGATCTATTGTCAGTAGTTTCATGTTACTGAAATGACAAAAACACTATTATTTTACAGTTGCTGTGAAGAAAATTCACCCTTCATCTACTGACCAAGATTTGAAGGTCTACATGTGTCACTGGTTGCAGCAAGCCAACTCAAGGATCCCCAAATGTAAGAATACTTATTTAAGTTATTTTAACTATTTATCCTCCAAATTGTGTCATAGTTCTTTCCTTTCAGAAATACATTTTTTTCATAAGTGTCCATGATAATGAATTAAAGTGTATATGATGTTGAAGATCCATCTTGTTTCCACTAATATATAATAAAAACTTAGAAAACACTTGAGTGGAAATTATGACTCATGTTATGGCATGACAGCTATTTCACTCTGATGTTAAAAGCATCGTCAGATGACCCACAGTACACTCTGAGTATACTGTGAGTCATCTGACAATGCTCTTAACATCAGAGTGAAACGGCTGTTACATCATAATGTATCATAATTTCCACTTAGTGTTTTTCAAGTTTTTATTATAAAATGTATAGATTACAATACATAGGTTTAGTATATAATAATAATATTGTGTGACCTGGCTGGCTCAGGTCTGGTGTCAGAGTTATCAGGTCGCACCTGAATAAGTTCAGGGCCTCTGACGTGACTTAACGACTGTTTTTTTAGGCAGCTGGGACCGACAGCTTAATAATGTGTCCTCCGAAACACGGGAGTGGCCTGAGGTAAATAGTATATTAGTTTTAGTATAATAGGTTTAGTATATTACATAACATGGGTGGTGAGATGGTGTTTACTGTATGAGTATGATAGTTTATGCACAAGATGAAGTTGAGTGGGCAATAATGATCTTAGATCAGCTGATCTAGCTTTTGGTCAAATGTTTTATCAGTGAATTATTAGCAAGTAGCCACCCATAAGTGTACGGTAATAATCATTTGATGATCTTTACCACACAGTGTGCGGTAATAATCATCAAGTGACATCAGCTGACAAAAAAAGATAGTATATTACACTACAAGTGTGGGAAATGGAGTTTACCATACAAGTATGATAAGGCATGAGATGAAGTCAAGTGCAGTATATTATCATACAAGTATGGTAAACATCTTCTCAGACAAGTTACAAATGATATTTTTTGTCATACTAGTCTGAAATATAAAAATAATAAAATTTGAGCAAGTACAAGAAACATCATTAAACATAACCTTAAAATCCACCACAGAAGTAAAATACTAAAAATTTATCTGAGATCAGCTGTTTTTCCAAATTCTGAATCAGCTGGAATGTGGTAATATCCATTAACACACTGAAAAAGGATGCAGTAATGAAAATCTGCTGTTCTTTCTGTAAACAGTTGTTTACTGGCTCGATTCAATGCTTGGTAAAGTGGTGAATGTGTATGAGTATGACAAAAATATTATTACCATATTGAGAAATGGGTAAACAGCCAGCACATATTTTTGTATTTGTGCTACACATCTAGAGTGAGTTACTTCAGCCATATTATGATTGCCACCTATCACTGATTTAAGTGACAATTTGGTTTAAATTAAGCTGTAGCATTTGGATGATCTCTGTTGATTAAAATATATAATGGCTCTAAATGCCATTACATGTTTGCATTCATGACATTTGCCCTATCAACCTACTTCCTCCATTTTAATTGTGATTCTTTTTTTCAGGGCCTTTGTAGAAGAAAACCCTCAAGCAGCTACTTCAGAATAAACACTGCTGTGTGTGTTGTATACATTAAAATTATTTTATGAAGATTCCTTCTTTGTACATATAATTTATCCCCAACCCCTACTAACTATGAAAACTATATGCATTGTTTTATGAGTGATTTGGTAATCAAACCTGTTAATTTTATCATATAATACCTATATACTTTATTTAAAAAAATTTAAAATACTATAGTTTTGTCCAGGAAATTATAGTGTTTTTTTAAATGTTGCTCTCCAATTTCAATATTGTTGTTATTCAACAGCAGTGTTTCAACTATAGTTATTTTGCAGATTTTTGTTGATAAAGTTCAATCAGCTACCTAAAAGCCTGTTAATAACTTGGGAATGTAAGTTTACTTTAAGCTTACTTTAGACTAGTTGTAATAAGCTTGTTTTTAGCCTGGTATTGTAAGTCAGTTAATAACTTGATAATGCAAGTTTACTTTAAACTTACTTTAGCCTAGCTTAAACAAGCTTGTTATTAGCCTGGTATTGTAAGTTAGTTTTAAGCTTGTAACCTCAAACTTAGAACAAGTTGAGAAAGTGGTAACTTCGAAGCTTAAAACAAGCTATTTTTAAGCTTAAAAGCTTGTTTACCCAAGCTAAAGTTAAGCTTGTAAGCTTGTTCTTTTAGGCTTGAAACAAGGTTGGAACAGGTTTATTGTGCTGTGTGGGAGTGAGTCCTAAAAATTGTTTAACTTCTTTTACTGTTTGTGGTAGTGGAAAATTTTTGACTGCTTCTATTTTTGCAGGGTTTGGTTGTATGCCTTTTTCTGAAATAATGTGTCCTAAGTATAGTAGTTCTCTTTTGAAAAATTCTGTTTTATTAAGTTGGATTTTTAAGTTATGCTCTCTCAATTTTTCAAAAACAGATTTTAGATGCTTGAGGTGCTCTGTCAGGTTATCCGAAAATACAATTATGTCATCCATATACACTAAAACATTTGGCATCTTAGCAAAAATCATATCCATACATTTTTGAAAATGATTTGGGCTGTTTTTCAATCCAAAAGGTAAACGAAGAAATTCATAATGACCATTTTCAGTGGAGAATGCTGTTTTTGGAACAGAGTCTGGGTGTAGTTCAATCTGGTGAAATCCGGATTCTAAGTCTATTGCTGAGAAATAAGTTGCACGTCCTATCTTTCCAAATAAGTCTTCAATGTTTGGTAAGGGATATTTTTCATCAATCGTCTTCGAATTTAATTTCCTGTAATCCAGTACCATTCGTATCTTTCGTTGGCCTGAGGCATCTGGTTTTTTTGGCACTACCCAGATTGGGGAGTTGTAAGGAGAATTCGAATTTTGAATAATTTTGTTCTTCAATAATTTTTCTATTTCTAATTGAATATCTTCCCAAAATGCTTGAGGATATCTATAGTTCTTAGTATATACTGGAGTGTCATCTTTTGTGACTATTCTATGCTTCAGCAGGTTAGTGCTACAGGATGTATCATTTTCTTGTTTTATGAGTTCTGGAAACTGTTTCACTAAATTTATGATATTCGACCGTTCTTCTTCATTCATATGATCAGTGCGTATAAGACTTGGAATTTCATCTAAAAGCTTTGAACGTTTTGACTGACAGGTTTTATTAATATTTTTACAATCACTAATGGTATCCACTTGTTCTATTTCCATAGGTTCAGGACTAATGGTCATGAGTTCCTCGGCGAAAACTAAGCATAAACATTCGTTTTTTTCAATAGTTACTAGTCCTTCTTCAATTCTATATTTATCGTTATTTACTGCTGTGACTAATCCTTCCTTCAATTTTGAAGATGACTTCACTGGGACCGAGATCACATTGAAGCCTGGTTGAAGAGTAATGCTCTTATTATCTAAGGAGAATAGCAATTCTTTAAATCCATTCTCGTATTTTAAAACGTTTTCACTAAAATCTACATTTGCTTTTATTGCACTTAGTGTTTCATGGCCGAGAAGTATGTCATATTTTGGTGAGAATTCAAATAGATACATTTTTATTTTGTATGGCTTCGAAAAGATGTCTTCTGATTCGAAAAAAATATAGGGGGAACTTGGGATACTTGACCCACTTTTTTATTTTCTATCATAGATTTTTTTTAGGAATAGCAAATGGTTTGAAATGCATATTGAAGGCAAGCTTGAGGTTTTTTCTACATTATCCATAGGTATCAAGTCGAAATATAACTTGGAAGTAACTGTTAAACCCAGATTTCAAAAACCTTGCAAAAGGGTCAAGTATCCCTACCCTAGGGATACTTGACCCCATGGGTAGGGATACTTGACCCACTTGATACTTACTCAATTAAACAGGTTACCTGCTTTATAATCACTTACCTAGTGGTTCAGAGTCCACCTAAAATTGTAGGCTCACCATGTTACTCACAACCTGACTCCTATGGCAAGGTGGAACCACCCTTAACAGTCTCCCCTCAATGAAAAGCCATCTCATATGTTTATTATTATTATTTTAATTCTTTAATAAGAATTTCTTCTGTTTCTACATGAAACCTTCCTTAAAATGGACTAAGAATCACACAAATGAAACAAGCATATTGAAAGAATTATTATATTTATTAAAAAGTTAATTAATAATTAGACTTACAATAAAATAAGACTTACGAAATTTGGAAAATCAAAATGTTCAAGATAAATGAAATTTATTTCTCTTAGAAGCTGATTTATGAAGATTAATTTTGTAAATGACTTTATCCCATTTATTTTAAACATATAAAATCAATCAAAAAACAAAACAAAATGAAAGATTAGAAATTAACAAAGAAAAAAATAAACAATTAGGCTAAACAAATTAATAAACAATTATGAACAAATATCACACAAATGAAAAAAGCATAGGCTATTGTAAGAATTATTATATTCATTATAAAGTGAATCAATAATCTAATTTCAAACATATGAAATTTGGAAAAACAAAATTAGAGAAAACAAATAGTCAAGTTTGGGAACAAAACTTGTAAATGACTCTATCCTATTCATTTGAAACATATGAAATTAATAAAAAATGAAACATTAGAAATAAGTAAATGAATAGAATAAACAAATAATTAATAAATGAATAGAATAAACAAATTAGTAAACAGAATGAAATAAATTAGGAGGGAACCAAATTATCAAGTTCAGGAACATAAATTGTCAAGTTCATGAAATAAATTAGGAGGTAACAAAATTGTCAAGTTCAGGAACATGGAATTGATTCCTCTTAGAAGCTATTTTGGGAGGGTTAATTTTACAAATAACTTCATCCCATTTGTATGTTAGACTATCCTGCTTCTCAGGCCAGCGCCAAAATTTTACTCTTCTCTCCAAGCATTCAACAGTTGGTCCTTTGTCTGTTAAAGCTACTATTCTTCCTGGGTATTTCTGTCCTTCATATCCTACAATAACAAAGTTGTTGATTGTGAAATCCTCTGGTTTCAGCTCTTCAGGTTCATCACATGGCACCCCATTGTCTTCCAAGCTCTCCAAAACCTTGCTCACATCATCTTCATCTGATTTCCTTTTTTTTGCAGGTTTCTTTTTTTAGGAAAAAGAGCTCTTTTCAATTTTCTTTCTTCTACATGTTTTTTCTTCTCTTCTTTCTGCTTCGTTTTTTCTTCAATCTCATTTTTGTTTGGTGTGTCTGTCACTATTATTGTTTTTCCTCTCTTCTTCCCTCCCTTTTCTTTCCGTTCTGCTGCTTTAGGGAATGGAAGAATAATTTCTGGACTAGTCTTAAGAAAAACTGTGGAGGTTGATGGTGTGTTGATGGACGTTTCAGATGGAATATTGTTTTGAGGTTGATTTGAATCTTGGTCTGAGAATTGTTGATCATTGCTTGATTTGGGGTCCTTGGTGGTGTCCTGAAAAGATCGGTCGGTTACAGATGAACTGAGAAAATCACAGTCTGAAAATATTTCTCTATTGAATGGCCAAATACCTGTTCCTCTGAAGGCACTCAATATATTTGCAGGGTTGAATGATCTTGGGAAAGCTTTCCCAACAATCTCTGCCACATTGTAGATTGTCAGTGGAACTCCTGGCTTTTCAATGGTTATTCTGTTTGAACAGTATTCATTGTAATAATTCTTGAATGATGAATAAACTGCTACATCCAGGGGTTGCAAACGATGTGAGCAATGTGGGGGGAAAGTTAAAATGACAATACCATTCTCTCGAGCAAAATCTACAGCACCCAATGATAAATGACTCTCATGATTGTCTAAAAGCAGCAGAACCTTGTTTTGTTGAGAACATTTTGTGTATTTGACAAAATGTTTCAAATAAAGAAGAAAATTCTCCTCAGTCATCCATCCTGATATGTGAGCTGCTGCATTGGAACCAGGAGGAGCTCCAAATAGGAATGCTGGATTTGCCTTTACTCTTGGAAATATGAAAAAAGGTGGAATACTATTTCCTAATGCATTGATAGCATTACAAATTGTAACAGTTTGTCCTCGTTCTGCTGAGGTCACATGGCCAACTTGTCTGAGTGACTTGGGAGCAAAAACTTTTGAGCACTTCTGGACGGTTGTGACACCTGTTTCATCAGCATTCCAAATGGCCTCAGGACCAAACTCATGACGGGTCAAGACTAAACTCAGGTTGTCAAAAAAACATTGCACATTGTGCTTGTTGAAACTTGTTGCCCTTGAAAGACTAGTTGCCTCAGGTTTCTTTAGAGAAAGTTGAGGATGCCTATCAAGAAAACCCCTCCTCCAAAAATATCCAGCAGTTTTTTCTTTCTTCCAACTCTCAGGTATCATCTTATCATTTTTAACTGCCAAATCATATGCTAGTTTGTCTAGTATCTTTGTTGTCAAACCATGATTCATCCTAGCCATAGTTTCCAAGTATGAAGCAAGCTCATTTTCCTCTTCTTCCGAAAAAATTTGCCTATTTTTGTAGTCTGTAGAAAGTTTTGTTTCACCACCTTCCTTAATTTTACGAACATACCTTCGGAGTGTATTACGTGATAGACCATACTCTGCAGCTACAGAATGTAGTGGTTGTCCTGTTACAGCTTTCTCCACGGCTGCTTTCAAGATATCAGGAGGAATTGGATCTCGTGCTTTGGCCCCTTCCTTCCTCTTGTATTTTTGTGGCATCTGAAATAAAAAAAAAATCATTCTTATTAGAAACACTAATATAGATTTGTAATCATAAATTTATAATTATTATAGGCCTATGAACTAGGCCTATAGGCCTATATTAATTATAAATTTAGAATAAATTATAATTTTGATTGATAGCCCTATTGATTAGGAATTTCCAAATTAATTAGGACAAATAAATTATCAATTATAAATTCTATAATTGAAACTAATAAATTTCTGGTAGATATAGTTATTTTAATATTTAGATAAGATACTACATTAGACTTTTTATTCGAATAATTAACTGTTTAATTTGCAGTATGCCTACTGGAATAGTGGGTCAAGTATCCCTAAATGGGTGGGGTCAAGTATCCCTAAATGTCGCTTCAGCATATTTCGTCAAATAATCAATTAACCAAGATTGGATCTACAATTTATTCTATACTAATTTGTAGCTAATTATATGTATAATTGAATGAAAATGCTGAATGATTTCTTACCTTTCATAAATATTATGAAAATTGATGAGAACTGCAGCAGTGAGAATTTACTTCCAAGTACCTGTTTTAACAATATGTCCTCTGTTCTCCAATTACGATCTGAGCAGAATGGCTTCCTGCTGTGAATTGTTGGTATGTTGGATGTCAATCAGTGCTACCACAATCACCACTCAAAAATTACCTATTCATGACAAAATACCCATGGGTCAAGTATCCCAAGTTCCCCCTACTCTTGTCCTTTGCTTTCTCCATTTGGAGTTTTGACAATAAAATCTTCTCTGTACCTAGTAATATCTGGTGAGACTAAGGACGGATTAACGTAGTTTTTGAGTGAACCTGTGTCTACTAGCCATTTGTGATTTTTCTTATCACAAAAATATGGGAGAGATTTGTTTAGAATTTTTAAATCGAATTGTTGGGGGGTCCTCCGCATAGCTGGGGCCTGACTCTAAAAAATGATCGGTTAGCTTATTGATTGAGTCAGTCAGAGAGTTGATTTGAGATTGCATATTAAGTATTTGCTCTTGTGTGGAATCATTTTGTTGTGTTTCTTCCAGATAATTTACTTCATATGGTGATCTGTAATTCCTCATTTTCTGTACAGGGTCTGTCCTTTGTGTACGCATTGATACAGTATTGGATGAGTTCCATTGTGCTTTGTTATTATTTAGTGGTTGTTGTTGAAAGTTTTGTTGTGAAAAATTTTGTTGTGAAAAATTCTGTTGTGGAAAATTTTGTTGTTGAAAATTCTGTTGCGGAAAGCTTTGTTGAAAATTTTGACGTTGAAAGTTTGGTTGATAGAATCGTTGATTTTGTTGAGATCTAGGTTGTGAAAATTGTTGTCTATCATGAAAATTTCTTGAAAAATTCTGGAAAGGTTTTCCTTGGGTCCATTGTTTCTGATTGTTTTGTTCGAAATTTGGAATTCTAAAAGAATTGGTTGCCTGTGTAAATCCACTATCGTATCTGTTCATTGTATCAATAGTGGTGTTGAAGCGCAATTGTTGTAATATAATACTACAGTCATTAATCAATTTACTTCTAGCATCATCCAAGTTTTGTACTTGCAATACTTGTAAATGAGATCCTAGAGTTGGGTGTACACCATGAACAAAAGTATTAACTAGAGTTGCGTTAAGCTGTTGAGTTAAATTTTCTAATAAAGTTCCGGATACACCATCCAACTTATATCTGGTTAATACATGCGTGCGTTTTTCATCTAATCTATTCAAAAATTCAATTGGATGTTCTTTATAGTATGATTTCATTACAGCTAATTTTGCTATCAATTCTGGTACAGATCTATTATCAGCAAAATTTTGTTTCAAGGCATTAACTAATTCAGCGATATTAGAGCAAGAATTATTATAGGCTACTGCTTCAGCTGGTCCATCAAGGTGGTTCATGGCCACCTTGAAAAGAATCCAATGATTTCCATCTCTTTCTACTATATTTTAAGCACAATATGTTCCAAATAAATCTTCACAAGTGGAGATAAATTGTGGAAGTTTGTATGAAGTTCCATCATATCGAGGGATGTACTTTAAAAGTTCATGAGGAAGAGGCTTATTTATCTCCGCCATTCTAGAATTTGAAAAATTTGTTTCTAACCTTGATGACTGGATGACGGAATAACTCGCACCTGGGGTGGCGTGGTGATGAGCTTCCGGGTCTTCTTCGTTGTCCGTTGATGCTGGGATGCTTATTAATGGCCGGTTGACGTTGTATTTGTCTGCCAGGATGACCACTTGGCTGCTTCCGTTTAGGGTTGTTGATGTGGATGAGGAGTTAACACTCGCGTTTTCACTACTCGAGACTATTGGTCGCGAAATAATAAGTTAAAAAAACTTAATGAAAACATCCACAGTTCCTGTGCCGGGCGCCAATTAAGATAACGGAACACGCCAATGTGTTTTTAAAAAGCATTTATTAGAACAAAATCGGTCTACTGACCAGCATAATAACAGTATGTGAACAAGAATGACGACTGAACTAATTTTACAAGATGTTTTATAATCTAAGGAATGCTTACTATGCTATTGTACTAATCTATTGTTCCATATCTATATAACTTATGATAGTCACTATCATTTTCATTATCTAAATCTAATAAACATCCCCAAATTAACTTTTCATTTGAAATTTAACGACTTGCAGTCAAATATTTGTTAAGAATAAGTATAACTCACTTAATCTGTAGGCCAAGCGCTTTCAAATCTTTGAGATCCATCTTCAGAGGCGTGGGTTCCTAGATCTTCATGTCAGTTTTTTGGTTAGAAGTGTTGTGGTTTTTGTAAAATGTGATCAAAAAGTTTGTGAGATTTAAAATTTAGTTGTTCATTGAGATACCCAAATATCGCTGATATTAGATAATTCACTCATTTTTATGCATTGATACAATCCATGCCATAACCATGCATGACAATAACAAAAACAGTGTGTAGTGTGTTGTTGAAGGTGCTCAGAAGAATCAAGATACTAGAGTGCTAGGAGATGATAGAGTTCACATGAACTTGTAGCCCAAAGCCTTCTGAATCCAATGGTATAGTTTTCAAAGCAATATGACAGCTGGTAGCTGAGATATTAACAGATGTTTAAGCACATCTCAAATGAGACTTTGCCAGTTGAGTGAGGCATAACCAAGTCTCAATCGAGATGCTTGCCAGCTGTAGGGTTAATCAGAATAAGAGTACATTAGAAGATAGTATTTTAACCCATTTAAGTTGTAATGAAAATAAAAAATCATGATAATATTCAAATTGATTATTTTTTCTTTACTAACAACAGCTTAATGGATTTAATTTTTAATGAAATGTATAGGCCTACCACTGTAATTTCTTGGATTTACCATTTATCATTTGATTTATCATTTATCATTGCACTCCCAAAAAGGAACTTCATCAGCCCTACAAAAATCTCTTCAAAAAGTTAGTGGTTTTAACAATTTACTAAAATACTGGTCATTTGAAACTATTCATTAAGTATGCCTATATCCTATAATGGAGAACTCAAAATATGAATTTTCAAGTACAATCATATTAATAGGTCATTATATATATACCTTATTAATATATTAATGTTTGGTCTCTAGATTTGAATTCACAAAAAGATTATATTTACCACACTTTGTTTTCATTTATTTGTATTTAGTGAGCTTTTTTGCATCTAAATGATAACTAAATACCTTATAGCTTCCCCTTCAAAAATATTAGCTAAGAAATGGCCATCTTCTGCCTAGAATTTCCTTTTACACTTGCCAGGAGCATTGATTTTTCTTGATTTGAATTGTCCAACTCATGATTATGTGCTACCATTTCTTTGTGTGAAGAGTATGGGGGGTTGCATGCTCCTCTAGGCTCATGATTGCACATGCCATACACCTCTTACTCTTTTTCCAATGCACCTCAAGTATCTGAAAATGAGATATGGAAAGTAAAACATTAACATGTCTTGTCATTATTTTAAATAAAATGTAGTATTTGATTATCTCACAATTCATGGATAATGAGTAGCAGATGGCCTACTTTGCCAGTAGAGCATTTGCACTACATTTTTTTGTGGCTAAGTGCACAATCGCTCACAACAGTCCAGTAACATAAAAAAGAATAAAATGCTATAGAGCCACAAAAAAATGTAGTGCAAATGCTCTACTGGCAAAGTAGGCCATCTGCTACTCATTATCCATGAATTGTGAGATTTCTTAGATTTGTACAATGATTTTGTGTTTGTATAATGATTTCAAGAATGCTGTAGCTCAGTGACAAGGAAATATTAATTATTCAATCACTTCTGTTCAGCAGTTTGTTTCTCATTATAGTAAGCAAATCCATTGCACTCACACTGCCAACTTTTGAATCTGGTAGTCAGTGATGGCTTCAGTTGCTCTATGTGGTGATCAGCCACATCTGCCATTTGTCCCATCAATTTGTTTTAATTTAGAATAAATTTAGAACGATGGAAACAACCAAAAATTTAGAAGGCGAAACGTGGAAAAAGGAAAACATTTCCTTTCTACACGCTTGTACACCAAAACACCATCAAATACCAATGCATACAAAACCAAGAGGAACTAGGTTACCAAGCCAAATGAAGCGCATGTTTAGGAAACAACCACTCGAAAATATATTCACACCTCATTAACCTCAAAATAACCAAATTAAAAAAATATACATTTAACTCAACATTACAGCCTAAACTTATAATCATTTCAAGTCTTTAAAATTATGCGCATTTCAAAGATTACTTTAATTAACTAAATTATATCGTCATTTTCGTTATCCCATTGAATTAATAGTTCCCCACAATTCGTTGCACTCACTTTGATTGAAGCAAGAAATATAATAAATTTGTTACCTCATTCGATAATCCTTACTACTTCCAAGGTATTGAGTTCATGTTGGTTGATCTAATACAGCAAAATTCTCGTACTCTCCAATGCTGGAATACTCCAGGCCTCGAAGTTTCGAAGTCTGCAATTTGGGAAGACTGCAATTCAGGAATGCTGCGACTCAGCAACACTCTGCAATTCGGGAATGCCCCAATTCGGCGAATGCTCCTATCCGGAAATGACTCCAATTCGGGAACGAGTCTACGATTCGGGAACCGCTGAAATTTCAAATTTTGTAACTTCCTATTTTGATAATGAAATAAACCCTTAACTTGAGATGAACACTACTATGTCCAATTTACTTTCATGACCACAAATCCCAAACATTTATGTCACTTAATTACACATCTACATTACTAAAATTCAAACAATTCAGCAAACCTAACCTTTACTTCATAGTATCACAGCATCGCAGAATTCAAAATAGTTCACATTAATCTATAGCAATAAGGAAGTTGAGTTTCTTAGTTACATCATCAAATTCATAATCTTTTTTATCACAACTAACTACTAACTTTTACTACTGATTTAAATTGAATATTTTAATATCTTCCTTTTTTATACTAAACTTCTCTAACTCTTATCCATAGCCTATGAATTCTGACAAACAATTGCTTACATCAATTACATACATGAGAACAATTAAGCTAGAAATATAAATTCACAAAGTATTTCATATTAAAAAAAATATTGTTGTTACCTTATAAAGCGGCGAAGTACATAATAGATTATCTTCAAATCAAACAAACTAATTCAAACAAAGATGAGGTGAGTGGCGGTTTCCTAAAAATTAACTTTAAATCACATTATAAAATAAATTTAACTGATAAACATTGCCCAGCACAAGGGCCTAAAAACAAAACTTCACATCACCATAACCTCAAATATCGACTGTAACTTCATCAAAACTAGCGTGGTCTTTGCTCCATGCAATTTTGTCGAGTAATGAGCCGGTTGGTTGCCTTCTGACTACTCCTCGCTCTTGGTGGGAATCGATGTTCAGAAATAATACGAGGATTACAAAACTACGTAACTTTCATCGAATCAAAACTCTAGCTTTGCCTGCAGGCCTGCGCAGAACGCCTATTCCGCAAATGAAAAATGAACAGGTAAAGTGAGTGTAGGATAGAGCAAAAGAATGAGAAACTAGCTCTATCCTCTTTTACTAGACTAGCGTGGGACTCAATCCTGCTCGATACTGAATCTCAAAACAATGCTCTACTGTACTACCAATTCCAACATGAAAACCCAATCGATTCAATTACTTTTATTGAAAATTAATAATTAAAATCTAAACTCTCCAATAACTAGCTTAAAATGTCCTAATTCAGAAAACTTTACATAAAAAAATATCTTTAAAATTTAATAACGTTTAAAATGATACTAAACAAGTAAGTTATTCAAGGTAATTTAACAAAAAAAAAATTTGGGCTACTCCCAAATTCATAACACATTCCTGTAAAATGGTGTCATTTAACTCTTTGAAGCTCAGGACTGAGAATTATTATGGTCACATTATGTGCATGCAACTTGAAAAAATTGAACGGTTTTTTTTTTTCATTATAATGGGTTATTTTCAAGTAATAGTGATCCAGTGCATATTGTTCATTACAAAATAGACATTTTTCTTTGGTGCTGTCTTCATCATTTGTGTCAACTAATGGAGCCATATCATTGTCAGAATCAGAAGATGAAGGCCTTCTATGCTTCCTTTTCACATGTTCTGAGGTACACTATGTGGTTGTGTTCCCTGGTAAAAGAGGTTGCTATTTTAAATGAATCCATTTGTCTACATTAAAGGTTATGTTTAAGAGCATTATGAATATTGGAGTTTCACTCACCAATAGTTGTAGAATTAATTGTCACATGAAATTGAAAATATATAGCCCTCACACCATAAGAATATTTTTGAAAAAATTTACTTTTGACTAACTTAGTTGAAATTTTGTTTGCCTAGCATACCTTTAATAATCATCTGATGCTGAACTTCAAACTATACTAACACCTGGTGTTAAAAAACATATGTAGTTATAAAATTAACCACTAGATAGCCACTGGTTAAAAAACTGAAGAGTTCCAAGGTACAACACTCTCCTATATAAGCATGTTCCTATAAAATGAAGTTGATTAAAATTCAAAAAGAATCAACATAATATTTATTTTTTATAAAACAATGTCTTAGGCTACTTTCCCAATAATACTTTATCATTTTGTGCTGACACACCAGGAAAACTGGAATTAAAAAGCTCTTGGATTCTCCCCAATCCAATTTTTTTTGTGTAGAGTTTCCGAATTATACTTTTTAGATTTGATTATAGGGAAGTTCTAGATAATTTCACTAAGAATTTCCCTATCACAAAAGCTAAAATTTTCTACTCTTTTCATCATTGTTGGATGAGTCATTACTGTTTGTGGAAAAACTGGAGTAATTAAAGGATCAGTTGTCTTTGTTAATGAGATGGTTTGGACCACAAATCAGTTTTATTTTCTATTGGAATCACCTGATTGTTTGGAGTTTCATCTTCATCTTCACTATCAATTCTATGATATTTATTCTTCCTGTTGGCACATAACTGCTGAGTTTCATCTTCTCCAACACTTACATCACTAACACTTTGAACATCTGGTAATGGAAAATTACTTAGTCAATGTTTTTTCTAAAATCTCAATTTGTTGCCAGTCAAATAAGGAAAAATCGTCTATCATCATATCAATGCAATCCATATTTGTCAAAAATATCACCAAGAATTCTAATTATTGAGAACTTTACAAATCATTGTTGTAAACCTGCACAAGTAGTAAAAAAACATCTAATGCATGCACCCAAGTAAATGAAAACATCTGTTCAGATGGAACAGATGACACAAGGCAAGGTCAACAGATGTGAAACCAGTTGAACCACTGTGAAAATCTGCAATTGTTTTAGTTGACCGTTGAGGACTGATGTCATGAAATCATTGAATGAAACTCACTGATTTTGTTTGGTGACAGCCAAAAGAGATGTATGTGTCTGACAAAATGACTGACATGGCCCAGTGACTATCAATTCAACCATTCAAGCCTTGTCAGGCACAGGAGCCGGACAGCTTCTTTTTTGTGGGATTTTCTCAAAAAAATACAAAAATAATACCTTTTTGGTATACAATTAATTTATTTCAATGCATTTTGAATCAATGTGGAGAAATTTAAATTCGTAGGTTTTAGGAAAAGTATGTTGGCAGTTAACATGTTAATATTCCTAGAACCATGCTGTAGCAAAGCATTTTCAGCTGCTATAACACTACTGATAGAAAGTACTGTAGGTAGGACAAAAATTTATTTAAAACAGTGGGAATTGTATGGTAGGCTAGTTTATCTGAATCCTTACATCTTGTTCACAGGCAAGCACAGATATATTCATTGTCATTGGCTGGAATTTCCTCAAGCACTTTTTTATGGTTTCCATCATGATGGTAGCTTTTTTTGATCATTGCATTAGCTAGTGCTAATTATCTTCTTTCCTCTGTTTACCTGTTATAATAAGAATATACATTATTATAATCATAATATAGTTAAAATGTATTAACTTTTTTGGTACAATAAATTCAATAAATCCAATAATCCTGCTGTATGTAGATGATGATGGGTCGTGCAAAGATTTTGGAACAAAAATGTAAATAGCCCATCATTGTTGGCAGAACAAACAAAATCTTCATTGGTCATTAATTTCCCATGTACAGAAGTGAAGTAGTCAAATTAAATATGTCCATCACAAGAGAGCACAATATACATACAGTAGGCCTACACTACCCAATTAAAAATCTAAAAAGAAATCTAGCACAAAGATGGTCCTGATAAAATACAATAAAACCATCAACATACCAATGTAAAACCTTGCATATGTTGTGGGTTAGAAAAATAAAACCTTGTAAATCTACAAACAAGTTTGCAAATGAAAAATTCAAATATCTTAGGTAAATTTCAAATATTGAAATATTTAATCAATAGACAATGATTTCATTATGGTCATTATATAGAAACGTTACTTGTTGAATTTTATGGTGATTTTTTGTGACATCTACACACCCCAGGAAGCAATTATTTTGGGGTTGCAATTATTTCACAGAAAAATTGAAATTTTCAAAAAAAAAACATTTTTCATGAAAATTTATATTTTCATTTGAAAAATTCATAATTTGCAAACATGTGAGGAGTTCCAAATCTTAAAACAATGTAAACCAAGTGAATATAACATTTCAAAAACACTACTGCCCCCAAATGTAGTGCACACAAAGCGCACAGAACCAAACCTAACCTAACCTGGCTAGATGTGACTGAACCACCTCATACCTTTATTTTGATGCATAAAAAACATATGTCAAGCTAACTTACTATTAAACGACATAGATCAAGTGAATTATCACATTGCCAAAATACTACCACCCCAAATGCAGTGTGTGCTCCGCGCGCCTTACAAAACCTTCCCTGGGTGCCTAACAAAGCTAGATGTTTTTTTTTTTTTTTTTGGTAGATTACGTCTTGGAGACTCCAGTTAAGGAGTATAAGACAAGTCAGATCAACAATATTATACACTAGATACCATAATTACTTCAATTAGTTGAGGTGAGGCTTAATTTTGATGTGAAAGGAACTCTTGTACACTATAAAAAGCTTTATCAACTAAATATTTCTTCAATTGTTTTTTAAATATTTCTATATTTTCAAGACTTTTCAAAAACTGTGGTAGCTTGTTGTAGAATTTCCTACCAATATAACTAGGTTTTTGTTTGAATAAGCTACTATTGTGACTCACCAAGTGATAATCTCCTCGGCTTCTTGTATTATAATCATGTACATCAAGATTTTGGTTAATATCATTCGTTTTTACATATAAAGTAGCTTCATACACATATAAGCAGGGTACAGTTAGGAGACCAAGTCTCTTGAACAACGGCCTACATGAATCTAATCTATTTACTCTTTCTATACACCTAACCGCTTTCTTTTGGATCTTAAACACCCTATCAAGATTTTGTTTTGATGAATTACCCCATACTAAGATAGCATACCTAATATGTGACAGTAAGAGCCCATGGTAAGCTGTAAAAAGTAACTTTTTGTCATTCAATCTAGCGAGCTGTCGCAGGACAAATACCCCAGATGAAATTTTACTACATATTTTCTCAATGTATGGAGTCCAGGTCAATCATCTATCCAACATAACTCCTAGAAATGCAATTTTTTCTTCCTGGTCTAATTGATTATCGTTTACAAACACGTTTATAGCCCTATCTTCATTTAAATTATGTTTGTTTTTGAATTGAAGGTATTGGCATTTTTTACTATTTATAGTTAATTTCAACTGATTTAAAAATTGGACAATGGACTGCACACCTATATGGGCACTTATTTCTAAATTATCTAGAATGGAATTGCTAAAAATGAGTGATGTATTGTCAGCAAATAAGAGGGCTCTACCACTAATTAATTCTTTAGGTAAACGGTTGACATATAACAAAAAAAGCAATGGACCTAGTATTGACCCCTGAGGCACTCCAGCTTGCACCTCTAATTTATTAGATTTATTCTTTACTATACTATTACCAACTACTGTAGTTAGTTCTACACATTGTTTTCTCCCAATAAGATATGATTCAAACCATTTCAGTTCAACCCCATTTACACCTACATTTTGCAGTATTTTCAATAAAGTTCTATGATTAACACAATCAAATGCCTTTGACAGATCTAAGAAGATTGCAGTAGCTTCATCACCTGAATCTATTATATCTATTAGTTTTTCAACTAGAGAAACTATGGCTGTCTTTGTTGATCTCCCTTTCTGGAAGCCATGCTGTTCATCACAGATAAAGTTAGCTTCTTGAAGGTGCAGAAGTAACCTATTTAGAACTACTCTTTCAAAAATTTTACTTATTACATTTAAAATACTAATGGGCCTATAGTTTTATACCTTTTCTCTATCACCACTTTTGAAGATTGGCAAGATCTTCCCCTCTTTTAAATTATCTGGAAAAACACCTTGTTCTAATGAATGATTGATCAGATGAATCAAAGGGTCTAACAATTGATCTTTACATTCTTTCAGAATTTTACTGGATACCCCATCCATTCCTACAGTTTTTTTATTATTTAAACTATCAATGATATTTGACAACTCGTCTTGGAATACTGGGTGGAATTTTAATTCGTTCTGAATCCCCTCAGTATTCCTCATGTCACTAATACTCGTACCTGTATTAAGAGATTTTTGAAGATTCTTAGCAACCAGTTGATAATATCTGTTAAAGAAATTACAAATGTCTACACTATCATCAATATATTTGTCATTTTCGTTAATTATTCTGGGGACACTAGTATAAGCATCTACATGAGCTACTTGCCTATTTTTGTTTATTACATCCCACACTGCTGTGTTAAAGTACACACTATTATTCAATATTTCAGCTGGTTTCTTACATTTCGCTCTTTTCACTTCTTTCATATAGTTTTTCTTTAGAGCTTTGTAATTATCTTCACTTAACATATTTCTAGATAGTTTGAATTCATCATAAAATGCATCTTTAACCCTATTTCTTTCTGCAAGGATATCATCAGTTATCCACTCTTCAATCTTGTCTAATTTGTTCTTTACAGGGACTTTTTTAACTGGACAACTCATAGTAATATGAAACCTTAAAATATTAATGAAACTATCATATTTGTCATTTAAACTATTGCTATTGTAAACCCTACTCCAGTTTTCTTGTAGCAGATTCTGCTTCAAACAATCGATATTCCCCTGTTCACATTGTTGAATTTCTTTCATTACTCTACTCTTTTTAATTGATTTATGACCTTGCAACCCCACCTCTAAGATTTGATAGTCATGATCAGATAGTTCCGAGCCGCCTAATCTTGTTTTAGAGTAATCTATATTAGTAAGGATGTTATCAATTATTGTTTGTGATGTTCTTGTGACTCTGGTATATTCATGAACTTTTATTTCCAAGTTATTCATGCATATAATATCCCTTAAATCTTCTGTCATTTTATTCTGTGTTGCAAAGTCTGTATTGAAATCTCCCGCTACAATAACGTTTGTAAAACGAGTAGAAGTAATCTCTAAAAGCCTATTGAATAGTTCACAAAAATTTTTCCATTCCCATTTGGTGACCTGTAAATACCTAACACCGCTACTTCGAAATTATTGTCGATTTTTACTCTCAAACCAGTAACTTCTAAATCCATTTCCACAGCAAATTTCTCTACATATTCTAAATTAAATGTTTGCATATTCTTAGCATTTTTAGTGAAGATAGCTACTCCCCCACTTCGATGAGATGTCCTGCAATACGACGTTTTCAATGAATAGTTTGGAATATTAAGTTGTGACAATTCATCTTCTTTTAAACCATGCTCTGTGAAAATAGCTATATCAGGAGCCTCTTCTTTAAAAAATACTTCGATTCTATCTATTTGTTACGAATGTATTGAATATTCTGATGGAACACAGTGAGTACCGGTACTTCCCTATCATCCCTTATTACTTTATCGTTGCTTTTGTATATTGAAGTAGATTTACTTAATCTCTTAGAATCTTGAGAACCTATCAGATTGCTACAAGAGTTCCTTCCACTAATGCTATCCTGATTTTTTGATCGATTAACGTCTTTTAATACAATTGAAGATATGAATTTATCATCTGAAACTAGTTTCCCTTCCCGGTTTTGAGCCACTTTACTAAAAAAGGTTCGTTAGATGATTGTTTAGGAGAATTATTGACAGTAGATTGCAAACGACTTTCAATCAGCTCTGCCAGCCTATTACAAAATATTACTTTGCCAGATTGATTTAGATGTAGACCATGATTAGTGAAGTTTTGTTTTTTCAGCCTTTCATTTAGAAAACAAATCCCCAACTGCTTAGAATTCTTATTTTTTAGGCTGTTGATTGTATTATGAATTGATTTATTTGTTGACTTAATGGCTTCATTTAGCTCTGGCCTATCAAACCTATACGGAATTGTACTTATTATTACATTAGTTTTTTGGCTGAGTGGCACAATCTCTTTAATTTTTTCATTTATTTCAGGAAGATGTTTTAGATTAGGTTCATTTATATTGTTTGAGCCACCCAGTACTATTAGAAAATCGTTTTTTCCAAAATCTTTAGTTTGTTCCTGTGCTGACTCTACGATTGCGTTTATAGGGGCACTTTGTTTGAAAAAGCTCTGAACTTCATACTTATTTTTTAATCTTTTATTTAGTAGGTCACTACAGTCTCGTCCATGACTGGATGTCAAGAGCAGTACTCTACCTTTCCTATCGTTATTTGCCCTTACTTTAGTTTTGGTTGCTGTTTGCAAAACCTGACTATACGTTTTTGTTTGACCATTTCTATTTATTTTTTCCCCAATTGATTTAGGTTCTACTTTTTTTGTGACTGAACTTACTCACAAAAGACCTAGCAGCGCGCCTAACCTTTGCTAGCTAATCATTAATTTATTTCACTGTTAATTAATTTAATCACTTCACACATGCCATAACTTACCACACAACAATAACCATTTCACACACACGCAAAAACAGACTCTACACCACAACAGACAGTACAAGAATGACTAGGTTTCTCTGTATGCAACTATAGCCTAACAGAATTATTCTCCCAGAAATCATTAAAAGCGAAAATGAGTTTTTTTGTTTGGTATGCTTTTCCGCAGAAACTACTTGACCGATTATTAGAAAAAATTTTACTTATATTTTAAGAATATTGCAAAAGACACAAGACACATTTTATTTAAAAAAATATTTTTTTAACATTGTAAGGATAATTGATTCTATTCTATAGGGAAACTCAGCTGATACAGATCAATACAAATTTTCCAATTCACTAGAACTGTGAGAAGGCATGCCCCAAACAAGAGCTTTTTATTAGTGAGTCAGCTGATTCTCAAACTTGAAGAATGTTGTGATTTTTGACAATGCGGCTTTTCACAAATGGAAATGTGATCTCTCGTCTAAGAAAAATAGTAACACTGGAAAACTTAAATGTTAATGTTAACACATTAACTGCCCAAATAGTGAGAAATTTCCATGTCATTCTGGCCCAAAAATTTTTTTCATCAAATATGGAAGATATTGAGTGCACAAAGTACTGTATATAATCAGAAGTGATTTATTCTACAAATTCATGGAAATAGAACAATTTGAAAATGTGGTGACACGTTGATATCACGGGGCCACAAAGGCATCAAAATGTCATTATGGCCCTGTGAGTCCAACGTGTCATCACACTTTCATTCATGAATAAAACTGATATTTGAATAAAACTGGAAACATAAACAATAACCTAAAAAATCTAAACAATAACCTAAAAGAACAAGAAAATGAACCATGGAAATGTCAATCTTTTTCACAAGTGTGCTTATCAAAAAAGCAACTCAAACAATAAAATGCATCACACAATACACATCTCAGTCTTGTTTGAGGTGTCTTCTTCATTGCAAATGCTCTTCCTTTTTCCTTGGAATTTTTTTCATAGCAAATGTGACACCGTCTTCTTCCTTCTCGTGTCAGTTCTTCCAAGCGGTGCGAATCTTGATGTTCTTTGGGTGGATCTGGAGCCGCCTGACCACTACTCATCAACTTCTCCAATATACTCTCTTTGAACTGAGTAATGCTCATCCTTTTCTGCCCCATAAGGTTGTGAATGTGGTGGGCATTTACAATGCAGGTGCCCAGTAAGAGTTCGATTGCCAGCTTTCGATACCATTTCACTCCCTTCCTCAATGCAGAATTGTAGCTTTTTTTTTGATCGGAGATATCAATGAATGTTTTTGCTTTGTTGTATTCAATAATACACGTTGGCTTCTTGACTGAACCACTCCTCTTCTCAATAGTTGTCATTTCACCAGTATGTTTGGTGGATAACATGATGACATCTCTCCTGTCACGCCACTTCTGCACAACAATTCCATTGTTACTTTCCATGGATATGGTTTCCCCCTTTTTCAGTTTTGCACTGACAACCTCAACTGGATTGTTTTTCCTATTTCCTCTTAGTGTACCAAGGAGATGGGTGTCCACTTTCAAAAGTTCATTAGCCAAATTTACTGATGTGTACCAGTTGTCTGTGCATAGGGTACGACCTTTGCCCAGTAGATCCTGCATCAGGTCCATCACGACTTTTGTAGCAACCGGTGACTCGTTTTCCCTCTCCTGCCCACAATACACTCGCAGATCATAGGTATAGCCTCCTGGGATACAGATCTTGAAGAGCTTTATCCCGTATTTGTGACGTTTGTTGGGAATGTATTGCCTGAAAAGCAATCGACCTCGAAATGGGACCAGAGACTCATCAATACAGACTGTCTCGCCTGGAATAATGGCAGCCTTGAAATTGTTTTTCAATAGTTCAAGAAGAGGAGTAATTTTTTTTAGTCTGTCAGCACTATAAAGATTTGTTTCATTGTTACTAAAGTGAATGTTTTTCAATAACAGTTGAAATCTGTTTCTTGACATTATTTTTTTCAAATTGTTCTGGTACAGAGCCCGTTTTGACCAATAGGATTCAATTGTTGGATAACGACAGAGTCCCATCCATAGCAAAATACCAATGAATTGTTCAATCTCTGTAATTGATGTATCCGTCCATCTAGAAAGTCGCGCTCCCTTTGAAATTCCTTTCTGAATAGTTTGTTGGGCATATCTGTTAGTCTCTTCCACTATTAGTTGCAAAATCTCATCATTCAAAAAAAATTTGTATATATTATAGGGTGTCTTGTTGGTCAAATAGTCCTTCAATTGTTGAGTCAGTCCTGAATTATTTTCACAAAATCTTAAAATTTTCATAAATAGTCCAGTTATGGGGTGCCAAGTGGTAACTGAGTTCACGTTGTCATCATCATCATCACTATCTGTCAAATCAGCCGTGAATTCATTAATTACTGCTTCAATAATACTATTTACAGAGTCATCAGCATTGGGAAAATCATCAATCACACTATTTACAGAGTCATCAGCATTGGGAAAATCATCAATTACACTATTTACAGAGTCATCAACATTGGGAAAATCATCAATCACACTATTTACAGAGTCATTAGCAATAGGAAAATCATCAATCTCAGAAATTACTGAGTCACCACCAGCACCAGGCAAATCGGGCAATACCCCCCCCTGAAGTTCCAGGAGCATCACCCACACTAACTCTTTGATGAAGTTTTGCACTGTCCAGTTTTCTTCTTTTGTTGATTGGTAATTCTTCTTCAGAAGATGACTGTTCATTTTCACTCTCAGAAGGTTCATATTCATCAGATAGATAAAAATCTTCATGACCATCACTTTCACTTTCCTCATCAGACATAAGCTCCTGCCACAATTTCAGTATATGTTTTTGTTGTTCATCATAATTTCCCGACATTGTAGAAAACAACAAAACTCACTTCACTTCAATGTTTCTAATTCAGCAGATACGTAAACAACCTCACATAACCACACTTTCATCACTGAGGAAGTTAGCTCTGAGCTTGCTGGCAAAATAGGTAATGCCAACTGTATCATGATTATATACTTGGAAATATCAGTGAACAAAATGTAATAACTAACTGGATAACATTTGAAAAGTATTTCAAGATAAATAAATAAAAATTCAACAATAACAATTCTTTTAGAGCTTTGCTAAGCAGCAAGTCAGTTTTATCAGTTTTTCTGTCATAATATTGCATATTTGCACAGGCCAAGGGCACATTCACATCGATGTGGCCCTTCTCTAAGCATCCCAATGGAAATAGATAGTAACTGTGATGCTACTGTAGCACCACGGGGCTTGAAGTAATGACTGACACTGTGATGCCATTGTGGACTCACAGGGCCAGAGTGGAGCGCTCGCTGTGATGCCAACCTGGACTCACAGGGCAGTTAATGTGTTAAATAGTCATTGCCCCCAAAAAATTACACTGTATTATTATTCAGTAAGGTGTTAGGTTGAAATAGGGAAAGTTTCGTTAGAAAATTTGACAAGTAACGTTTCTATATAAATAACTTCATTACTTACTGGGATTTTTATTGGTTTGTCCATATTACTACTGGTTTTGTCCATATATCAACAGCTTTATAGATGAAAATAAAACCTGTAAACTCAATGTTATCTGAGTGACTTAAGTGATTTAAGAATTGCCTACAGACTGTGCTACAACCCAAGTAGCAAAATAATATTGTCCCAATATTGAGAAAAATATTTTCTCAATGTTGTGACAATATATTGAAAATGTTTGTCAATATTTTTAAAATATTTTTTTGAAACCTTTAACATTGTTTTGAAAATATTGTAGCAATATTGCTCAATGTTTGGAAAAATTTTTATCAAAATATTGACAAAAGCAAAATAAAATATTGCCCCAATGTTGGGATAATGTTTATGAAAATATTGACAAAAGCAAAATAAAATATTGCCTCAATGTTGAAACAATGTTTAATTACTATATTTTTTTTTAAATATTTTTTGAAACCTTTAACATTGTTTTGAAAATATTGTAGCAATATTGCTCAATGTTTGGAAAAATTTTTATCAAAATATTGACAAAAGCAAAATAAAATATTGCCCCAATGTTGGGATAATGTTTATGAAAATATTGCCCCAATGTTGGGATAATGTTTATGAAAATATTGACAAAAGCAAAATAAAATATTGCCTCAATGTTGAAACAATGTATAATTACTATATTTTTTTTTAAATATAGTGACATAAGCTAGGGTTCAGGGATTAATTGAAGTAAGAACAACAGTTAGATAATAAGAATTTAATTAATCGATAATAAGTATAGCCTAGTGTATTTTATAAATCATTCAAAGTTTCATTTAAGATTAAGGATACCATACTCTCATTAACCAGTTCATCCAGTTCAACCGTCATTGTTTTAGCTTTCCTGAAAACAAAACAATAAGAAAAAATCTTTAAAAACAGTATTTTCAAATTAATATTTATGAAATAATAATTAACTCTTGTCAACCAAACTAAGAGCTTTAATCAAATCAAAATTCGTGTACATCACATAACAGATTAGGCCTACTGAATAAGGCTAATAACATGTAAACTGTTTATTATTATAGCTTGTCTCCATAGAGACCGATTGGTCATGTGATATTTATCATATCATTCTTCCCCACTAATTATGAAGTCTTGGGGGCAAGATGGCGGATGGATACTGTTGATTCTTGTCCATCAACATGACGTATGTGGGCATACTCTGGATTAGCTTCAATCAATTGAACTTCTTCAACTAATGCATCTTGTTTCATATTCCGAACTGTTTTTTTAAGCCATACTGTTCCTGGGTTGGTCAACCAAGATGGTAGGGATGGTCCATTCGTTGAGGTTCTCGTATGTAAGAACATGCGCTCGTGAGGAGTGCAATTCGTTGCTGTACAGAGAAGAGACCGAATAGAGTGAAGAACATCGGGTACTACTTCTTCCCATTTCTTAGAATCCAATCCTCGTGATTTCAGGGCCAGTGTTACAGCTTTCCATATGACCCCATTGTATCGCTCTACCTGCCCATTCCCTTTTGGATTGTATGGTGTTGATCTGCTTGTTGCTATGCCTTTGGAGAGGAGAAAACTTTTCAATTCAGCAGATATAAATGCTGATCCTCTGTCTGAGTGGATGTATGATGGAACACCAAACATCAAAATCAATGAGATGAGGCATTTTATCACTGTTTGTGTTGTCATGTCTGGGCAAGGAAATATGAAAGGGAATCTTGAATACTCATCAATCATAACTAATATATATTTATTCCTTGTTGTTGACTGTAGTGGCCCCTTAAAATCCATATTGATTCGCTCAAATGGTTTGGTGGCCTTGATTAGAGTCCCTTCCATTTTCATGTATCTTGGTTTCACTTCAGAGCAAATTTTGCAATTTGAGCAGGTCTTTCTTACATCATCTACTGTGAATGGGAGATTTTTCATCTTCACCCAGTGGTAAAGGCGAGTGACACCTGGGTGACATAGTTCTTTGTGGTATTTTTCTAGACTTGACTTTGATGTTGAACAACCAGCAGCTACACAAACCCTAGATAGTGCATCTGCTGGTGCGTTTTCTTTCCCGGGTCTGTAAACAATGGTAAACTTGTACTCGGATAATGCAAGTCGCCACCGTTGTATTTTTTCATTTTTTATTTTCTGGCTGTGCTTAATATCAAACATGAATGCTACTGATCATTGGTCAGTGATCAGTGTAAATTGATGTCGCAGTAAATAGTGTCTCCATTTCCGTATTGACTCTACTATTGCATATGCTTCTTTCTCAATGGATGAGTGTTTCCTTTCACTTGAGGACAATGTTTGTGAGAAGAAGGCTACCGGGCGGGAGTTCTGAGACAGAGTTGCACCAATAGCAAAATCTGATGCATCTGTTTCGATTGTGAATGAGGTATTTTCATCAACAAAGTCTAGTGCTGCTGAAGCAATTTCATCCTTCAATGATTTTAAGATATCCAAATGTTCTTGTGGTAGAGGAAATGTTTGTGAGTGGACAATAGGGTGAATCTTTTGTGCAAAATTTTTAATCCATCGTGAATAATGGGCCAGTAATCCCATAAGTCGTTTCAATTCTTTTGTATTCTGTGGTGGAGGAAAATTTATGAGAGGTGAAAGGCGTTCTGGATCGGGTTTGATTTCACCTTGTTTAATTTCATAACCAAGGAATTTCAGCAAATTCTTCGAAAATTTACATTTCTCTTTGTTTAAGGTCAATCCATATGATTCAACTACATGTTGGAAGTTCTTCAGATTTGTGTCATGTTCTTCTTGGCTATAGCCACAAATGACAACATCGTCCAAATACGCATAACAGTCTTTCAAATTTTCTTTTTGTATGAGATTATCTATGGTGTGTTGGAAGACTGATACTCCATTGGTGACTCCGAATGGAATTCGTTTGAATTGGTGAAGTTTTCGGTTTACTTCAAAAGCTGTATAATGACGTTCGTCTTCAAGAATTGGTATCTGGTGATAAGCTGACTTGAAGTCTACTGTACTAAAAACTTTATATTTGGCAACAGTGATTACTAGGTCTTCAATCAAAGGAAGAGGGTAGGCATTCAAATTTGTAAATTTATTTATTGTCTGTGAGTAATCTATGACCATTCGTTTCTTTCCATTATTAGAGATGATGAATGGTTGTGCACGCCAACTAGAGTTACGTTCCTCGATTATTCCTTCTCCAAGGAGGCATTCGACTTCATTTTTCATAAACATGTGGTCATCGTGTGGATGTCTCCTTGATCGGGTGGCTATTGGGCAACAATCTGGAGTCAAGTCATTGAATAGGGAGCATGGATTTAAAGACGCTTGCGCCAATGAGCAATTCTTTGTAGGAATATCAACTCGGTTACTATCAATCACAAGAGGTTGTTCATCACCTCCAAGTTCTAGACTTATTGTTTTGTGATGTTTCAAAAAATTATGACCAAGAATCACATTGCAACAACAATCTTTCAATACTAATAGTTGAACATTACTGTATTCCTTTCCTTCAAATGTAATATTGCCATACACACATGTTTTTGTAACCATTGCATGTTGAACAGATGCAAATTTTATAAGACTTGAATTCGGTTTAGTTTGAAAATTATATCTTTTCGTAAAGCCTTCATCTATAAAGCTTGCAATGCTACCTGTATCGATAAGAGCTTGTGTTTTGATACCATTAAGTGTAACAGTTATGATAGCTCTGGACAAGTCACCTGTTATGCCAGCTGCAATTATTGTAGATGCAGTGAGTTCTTTAGGTTTCCTACTTCTACATACATTGGAAAAATGTCCAACTCGAGAACATTTATAACACAGTTTTTCAATTGCAGGACAGACTTGTGGATTTTGATGTCTTTTGTAGCCACAACGTTGACAGGTAGCAGGAATACCTTTTGTTTCCGGTCGTTTCTGTGCGACTGCATTCAAGTGAGAGCTTGGAATTTCATCAATATTATCCTCGGTTATAGAGTTTATGTGGATGGAGGCATTTTTAAAAGAATTTGCATAAGTTTTGGCAGTTTCAAGAATACGTGCTTGAGTAACTACTTCTTGTAGACTAATATTTCCTTGCTGAAAAAGTTTTTCTTGAATTTCAACTGAATCCTGAAATGAAAGCTTCTCTTATGTGTTCGTTCTTGTTCACTTCTGCTGACACAGAAGTAAAGTTGCATTCTGAACTTAACCTTTTTAATTCAAGGTAAAAATGATCAATCAACTCACCTTCTGACTGTTTTGCATGAGCTAGGCAGTAACGTGCGTAAACTTCGTTTTTAGGCTTGACGAATGTCTCTTCTAATTTCGAAATTGCTTCATCATAAGTCGAATAATCTTCAATCACTGAGTATAACTTTGGTGACACAAAATTTATCAGCATTCTCATTTTGTCTCTTGTAGTTGTCTCAACGCCTTCCAACAGGTTTTCAAAGGTAATTTTCCAATGTTTCCATTCCCTTTCTGCTGTAAGAGAATCCGGGTCAATTGCTAGCTCTTTTGGCTTCAGCAATTTCTCAATGTGAGGATTAATTTCACTTCCTCCAGTATCTTCCATGACTACTGTTCTCCTCTTTTGTTTGGGCATCGTTTTTGATTTTATTACATTGAAATAATAATTAACTCTTGTCAACCAAACTAAGAGCTTTAATCAAATCAAAATTCGTGTACATCACATAACAGATTAGGCCTACTGAATAAGGCTAATAACATGTAAACTGTTTATTATTATAGCTTGTCTCCATAAAGACCAATTGGTCATGTGATATTTATCATATCATTTTCATAAAAAACTATAATCTTTCTTTGAATGTGCATGATTTGCATAAACTCATGACATCTACTGAAAGGTCCTCTCTTGCCTCAAATCAGGTTTTAATTTTTTTTTTAGGTTGAAGCCATAGACGAACCATTAACTTACATAATACCTGGTCTATGATGAAGCCCACATAGGTCTGAGACCTGTGCGTGGGTAATGAATTGGATGATGGAGATTGGTGTATTGATAAAGTTTTAGGTGGGTTCTGAGCCACCCTTTATTATCAATACCAATTATCAACTTGGAGTAATGTAGGCTATGAAATCGAATTTTGTAGTTGGTTATACAGTTGTAATTAGTTAGGTTTGAATTCAGAAATAAGGGCTGAAAATATACTGTGAAAAAAAAACTTGTTTAAAGCTTTAATGATGCATCTGGGGCAGAGTGTGACATAATTACTAAAATGTTTCTATTTTCTTCTGATAGATTTCACCCTTGTATCCTCTCGGCAAGTGGGAGAAGAGTTAGACTCGTGCCTAAACGTCTCTCGTGCAGCAAAGTACCACTTTATGCACTTATTTTACAAATAACTAATGCCAACAAAAAATGTTGAATGATGACATCCTAGCTTATCACTACATCCAGTACTTAGCAATGACATTAATAGGTACAGTCTACTCCGAAGAAGACGGAATCCTATACATGTGAACTGAAAAATGATCAAATACTTTAAAAATATAAAATTAAGTAGGGTGACTGCACCAGTAGAAGGCACTTTAACAAAAATTTCTGCTTTGATTTGGCATTAAAGTATTATTTTTCATGAAATTTTAAACTTTCTATTTTTGTTATATTTGTCAAAACTTTCTTTGGCTAGTTCACTTGATATTTGATAAGCTGTGAATCATAGTTAATTTTCAAATATTTTTATTTGATGTTATGTTTTTTCACCAATAGTAAGCACTTCAACTCTAGTAGTAGGCAGGGAAATGTACCAAAAGTAGGCATATGTATCATGAACAGAATTTTATTCATTATGCTGAGGTTGAAGTTTATTCATTTCGAAATCACATTACAATAGTTCAAAAATATGTGATTCATCTCATAGATAATATGATAATAGTCTAATAAACAATAATATAATCAATTTATTAAATAGAAAATGTAATGATAACATCATTCCAAAACCATGGCCTAATAAAAATTCAAATTATGGAAGCTTCCAAGTATGATTATGCAAAGAAATTCAAACTGTCTATCCTAATACAAAAATTTAAAATATAAAATGATATCATAATTGTTCAGTTCACCTACAGATTACCAATATTTATTGTTGGTTTATGAATTCTAAAGAATTTGGAGACTTCAGAATTGAAATGAATTGATGAATCCTCCTGACTGATATCAGACTATAATAAGAAAAACGTCAGTGGAAAAATAAGCTTACTAACTAAACAATAAGCTAACATTCATTAAACTTCACAACAAATTTTAAGTAGATACTTGCTCTACATAGTCAAAGTCTAAGTAGCCTACAAGTAATTAGTCTACTTCCAAGCTATAAGGAAATTTAAGTCTCCCTTCACCAAAAATGTCAGGTTTTGGAAGTTTGGTTAAAATTAATTCTTGACGCACATTAAACTCTGTTTTACCATATTCAAACACATCCTTCATTCTATTACAGTTCAGCAAGGGGATCACTGTAGCTGTAGACTCATCACTATTGTTACTTATAATTTCACATGCGGTTCTTATAATTTTAGTTTTTCGCTGAATTTGAACAATTGCGAAATTTGAATGCAAGTCTTCTATTATTACATTGCTGTTATTGTCAACTGGCTCATCAATTTTAATCTCGTTGGTTTGTGGAGCAAGTGGTGAATTCTCTGGAATAACAATGAAACCTATATCAGCATCATTATCAAACACTCCTAATGATAGTTCTTTCAGCTCATTTTGAGCATTGTAGTCATCACATATTATTTCATCCAATTGTTTCTCGAGTTCTTCAATATCTTGCTCTCCATTTTCATCCATCATCAAGGGTTTTTGATCCACCTGATTCTCAAGCTCCTCATTCTCTGTAATTTGATTGATAATAAATGAGTCAAAAATTTCATTCCCATCAGTGCTTTGTACATTAGGCTCCTCAAATGGAGATGAATTTTTATCACTCAGTTCCTCCACATCAGTTGGTTCCCAATCTTCTTCTTCATCGTCTTCTGAGGATGAAGATATGTGCTTCCTCCTTCTCTTTTCTGTTGGTTTAGGCCTATTCTTCATCTGAATTTTTCGTTTGGCTGGTTTCCTAGTCTGTCCTTTTTTCTTTTTCCTCTCTTCTTCTTTTTCCTTTTTCAGCTCCTCTTTTTCTCTTTTTTTTCGCTCACGCTCCAATGCTCTCTCTCTCTCTTTTTATCCTCTTCATCCTTCTTCTTTTCTTCCTTTTTTTTAATAAACAATCTGTATTCATCTGAAGAGACAACACTGGGTATCCGTTCTCTTTGTTGTTTCTTATTCTTGTTCTTTGTTTCTTCTACTGGCCAAATAAGAGACTTCTTGAATGGACTAGGCAGTAAGTTTGCTGCTGTAACTATCCCATTTGAAATCCCATTTTGGGATTCATTGTGTCCAACTGAATCATCCATTCCACTGATAGAGAAGCTTTCATCTGAAGTTTTTGTTTTAGAAACTGGAAGATCTGTATTGAGGTCAGGTTGAACTGAAGAATCATTTAGTTCATTTGTAGTTGCAGTGCTGCTGACATAAATGGTTTTCTCTTGCTCCATTACAGGTGTTTCAATTCCAGTACGATTTTTGGCTATTGCAGTTGTCATATTCCTCCAAAAATTGAAAAGTGATGTATCCTCTGTTGGTCCACTCCAATTCTCCTCCTTTTTGAAAGATGAAAGTTTTTCTGCCCCAATATGCTGTTCAAGAACTGAAAGTGCAATTTCTGTATTCCTTAAATCGATTTGATTTTTTGTTGTTGAAGGATCTTGTATTTTAGTTTCAAAATACGATACAGCATCAATGTTCCAGGGTACAAGCCCACACTTTCTGAATCCATTGCTTACCATGGGCACAGTAATATTTTCGTCCAAAACAAGTTTCAAAAGAGGAGAGAAATGTTCTTTTTTGATCGTAGGGTTTTCAATATTTTTCACTCTCCACTCATGAGTTCGTACTTTCCATGCTTCTTTCAACCCACGAAATACTGCAACATCCATTGGCTGCATGAAATGCGTAGTATTTGGAGGAAGAGCAATAAGAATGATCCCATTTTGCTCGCAGAATTCACTCAACTGGAGGGTCAAATGGGAAGTATGTCCATCCACAAATAATATCACTGGCAAGGTGATTTGTTCTTTGATGAGCCATGGGTGAAAGATATTTGTGATGTATTCAAAGAACGTTGCTCTTGTCATCCACCCACTCTCAGTTTTTCCCAAACCCCAACCAGAAGGCACACTTTCAACAATAGCATTTGGGACACGTTCATATTTGAACACCACCATGGGAGGAGCCAGCAAACCAGATGCACTCACTGTTATAAGAACTGTCAGGCATTCCTTGTCATCTGAATTGACTGTCAGATAAACCGATTTTGCCCCTTTTGGTGCCAGGACTCGATTTCCTTTGGGATTTAGGAAAAATGCTGACTCATCTCCATTGAACACATGATTTGAGTCATTTAATATTTCAAAATATGTTTTCTCTTTCAAAAAACTTTCCACTTCACTAAACCACTTTGTAATGAAATGTTTTGTTACATTTGCTCTGCTCATGGTGAGATTCTCAGAGATTCTATTTGTGATTGTAGGATGCCTCTGCATAAATAATTTAAACCACTTCCTACCAGGCTTACCATCTTTGAAAGGATTTTCTCTACCCAACTTTTTAATTAAATGCTGAACACTCTCAATGAGTTGTGCTGTGGTGATAGGAAATCCTCTTGCAGCCATTGTCTTTATCCACAGTACCAGCACTCCTTCTTCTTCTTTGTTCAATGTACTTTGAGGCCCCATTCTCCGAGTTAAGGGAGTCTTACCCTTCACCTTATAGTCCAGTGTCTGATGAGGGACATTATGATGCTTTGCAGCTGTTGATGTAGGCATTCCTCTTCGGACATCTTCAACTGCAGCCAGCAATGCTTCCTGCATGTATGCCCACATTTTCCCCTTTACAGGAGGCATGGTGTTAGGTCTGTAAATAATAGAAATAATTGTTCAGTTATCATTTAGATGAATATAAGAATCTGAGAAGAAACTAACTAGGCCTATTTACATAACACATGGTGATTAATTTTGGATTATCTTCACTTGGATAGCGTGGAAACCTTTGGCAGAAATCAAAATTTGAACATAACCTGACTATTTGGACTATTTATTATGTGCTAAATCCAGGAACTGAAGAAGTTTTGGGCAATTGCCTGTTTTTTCTTTCCTAATTACAGTATTTGTATCAACTTGAATAAATAAATAAATGAATAATATAGCACAGTACATTAGCTAAGATACTGTAAAAAGTTCATGTTCCAGTAGTAGGCACCATCATGATCCAGAAGTAGTCACCCCTGCCTACTACTGGAACTACTTAATTTCTGAATAAAATTCGATAACCAGTCTATTCCAAATTAAAAACTGATGAAAAATATGTGTTTAATACAATAGTATACATTTTTCTACTACTACTAGAAAATCTTACAATTTGATGACCCTGTAGTAGGCATGCAATATATTTGGCAATTTTAATATTAAAATGTTATCTGGCATTTTCTATCATTAAAATAGTATGTAAAATATGCTATTGAGTTGAAAAAGTACAGAAAAAGAAACAAACTCAAGTATAAAAAATAAATAATTGGACTCACCTTCTTAGCAAATCAGTTAGTGACCATGTGCTTCCAGACAGGATACTGCTACAATGAGCATAACCTAAAAACTGCTTCCCAGATCATGGTGAAAATTTCTCAACATATGCTGAATATATTAGGGTTTTGAATGGCGGTAAATTTGAATCAATCAGCTGTTTGAAATTCTTGTTTTATAGACTTATTATCTGGAATGCCTACTACTGGGCGAGTGCCTACTAATGGTGCATTCACCCTATAGAAGAATAAATTCTTACATTTTGTCCAATTTTGATTGTGACTGGGCTAACCAATTTGCAGCCGTGAGTTGGATTTTTTAAATTTCTGCATCAGCCCAACATCTATTGATTTATTAATGATGGTAGGACTAATGGCCTAGAGGCAAAGTAAGAAAGTAATCTATCTAGGTTGAAATATTGCTAAAAAGACAAGGTTACAAATTGCAATATTTCAAGTTAGATTCTGGTACAGTCTAGGCTACTATAATAATTATTATATTTAAATGTATTTCCTTTGTTCTACTAAATGATCTGCTTCATGAGTTAATTAATAACTCTACCAATAACTTAATATATTTTATCTACGACCGTGTTATAATGCAATTATTACAGTTTCATAATTGAAATTGAAACAGTAGCTTTTTCGAAATGGAATTTGAAACTTGTACTATAATGACCTCATTACAGTACAACTTGTACATTATAACACGACCCTAGTTCACTGTTCCAGTTTCGAAATACTGGAACGGAACAAAACAGTATCACATCTGATAAAAGCACTGTATAGGTTATGTTGCTCATGCGTATGTTTGGCTGAACTGTTGGTGCCGGTACATGATCTACCTATCCAACTAAACATGAATAATAGTGACAGTGAAAATGAAATTATCTCAACACCCGAAGAAATAACTGAAAGGACAAATTCGGCATTGAAGAGCCTTTTGCCTGAGAAATCGAAAAGTTTGTATGAAAAAACCTAGTCAATTCATTGATTGGAAAGAAGCAAATCATGTTGACTCTTTTTCTGAAAATGTTTTTATCACTGTATATCAGTGGTCGTAGATAAAATAGTGTATGCAACGGTTGTATTTGGCCTTTAAAGCACTCGTGAGATATTTAGAGCACTCGCTTTGCTCATGCCCTAACTAACATCCAACTCGTGCTTTAAAGGCTCTCATAATACAACTGTTGCATAAACTACTATTTCTAACCTAAAACAAAAACACTGAGACACTTACCTAAATAGTAAAATCTTACAGTAGAATATGATACAAAAAGTAACAAAACAACAACTTACCTTGAACACCAGATGAATTTTATCCATAAAATTAAAAGTTGTTGAAAATTGCTGGGATGTTGATGCACTCTCAAAGACAGATAGTGCAACGTAATTCAGTAATGGGATTGTTTGGCATCAAAAGGATGTGATGTGAACACATGACAACAATTTTGCTGTCAAGCATAATTATCTAGTCCAGACAACGAACACAAAAAAACCGAAGAGGGGCAAAAGAATTTATGTATAAGCCCAAAGTGTTTGCAGTATATGCGAACATTTATAGTACACAGTTAAATGTACATTTTCCCGAAAGTCCCCTAATTTTATTAATGTTTTAAGAATATTATCAAAATATTGTTGAACAATATTTTACTGTGTATATTTACAGATATTATGGAAATATTACACCAATATTGTGATGAGAATATTTTCTACAATGTTACTAAATGTTGTGCCAATATTGGAACAATATTATTTTGCTACTTGGGAATGCAGCTAGACATATGAGGGGTTTAATCATTCAATTTGGCTTGGAAAGATGTTGAATTTGATACCAAAAACTCATTTTTGTGAAATTTCGGACTTGGTTTAGACCAAGAGTTAATCTTTGGAAATGTTTTTGGTTGTAGCCTACATGACTTGTAGTATGAATCACTGCTAGGTTAGGTTTCATGAGGTGAGCTAAAATTTGTTCCACTTGCTTATTAGATATATTAGCTAGTCTGAGGTTCTTTACCACATCTTCCAAACTAGGATCACCTTCTTTTATTAATTTAGATTTAATTTCACTGTTTGTTGAGCCAAAAACTAGTTTGTACCAGATCATTGTGTGTTCATTAGCATATCCACAGTCCTTTACTAATACTTTCTGATCCATGTGGAACAAGTTGAAGTCTTTCCCTTCTTTCTGTAGATGTTGAATGAATAGAAAGCGCAAATTTACAGTAGTTCTCAAATCGTTTTAACACATCCTGTAGCTTCTTGTCACCATCATTGTGTATTGTGTTGTAAACAACAAGAGCATCTTCACCAATGAGGTTGAGAAGAAGAGCTATGTTTTGTCCATCAGGTAGATCATCCAGTGCAGAGGCTAGTAAATGAATGTTATAACTTATAAATAGATTGTGAAAACTTTTTCCAATTTTCACTGAGGTTCCCATCTAGAGATAGCTTTGCTGGCACATTACATGAGGCAGTCATTGCATATCCTGGCCTAAGCACAACATGGTTCCAGAGGTTATGTTATCAAGAGTTCATGTTATCTAGAGCTTACTTTGTCCTACCGACTGTGCCATGCTTAGTATTGAAAATATAATTCACAGGCATTATAATTCGCTACCTTAGTTTGACAAGGTGACTGCATATGGTAGTAACTAGTTTTGAAAAAAAGCCTCTTGAGGTATTGAATTCTCAGAACTTGGAAATTTACAACAGCAAACATCAACAGCTTTTTCTAGTCAAAAGCATAATAAAATATTAGTGCTTACCACGATAAGAAATATTTATTATATCACCCTTTATTTATTTTTTTACAGGATGAGTGAGTTTGCAGTTAGAACCTTGTCACTACAAGTTTATGAAAGGAAAGTTACAAGGTTGTAAGTGCACTTAGAACTGTTTCAAACCAATTGTTTTTATTCATTTTCTAAATCAAAAAAATTCTACAGTTTTTTACAACACTGTTATGAAGCATTTTTCAATACAAAATCCAATTCTATAAATGTGTTAGACAGTTTGGTAGTATTTTTTATCTTGTTTGGTCATAAATGGGAACCTTTTTTTATCTTTCTTCTTTTTGTTGTTTATTTCATTAAGCTTATTTTGATCCTTTGGTTTAATTTTAAGCACTTGCAATACACCTCAATTCTAGTCTGCATTGTAATGCCCATGTTTCTCAGAGAACTTTAAATTAACAGTAGTTTCTGACTTGGTCTTTTTATGGGATATTTTATCATTTACAATAAATTTGAAGTGTTTGTGAACATGTTATACTTGATATCTGACTAAATGTCATCATTTTTTATGTACATCAAATTTACCATTTAATTCATCAAACTTACTACTTTGTTCCTTAAATCAAACTTACTATTTTTCTCACCAAACTTCTTATCAAAGAGACTACTTATAAAATTTTTCAAATCATTGTTGTGGCCAAAATATAAACATTCAATTTCTGGTAATAGAATGTAAAGTGACTCATGTATAGAACAGAGCACTGAAAAGCTGACATGTGAAAACTGCATAGACTTGACGTTCTTGAAGCCAAGTACCTCTGAAATTTGGGGTGGGCCCACACACACAAATTAATATACAGAGAGGTACTACCTGTTACTGCGATGGAAGATCTTGTAGAGGAGTAGCGATTTGGAACACATGTGGGCTGGTAATGGGATGATGGTGTCAAGATTGGAAAACATATAAACAATGAATGTACACTGCAATTGGCGAACTTTTCAACACACATTGACTGATCAGATTCTCCTTAATAACCAGGATATAAGTACATGCACAACATAGAAGACAATTAACAAAAAGTGATAGCACAACCAAAACACAATGACCAGACTTGTTGCAAAGTCATACCAAACAGGCTTAGTCATAGGCTAGGCAAGAAGATGCCAATTGAGGTGCTCTTGTTGCGAGTGGCACATACAGGAACTAGCAGTGAATTACACTTATCAAAAGACCAGAGAGCAAAAGTTCATACACAAATGAACTGGCATGATCATATTCCCCCTGGGCGAGGAAAAGTCATAATTTTCATTGTTGGAGTGGGTGTAAGCGATTGACAGCTCACAGGTAAGTGGCAGCAGACAAAATGGGTAGCACAGCGTCAGTGTTGAAACGAATAATATTAGATGAAGAGGCAAAGCGAACATGGTGAGAAGACGTGGACCTGTGTGAGGAAGTATATGGCACCATAGAGTGTACTGTTAGTCATTGCATTGACTGGGAAGTTGAGGGAACGACGTGGACCTGTGCAGAGGTGGAAGATGAGGCAGACATGAAGGAAGCGGCTGCTGAGGGCATTGACTGGCTGGAGTATACCTGGTTGCAGATCGGCCCCTGATGTAATGAGAATGCGCAACAGTGCAGTTTAAATGCTTCTTTGTCAGATGATGACAAGGAGAAATGACATGACTAGGATATTCAGAGTTGGCAGAAGGCTTTATAGCACTTGATGTGGATGCTGTTTCACAGCTACACAACATTGTGCTGTGTCAAGCTGATCCACTGCTAAGGCATGTTTTTGTGGACTGATAATCTCTATGGTCATGTGCTCCCAGACATCTAAAACAGCAGTGGGAATCCCGTACGATTTTATAGCACTCATCAATCAATAATTGGGAAAAGGTGGAGCATCAGTTTAATCGGTGTATGCCATCACACAATAAGCATGAATGAGGTGTGAGGGCTATAGTACCGAATGTGAGAGTGCATGCCGGTGATAAGCGATGTGAAGATGGAGGTGAAGAATGAACTTGAGACATTATTGGATGTGAGTTAGCAGGAGGAGGAGAGCGGCTTGGTGTATGTGATGGAATTTCTTGGAAACCGGGTGGAACAGAAGTGAAGCGGGTTTCAATCGACTCTGGAAGAGTTGAATGCATATGCTCCAGTTGCTCTGACTGAACTAGATCAAGCACACATTTGCTCAAATTTATAAATTCCATTAACTGTTTGAAGGTTGGAATTTCATCAGGTGCTATTGTTGATTCAAATCTTTCTTTGAAATAATTTGGGAGTGCTTGATATCCCAGCTGAAACATCAAAAAATCTTCCAAATTTAGTCCTGGTATGGCTTTCAAAGCACTGAATGCTGAGGAAAAGGTAGCATGATGTCTCTGCAATATATTGCGCATTGAACTGGTAGTGTGAAATTGGTGTAGTTGCTGATAGTGAAAATTAGTGAATGCTCTAACAAATTGTTCAAATCAATCAAATCATTGGCATAGTTGCTGATATGTGACCGAGTAGCTATCATCCACTAATGGCAAATCATCTATGAGTGCCAATGCGTGATCGCTCAATTGCATTTTTAAAATTTGCAATTTTTGCGCATCAGAGAACTGCAAGGATTTGTGCACTTAGGCCTCAAACAATGACTTAAATCTCATCCACTCAGCATGATTTCCGGAAAACTGTGGGAGCTGAAGCGGAGTCAAGCGCAGCTGTGCGAAGCATTAGAATTGGCAGATGGTGCTGATTTAATTTGCATAAACGTTTGCTGAATGTTTTTTATTAATGTGCATGCTTCCTTAAAATCAGTGTCTGAAAGTGTGTCAAGTTTCTTGGAAAGAGCTGTATCTATTTGTGACTATCTTGTCAGTGATCTGACATTCACTTGATGATGGGTGAGACGTTTTGGAAATATCTGTGATAAGAGATAATGCATCCCATACTGTGCAAGAGGGCTTGGGGGGTGCAAAGGCCACAAGCGAATCATCTAACATGACTGAGACTGCAACAGAGGGGGTGTTGGTTAGTGACATAGAGAAATGGCTGGCACAAGAGCGGTGGTGCACAAGATTTGTAAATGAACAAGCACAGTATAGATGGTGACAGACAATGATCAAGGGTGAGTGAGAGCGTTATGAAGGCATGTGCGCATTGATGTGTGTAGGAGCAGTTGAACCAAGAGTCCATAGGAGTAAGGCAGTGAGCATGAGCGCACATGCAAGCAAGCGTCTTTGCAGTAAACAATAATGGCATTCAATGAGACAATAATTGTGCAATTCACATACAACAGTATTATTCAACAGATAGTCAATGCATGAGACCAAGGTCAAGACAGAGATAAGCAAGCTCAGAGTGGCATAAATCAAGGATGCCCACAATGAAATGATACGAAACTATGGGCAGCACTGCTCCGTTGCAAAGTGCTAATGCATGAGCAGCATCAGATACATGTATCACAACAAGATATGCTATGCAGGAAGCTGATATGGGTGAATTCTTGAATACATGAAAAGGCGTTTTTAGAAGATTTAAATTTGCCAAATTCAAAATCCCTAACCAAAGGACCACTAATCTATGTTGCAGCCAAAATATAAACATTCAATTTCTGGTAATAGAATGTAAAGTGACTCATGTATAGAACAGAGTGCTGAAAAGCTGACACATGAAAACTGCATAGACTCAACATTCTTGAAGCCAAGTACCTCTGAAATTTGGGGTGGGCCCACACACACAAATTAATATACAGAGAGGTACTACCTGTTACTGCAATGGAAGATCTTGTAGAGGAGTAGCGATTTGGAACACACATGGACCGGTAACAGGATGATGGCGTCAAGACTGTTGTAAGAGATTACGATTGGAAAACATATAAACAATGAACATACACTGCAATTGGCGAACTTTTCAATACACATTGACAGATCAGATTCTCCTTAATAATCAGGATATAAGTACATGCACAACATAGAAGACAATTAGTGAAAAGCGATAGAACAACTGAAACACAATGACCAGACTTGTTGCAAAGTCATACCAAACAGGCTTAGTTGTAGGCTAGGCAAGAAGATGTCGATTGAGGTGCTCTCATTGTGTGCAGCACATACAGGAACTAGCAGTGAATTACACTTATCAAAAGACCAGAGTGAAAGTTTGTACACAAATGAACTGGCATGAACAATCATCATTAGAATTAGAGTCTTTATTCATGGTAGCATGTTCTTTTTCATGTACATTTGTCTTTGAAGCAGAATTACAATAATTCTTTATTTCTGAATTGTTGCAATTCTCTGTGATTATTATATGATCAAGATTTGTATGATTTTCAATGATTGACTCACATCACATGATGAATCTTCCATAGTTAAGTTTAGTTGTTCTTGTGAATAATTATTTTCATCAAGTTTTGAAGTATCTCTTGACTCTTCACATTTTTCTCTATGATCCATTTTTTTACTTCTCAAATAATAATTACTCATTAAAAATTACAATAGGCTAGTATTGCTCAGAATCTTGCTTCCAAACTAATGTCCACTCTTGAACTCAACTATGTAACTCACAGTTAGCCTAATAATTAATCATTTTTCCATTTTGTTTTTGTTCTTTGTTGCACCAGATTGTACCATTTGCTATGCTCTGTTCCTGTCTTGCAAGAATAATCAGGAAAATGATAGCAAGCCTTTGGAACTTTACTTATAGCCAGTTATAAATCTGAAATTTCCTTTATTTCAAATTGAGGTAGGCTATTTCAAAATTCTAGAAAATTACACAATTATTTAAATAGTTGAGTTCTAGTATATGGAAGACACAATTAGAAAAAGATTCTGTGAACAATCAACATTTATTGAATCCATGTTTTAGGCTAAACTCAAAAAGTACATTATTTGAACAGAATCATATAGAATTTATCAATGAACAAAATAAATATGACTCCTAGCAAACTTTTCTTATAAACTAACTTATGAGCTAACAAATAATAAAAATTTCATTTCTGGAAATAACTCATGTGACCCTGCACTGATCCAATTTTGAAACTCATCTTATACAAAAATGACAGAATTTAAAGATTCAAATTCAAATTCAAATTCATTTATTCTTCCAGTTGATACAATTCATAATCATCAATGTTGTCAAAGTATACTACTACAAAATTTTAAAAAAATAGAAGCATATAATTATAAACAATAAAGAATAATACAATTTCACTGTTATATAAAGTATAATCCTTACAACCGTAGCAGACACACTTTCTCGTCAAACCAATCTCATGGTTGGGGAAATTATTGATAATCCTCCACACGAGATTCATTGATTATTCTCCATGAAATTGCTCTCCTTCTCATTTCAGATATTCTAATAACACTATTACCTAAACCCTTTTTTTATAACGCCAACTGAAACCCTGGGCCTGTGAGACCACATTGTTTATAATGTGCAATAATGCATAGACATGTGCATGATATTCACTCCCCAGCCGATTTTGAATGAGGATAAATAAATGAAGAGTTATTTTACAGAAAAAAGAATAGATATATTTTTATTATAAACTGATTGAATACTCACAAAATTAAAAAAATTCTTCAGTCTCTTCTATTACATGTTTGGAGCTTCTTTAGCACAGGCAATACACACTTTCCTTGAGCATTCAAGACAGATAGGCTTATTGCAAGTGATACACTTGTATGCTGTCTTCCTTCTCTTGTGCAATGGGCAGGTTGTGCAGGTCTTTCTTGTTTCTAAACAATCACTTGGCCCAGCTTGATTGTCCACAGGTACAGGTTCGATTGCTGGTAGGTTATCACCCAATACCTTCTTGATTGATTCTCTCAATTCACTTTGTAGACTTGGTGTTGCAAATCGTCTCTGTAGATGGCAGTGGCGAAGCTATCTCTAACTACTAGGGGAGTCTAGAAATTTTCAAGCTTACCTTAAATTTTTCAATATTTTTTTTTAATTTCCATTACCACCTTTCAAAGCACATTTTTCTTCAAAAAACAAAGAAGTAAACCCTGAGTGAGTTCGAAGCAAATATGTGACAAAATCATTACATTCATTCATTGCTTAAATATACTAAGCTGTTTTTATGCTGTATAATATGCAACTGTATCTAACAATACATGAAGAAAGCAACACAGTATGCAGAAGCAACACAACACACTAGAAACTAGAGCCTAGAGTCTAGACTCTTGGCCATGCTACTGAATGAAACAGGTTACATAGCATGATGTCACGTTGCCATAGCAAATATCCTAATAGCTCCACCCAACACATAGGAAGTCTGAGTCTTGCGTTTCAGAGCCTCACTCAGTACTCAGAGCCTAACAAGAGGAACTCAGGCAGTTGGGTACTTAGATTCTCGGTTCTTTTTAAAATTTGTAGCAGAACATGCATGCTTATAAAAAAATTATTATTTATATTTATTTTGGGGAGTCTCAGACTCTTAGATTCCCCTCCAGCTTCGCCACTGGTAGATGGGGAACAATGAGGTCATATCCCAAAGACTTGATAAACTCATATTGGTTCATGACAGGAGAACCACAAAATCCCATGAACAAAATGAATGAATTCATGGTGGCAATGTTCAGCATTCTATAAAAAATGGCTAGATGCCAACATCTGGTTCAATGACTGGAAGTGAAAACTGCCCATTTCATATCCATCAAATCTACACCACATTTGGTAGCATTGTAGTAGCAGATTATTTCTGGTTTTTCCTTTTCCAAATTTGACTCAATAGTATGGAGCATAGATGAAATCAAGACAACTGCTTTATTTTGCTTGGGAATGAAGCTCACTAGTGTCATATTGTCTCTAAATCCGTACAAAGAAGAGTTCACAGGTCGAGTAGGGTTCTGTAGAAATTCTTGTGGAATCAATTTTTTGTCTTTTTTTAAAGTCCCAATGTATGTAAGTTTCCTCCGCAATAGCTCATCAACAACTTCAATTGAGGAGAACCAGTTATCTGCTGTCACATTTCTATTAGTGTTGACAATTGGCTTGCATAGCTTCACAACTGATTGAGTTGGTATGCTCAGCTTCTTTTCTTCTTCAGTGAGTCCTAGAGAATCACTACCCTTCCCAGTATAAATGTAGGCATTAAGGAGATATGTAGTTTTTGCATTACATAAGCACATGATTTTAATGCCATACATTTTAGGCTTGTTTAGCATGAATACTTGAAAACCACATCTTCCTCTAAAAGGCACCAGTATCTCATCAATTGTAACATCACTTGAAACTGAAAATACACTTTGACAATTAGTAATGAATTGCTGGAATATTTCAGAAATTGGAGCTGCCTTATCATTTTGTCTTCTCTCATAACATGTATCAGCATCATCAAATCTTAGGCATGTAACCGGACTGGTGATCAATGAGTTGGTAGTGTGCCTATCTAGACCAGTCCGGACATAATATCTAATAACTACGAAGGAAGTTGGCCCAGATCTGCCTATACGACCCTGGAAGAGGCCCTCTTAATTTTTAGATGGTTCAAAAATCGAACTTTACATGAACGAGGCTAAATCTTTTCCAGGAGTCGCAGACCACAGCAAATCTGTTCGATTTTCCTCTTAAATAACTATCATGCCTTATCTATGGGACTGGGTGACTGGAGATATAACAACGTATTGCTTTTCAAATCTTCAATAAGTAATTTATGACAAATTTCAATGTACAACGTTACATATTCGTTCAGTTAATTTGCTGATCTCTACAAGATTAAATAAAATGAATTAGCGAGCAAAAGACAAATTATAAAAAAAATGATAATAATATGACAGAATAACAATACAGCAATTTAATAGCTTACACTCCTCAAATATTTCATGGTTCTGTTAACGACATATTCACAATTCAACTCCAATTCTTCGACCAGTAATTTTATTTGAATAATTTATCAATTACTAACAAGTCTAAAGATAATAATCAAACGATAACAAAATAGCAACGCGCCTCCCAAATATTTAATAGATCAATAATTAATGATGTATTCACGATACAACTTCAAGTATTCAATCAGTTAAGTTCATTGATTAATTTATCAAATGACAAGTTAAAAAAAAATAACAATTAATTCGACAACATAATAGCAATACGCTTTCAAATATTCGACAGAGCAACTAATGACATATTCACGGTATTACTTTAAGTTCAATTAGTTTAAGTTCATTGATTCATTTATCAAATGACAAGTTAAAAGGGGGTAACAATTAAATCGACAACATAATAGCAATACGCTTTCAAATATTTGACAGAGCAACTAATGACATATTCACGATATTACTTCAATATTAATGCATCATTTTAATTTTATCGAAAAGTTCATCAAATAACAAGTTGAAAGATAATAACGACAAACAATAGAAATACCATAATCAAATATTCAATTCTCGATTTACATCATAACCATAGGTGTAATTCAAAACATAGTCCAAATTATTCTATAGTGTAGTAGTTAAGCCCAGTACAGCCTATCTCTCTCCAGTCGCCAATTTAAGTAACTCTTCAGAAATAGAAAATACTCTAAGAACAAATTTAAAGGGAAGGTTCGGTCAAATAATATTTAAATCGAAAGTGGCTCAAAAGTTCTCACTCACCAGTGATAGTTACCCATATATTCAGCCCCAGAAAGGTTAAGTCCCGCATCTTGAGATCACAGCACGAAATAAGTTTATCACCAAAATTTGACTCGCACGAGTTGAAATTCGCTCAAATTTTATCAGCAATATTCAATTACATCAGAGAATGATAGATTCGGTATGAATGATAAGTTCACAAATTGAGATCCGAAAGGGTGTTCTGAATTGGATTCGCCAATAATTTGGAAAGTTTGCTCACACTCGACTTTAACCTTTAAATCACACGTCAATGAAGTTTATCGAAATTACTCCAACAATGATACGAAATTTGTCAACTGAAAAATTCTCTAAAATTTTCTAATGTCTCGACCACCGCAGCGCGCCTTGAGATTCAACCGTTTGCTTCACGAGTCCGTCGTTGACTGGCTGGAAAAATCGTCAAAGGACATTTCCCCAGCCAGATCCACGTGGAAAACTCCCTTGTTCCCACGAGAGGGAAGAGTGAGAGGTTTCAAAATGGACAGAGAGAGAGAGATAGTTTCTCAGCATAAAAAATGCAGAGAAATTGCAGTTTTTTATTCTGCATGAGGAATAAGAACGCTGTACTGTGCATAACTTCAATAATTCAATGCAATAAACTAATTTCTAGTACAATTTCACACGGGTAAATTTGTAATACTTGCTATGTTTTAAAATTGTCTGTCAATCACGCCACTGAGTCCAAAGTTCATAATTGTACAGTAATCATTGTATTAAAAATTAGAAATTCAATTTTAAATAATAAAATACTAGACCCCTCTTAATATTCACCCATCACAGGCACATGAGGAGAATTTCATATCTTTTTTCTGACATTGTAGCTGAGTAGATAGGATGGCCAAAGCAATCTTTTTTGAATAAAGAAGTTATCTTCTCATCATTGGACCTCAGGACTGATGAAATAATAAACAAACTTATAAGTGCATTCATTTCTTCTCTATCTGTATTGCAGTAGTTACTCTTGTTTGTTTGTTGTGAAAGGCCCAATCTCACTCTTTCCAGTTTCTTGTTGTTAATTTCAACTATCCTGCTCATAATATTATCATCAAATAGTAGCTCTCATTCTTCTCTCTTGTTAATTTCAACTATCCTGCTCATAATATTATCATCAAATAGTAGCTCTCATACTTCTCTCTTACTTGGTGTATCTCCAAGCATTCTTGCTCTTCTTTGAATTCCATGTAGCAGAGCGGGGGGGGGGGGGGGGTTGGAGGGATATATCCCACCCCCCGAAATATCAAAATGGATCCCCCCCTTAAAAAATAATTCATTCATAAATATGTATGTATTGTTTTTGCGAGAAATAAATTTAATCTGTGTCATTTGCAGTAAACACTTGATTTATTTTTGATTTCATATGTTAATTTTAACTGAACTTTGTCATCATGCTCATTAGCTCATTAAATAATCACATTGACTTTTAATCAATTTTCTTTGTATAGCTAAAGGAAATCAAAGGAAAAACACATACTATGGTTGGGTCCTATTTCACCCAGGTACAATAAACCTTAAATGAAAAACTATTTTATTAGCTAACATAAATACTATTAGCTTGAGCATATTTTAGAACTCAAATACATATAAAAATACGTTTTTAGGCTTTAAATTCCACATTTTTTTTCCAGGGGGGGACCCAGTGGTCATCCCCCCCGAAATGTAATCCTGGGACCGCCACTGCCAGGTAGAGTTCTAATTATATTTCGTGCTGGTGTCCTCACATTTGTTAGTGGTGTGCAATTGATCTATGCATTAGGAGCACTAGGTTCAGTTTTTTTTTAGCATTCTAGGCTACATAATAGATGTCTTCATTTGTTTGAGGAAGGCCTATATTTTCCACTATATGTTCGTTCACATTCTAGGTAAAAAGTAGATTATTTTCATCCCATTCTTCTTCACCATCAGAACTAATTTCATGCTCTTTATCTATCATGGAATCTGGGTCAGCATCGGAATCATCAATTATACTACCATCACTGTCGCTACCAGAATCATTACAAAGAAGTGCTTGTATGTTATCACTAAAATCAGGGTCTCCAACAAACAGTCAAATTCCTCCAATTTCGACATGGTCTGCTTTCTTCATTTGATCTCTTCATTATGTATCTCAAGAACAATAAAGTCTGGCCCAAAAAAAAAGAATAACAGACTGTGGAAAACAACACTGATCATGTGGAACTCAACCTAAAAATACACAAACTGAAACCGTGGGCCTGTGAGACCTTGCTTCAAAAAACACCAACCAAACTGCTGGGCTTGTCAGGCTGGCATGATTTTGACAAGCAATCTGTCAAGGTCACAGGACTGGTGGCAACTGAAGCAACCATATATGTTTTCTGTAGAGAGGGGGGCTGGCGAAAGGTATTGGAAGGGATAGCCATGTCAGGTTAACAGTGTTGCCAATGTGCTCCACTGAAATTTCAAGTGGGCTTGTCAGAAGACAAAGCAAGTGGGCTTGTTCGGTAAGAGTGATAATCAATATTAGAAAATTTACAGATATTATCATGAAAAAAGCCAGACTATCAAAAAACATATCTACCTAAGTCAGCTATTTAGAAGGAAGGGCTCATACCTCATGGTTTTACAAACTTATTTTTGTTCCTCTCAACAAAGGGAATAATAATAATAATATAATTTAAGTTTTAAAAATTTCAAACTTTTTCAGTTTATTATTGTTTCAAAATATATTCATTTAATTCATCTATTCCTTATTATTTAATCTCCTCAAAAACTATTTCACAATACATACTCGTATTTTATATTCTAACAGCCTTCTGCATCTAAGGTGATTTCTTAGTTAGTGGTAAATACAATACTGTGAAAGGAATGAACAGTGGACTGTGGTGGGTGGAGGTGGTAAATGAAAATTACCAAGGTTTCCAATCACAACATTATACACACCATAAGTTGAATAAAAATAAAATAAAAACTCGGAGGACCAGGCCTCAATCTGAAACAAGAATGAGTCCAAAAATAAGATTGAAATGTATATGTAGCTAGATAAAGAACCAGGAGCTTGAAATAAAGCATAGACCATGTGACAATTAATTTAGATTTAATTAATTGAATTAAATCTAGATTGCAGTACAACAATAGGCACATAGGCCACAATAAGTAAGTGTTGATGAAATAGTTAAATGATAATCAAGTTATGACAATATTGAAAATATATTGCATCAATGCAATGAATTAAATTGATAATGTAAATCAGAATTAAAACAGCAAAGGATGAATAATTAAACAAGTAGCAATTATTCATAAATATTCATTAACATATGATAGTAACGTGAATTAGAATATGGCCTGCTTGCCAAGAGAACAATAACAAAATTAAAGTGAAAATGTCAACTAATAAAAAATACAAATGCAACATAGTGAATTGCAAATATTAATTGAATGAAAATATTGGGTACCTTCCTTGTAGTTTTTAATCAAGATTAACCAAGAAAAGATTAACCAGTGAATGCATGTAATAATTTGCTGAATAATTATATTACGAAAATAAACAATTGAATTATTGAAAATTAAACACTTGTTAAAATTGTAAATAACAAGAATTGAGACACTGTAATGATTAATATTTTGTTTGATGATAGATGGCTTGTATGCCAAGTAATGACAAGATAATAATGTCAGCTGTATGCTGAAATAATAGGACAAAGTTGTGATCGCCAAATAGTAGGACAAAGTTGTAATAGTCAGCTTAACGCCGAGAGGCTCAAAAGCCAAAATAGTAATTACAAAAATGTAGTAATGTCAGCTTAACGCCAAGAGGCTTGATCGCCAAAATAGTATGACAAAATTGTGATAGTCAGCATAACGCCGAGAGGCTTGTTTGCCAAGATAGAACTTGCCAAAAATGTAATAATGTCAGCATAACGCCGAGAGGCTCAAAAGCCAAAATAGTCATTACAAAGATGTAATAAAGTCAGCTTAACACGGAGAGGCTTGACCGCCAAAATAAGTCAAAATCATGATAGTCAGCTTGATGCTGAGAGGCTTGAAAGCCAAAATAGTAATTACAAAAATGTAATAATGTCAGCTTAATGCCGAGAGGCTCAATCGCCAAAATAGTATGACAAAATTGTGATAGTCAGCATAACACCGAGAGGCTCGTTTGCCAAGATAGAACTTGTAAAAAATGTAATAATGTCAGCATAACGCCGAGAGGCTTGTTTGCCAAGATAGAACTTGTAAAAAATGTAATAATGTCAGCATAACGCCGAGAGGCTTGTTTGCCAAGATAGAACTTGTAAAAAATGTAATAATGTCAGCATAATGCCAAGAGGCTCGTTCGCCAAGATAGAACTTGCCCAATAAAAATGTAATAATGTAATAATTGAAATTGAAGTGAATTCAGAATTAATTCAAGTTGAAGTCAAATTGACTGATGTTATGATTCACAGATGTTCAATAATACCAGACCCCATAGGCAAATAGTAAAGTTGTAAAAATGATAGTAATACTCAACTTTGGTGAAGCAGAATTGGTGAGTCTGTCTTGTTTGATGTGGTCCCAGCAGAGCTTGAGCAGTGACAAGGTGAAGTAGGAAAAAAGGAGGCCCTCAAATAGCATGGATTGTGAACAATGTAGAAGTGGAATGGCCCAAGCTATGATGATAGAAGATGGAATCACCCATGTGATCTTGTGGTAGGAAGGAACTTTGCCAAGTTAAAGTTTTGTTTCAAATAAATTGCATTGAAAGCTTGAAGTTTCAATAGTATAAAGTCCATTGATGAATGAAAGCTGATAGTTGAAATTTGAAGTCATGTGTTCAAACATAACCCATAATAGCAAGTGCTGGTTGAAAAGTGTTCAAAAATGTCTTGAAGAAATTGGTAACTATCATCAGATAATATTCACTGAATATTTGAAACACTTGAATAAGTTGTAAATGAATTGAAGATTGAATTGTAGAAATTTAAATACTTGAGAAATTGAAGCAATGTGGTCGTGGAGGTTGGTTTACTAAGTTTTGTTTAAAGTTTGTGAAATTGATCGAAATCGAAAAGTTTGAAGCACTGAAAATGTTCATAATTACTGACGTTTGGTTTAAAGATGATAGAACAGAATAATGATGAAGATGAAGGCCAATGATGAAGAAAAGTTGAAGGTAGAAGAAACTTGTCAACTACATTTTTTGATTGAAGCTGAAGGAGTGGCAAAGAGGAAGGAAGTGTTCTACCTAAGTTGGCTGAGTCATACCAACCTAACCAAGCATAGTACAGTGAAGGCAAATTGACTAATAACTTCACAACAAGAGTGAAAGAATGGAACAGAAAATAAACGTAATTAAAGATTGAATAAAACATAGTCAATAAGGAGAATAAATTGAATAATGAATCAATTCAAATTGAAACCAGTTGCATAGATGGAGCAGATAACAGAAGGCAGTGAAACATTCAACACCATGAATTGGAGAGCGGCAAATTCAAAAACACACAGATTGACTCGAGAAAATAGGACAGATTGAAAATATCATAATAAATGTGGTGAGTGTAGTTTGAGATTTAACAGTTAGGTTGCATCACTGGTCAGACATCACGTTGACTGCCACGCCAAAATCACTAACATTTCATCCCAGGCCATGGACAATTTTCTCCAAAATACAGTTGTTCTATCGTTTTTATGACATCTTATATTTAGCTTATGGCTTAGCTTTAGCTATTTTCAAGAATATTCAAAAAAAAAGAGTGACACATTTTTGGTTCACATGGCCTGGCTATATGTCATGTCCTCCCTGAGGCCATGTGACCCAGGAAAGTGTCACAGTTATTTTTTTCAAAAATTCACAATATATGAACATAAAAGCTCTATTTGGAAATTTAGTTGAAATGAAAACTCACAGAGTACCAAGAATTGAAAATTTTTCTATATTATGAAAAAATAAACAGAAATTTTTTTTTCAAAAAGCATCTGGAGTTATAAATATTATCTAAATTATGAAAAATAGTAAACACAAAGACACACAAAATATTTTCAAAAAGCAATCTGGAATTATAAATATCTAAATTATGAAAAATACACACAGACACATGAAATATTTTCAAAAAAAATCTATAATAGATTATTTTTTCACATTCACTCTATGTTTTTCAAAAAAGCAGTTTTTGCACATTCTTTCGTTGCAAACCTCACATTTTTGAGAAGATTTTTTCGCCTTGAGAATGGCCTGTTTGCGGCCCACAGTTTTACTCAATTTTTGGTAACAATACTTGCAGCGACCCCTTCCCATTTTCACAAGCTTGTGCTCTGCAGTGGATGGTGGCTCAGCTTCTTGCGGCAAGATTTGAGATGCATCCAACCAGCTGTTGATGATGGACTCTTTGAAATCGGTGATTGAAAGAACATTACCAGTCACTGTTTTATATACAGAGAAGGCATTCACCACGGCAGTGCTCAACATCAGATCGAATGCTACCTTCCTATACCATTTGACCCCCCGTCTAAGGCATCCAGAATAGGCTGCCATCTGGTCACTCAAATCTATGAAAGATTTCCCTTTGTTGTAGTCGAAAACTGCAGCAGGCTTTGTGATGTCCCTTCCCCTCTTTTGCACAGTCTCCATGTTATCAGCATGCTTAGTAGTCAGCATTAAGACATCACGTCTATCTTTCCATTTTAAGACAACAATGTTTTTGTTGTTCTTTTGGGCCGTTATTTCACCTCTTCGTAATGCTTTATTCACAACATTAGCTGGATTAAATTTTCTGTTTTTCCGTAAAGTACCAACAAGATGAGTTCCCTTTTGCAATAATGCATCAGCAAGAATTACACTTGTGTACCAGTTATCTACATACAGAGTCCTTCCTCGATTCAAATACTGCTCAATCAACTCAAACACAACTCTTGTAGCGACATCGGTATTTGGCGTAGCCTCCCTACCAGCATAAATTTTATATGCTACAGTGTAGCAGTCCTTCACGCACATTTTAAAAAATTTTATACCGTAAGGATGGGTCTTGTTCTTGAGATATTGTCGAAAAACTAAACGTCCACGAAACGGAATGATGCTCTCATCAATGCACATATCTTCCTCTGGGCGAACAACTAATTGAAAATTTTCAATAATCATATCAACCAAATTTTGAATCTTGTGTAAACGGTTGTTTGGAACGGGAACTTCTTCATTATTAGAACAGTGGAAATTTGACAGAAGTAGTTCAAACCGATTTCTGGACATGTATTTTGGGAGCACACTGCCAAACTTACTGGCTTTTCTCCAGTAGTGGGCTATTGAAGGTAGAACAAGGACTCCCATATACAAAATTATACCGAGAAAAAGCTTGATTTCTGTTGCAGTCGTATTCACCCACTTCAACATTCTTGCTGCATGTGATAAACGGGTATTAGCTAACCGTTGATTGGCATACCTATTGGTCTCCACAACTAAATAGTTGACTACATCGTTTGTCAGAAATAGCTCTAAAAAGTCAATAGGATTGGCATCAATCATCGTCTCCTGAATATCAGGGTTCACACCATCAATGTCTCTTCTGGGGTTGTAACGTAATTGCGTAAGTTGATCCGACTCACCAACCGGCCCCCAATTGTACCCTACAGCAGGATTTGGAATTTGTTGATCATTCACTTCCTCGATTTCTTCCTCTTCGGCTTCTTCGTCCTCTTCTTCATTCTCACTATTCAATTCATAATTAGGATCAGCATTGTCATCACTAGCGTCGTCAAAAAGTTCATTGTCACTATCTCCATTCAAGATACTATAAAGTTGTTCGTCTGTCAAGACATCCATTATAAAACGAAATAAAAACTATACTGTACAATAATAACACTATTTACAACAGTTCATAACATAATACATTTACAACTTATTCAGTTCGTAATACAAACTTCTAAGCACAGATATGTAGTCAACATGAACTCAACCGGAAAATAACACTATAATAACATAACCTGAAAATCAATTTCAAAGCATGAAAAACACTGCCTAGTTGATCTCAGCTTGATAAACAACTATTCAATCATAAAAACAGATGATTTACACATTGAAATTGTAAAAAAATAGTATTTGATGAAAGAAAATATGAAAAAGTTATGTCACTTGATTATTTTGATTTTTTACTATTTTGAAGGGTGATAGAAAAATGCTAAGGGTACATAGCAGTACTCTGAGGCCATGACTATCAGTCTATATGGGGAAAAGCATAGTAGGGTGAACCGTTTTCGTGTCACACAGCCTAGAAGAGTGGAATGTCCTGTGACTCGGTTATGAGTCACGCGGCTTGTGGGTGAAGAGTCGTGTGACACAAAAATGGGTCACATGGCAGTCAACGTGTTAAGCGGTAAATTCAAATTATGAAGGGATCTATTTTCCTAACATTACAACCTGGTATTTTGTACCTTGAAGCTTTATATTCATAATAGGACTTGGAGTAATAAAACTGCTTTTTAAGGTGTTGAAGTTATTTATTTGAACGTAATTGAGGTAGTACATACTATGTTGGATGGTTATACATATTTGATTAGGCCTACACATACTTGAAAAATGAAAATTAACAAAAATATTTCAAAGCAATGGTTATTAATACAAATACAAAATGCTAGTTTTTCTTGTTTTAAAGTAATATATTCCAAGAAAATATGAAGATAGACATAGTAATAGGCTGCATACTTCTTATAGGCCTACTTGAAAATAAAATATATCATAAAAGTCATGGCCATTTTTCAACCAATGTTGAAAAATCAACATTGACAAATTTACACAAAATGATGGTTTTCTTTTTTGTCTAACTCCAGTATTCAATGGCTCTGGCAATTTAAACATGATATCATTTCTATCAATCTCATAGGTACCAGTAGAGTCTTCTTTTATGAATTTTTTAGAAAATTTCAAATCTTTTTGAGATAATTTACTGCATAACTTTCACCATTGATAGCTGTAATTTCTGTAATAAAATATTTGACAGTTTTCTTGGTGCACAGTTTCACAAGAACATAACTTCCAACCACAATGTCTATATCATTAGGATCCTCCATCTCTGCAAAATCCTCTTCTGAAGCCCCCTCTTCTTCAAACAACACAGTTATGTCATCTTGTTCTGAATCCAAGCTCTTGAACAGAATACTTTTGGTTTTGGACTTAGTTGACTTTCTTTTCATCTTTGATAATTTAATGGCCTTCTCTTTTTCTATTCTCTCTTTTTTGGGAGTATCAGTTAAAATGAGAGATTTTCTGTTAGGTCTCCCTCTATGTGTTTCCTTTCTAGGCAACGCTTAGGGGAAAGGTCTTATGTCCTGAGGAGAAACTATTTTTGAAAGGTTAGTATGAGTTCCAGAAGTAGGAGATTCTGCAAGGTATGGAGAGGAAGTTGAAGGTTAATTTATATCAATTGATGATTGAATAGATTCTTTTGAAGGTTCAGTGAGATGGTTCAATTCAGTAGCTGGTAAGGGTCTGTCAGTGACATTAGATGGCATAAATTCATTGTCAAAACTTCATAAAAATATTTTCATTCAAAGGAAACAATCCAGATTTATTGAATCCACTAATGATATTGTTTTGTGTGAATACTGTAGGAAATGCTTGTCCTACAAGCCCTGCCACATCATAAATTGTAGCTGGTTTTCCAGCATGACCAGGTGTAGACATTCATGGCAGTATTATAGTGCACCTTGAATGGACCAAACACACCTCTATCTAACGGCTGCATTTTGTGATTGGTGTGGGGGTGGAATGTCACCAAAGAAACCCCATTTTCCTTAGCTAGTTGAAATAAAAGACCTTAATTAGTTGTCTAATGTAAGGCTTTATTTATGTGAATGAATACATAGTTTGTTATTTCTATTAGTCAGTCAATATTTTACATATCAGTTGTACAGCTGATCTTTTCATATATCAATCTTCCCCCCCAGAATCATATTCTTCAATATTATTGGAAGAGAGTGATTTGGGAGCTAGATGACGCAAAGAAATGGCACTTTCTCTTCCATCTTGATGCTTTATGCGGGCATATTCTGGGTATGCTTCTATCAATTGTACCTCTTCAACTTTTGGATCGTACTTACTGCTTTGAACAAACTTTTTCAACCAAACAGGTCCAGGTAGGTGATGAGAGCAATGATGGAAGTGATGATCCATAGGTTGAGCGATGTGGATGAAGAAACATTCTCTCATGTGGAGTTGTGTTGGTTGTTGTGCAAAGAAGTGATCGTATGGAATGAAGTGAATCCTGTAAAACGTCTTCCCAGTTGGATAGAGGTAGGTTACGAGTTCTGAGAGCTAGGTTGATTGTATTCCATATAATGTGGTTATATTTTTCAACTTGACCATTACCTCTTGGATTGTATGGGCTGGAATTACTCATAGTTACTCCTTTCATTGTCAAAAAGTTCCTCACATCTGATGAAACAAATGAACTTCCTCTATCAGAATGAACAAAACAAGGAAGACCAAAAAGAGCAAATAAAGATGAAAGGTGTTTTATGACTGTAGTGGAATTGATATTGGCACATGGGAAGGCGAATGGAAATCGTGAATACTCATCTACGACGGTGAGAATGTACTTATTTCTTGTTTTTGAAGGAAGTGGTCCTTTGAAATCAATACTAATTCTCTCAAATGGTCTTGTAGATTTGATCAACTGTCCTTTGAATTTATAGAAACGTGGTTTGAGCTCTAAGCAAATTGAGCAGCGATTGCATACATTTTTGACATCTTCTACTGAATAGGGTACGTTCTTGCTCCTTACCCAGTGATAGAGGCGAGCTACTTCTGGGTGGCACAAATCATTATGATACTTGATTAACAATTCATTATCTTTCCTGCAGTTTACAACTGCACATACTCTGGACAAGGTGTCTGCTGGAATGTTATCTTTTCCTTTCCTATAAATTATATCATACTTGTATAGTGATAACTCTAAACGCCACCTCATTATTTTTTCGTTTTTGATTTTACTTGTCTGAGATGAGCTGAACATGAAAGCTACACTTCTTTGATCGGTTACCAAGTTGAAACTACTGGATATAAGGAAATGATGCCATTTTCTTATTGACTCTATTATAGCATAAGCTTCTTTTTCCACTGAGGAATGTCTTCTTTCGGAAGGTGATAAGGTCTGGGAGAAAAAGGCAACAGGTCTTCCTTCTTGAGATAAGATACCTGAAATAGAAACAGCAGAGGCATCCGTTTCTATTGTGAGCGTTGAAGAGTTGTCTATGTGCTTGAGAGCAGTTGATGCAATTTCAGATTTGAGTTTGCCAATATTTTCAATCAATTCTTTACTTAATGGAAATTTGTTGCAGTGAACAAGTGGGTGAATAAGTTCTGAAAAGTTCCTGATATACTTTGAATAATGCGCAAACATTCCAATTAATCGTTTCAATTCTGCAGTATTTGTTGGAATACTGAATTCCATCAAGGGTTTTATACCATCTGGATCAGGTTTGATAGCATTATTTTTGATTAAATATCCTAAATATGTCATTGAGGTTTCTGAGAATTTGCATTTTTCTTTGTTGACAGTTAAGGAATACTTTTCAGCCAACTTCATGAATTTTTGTAAATTGAGATCATGTTCTTCCTTATCTTTACTGTATATTATAACATCATCTAGAAAAGCGAAAGTGTCATGTAGGTCTTTGAGGTCAATTAATTGATCTATAACTCTTTGAAAGCAAGCTACTCCATTTGTTACACCGAATGGAATTCTACAGAACTGATATAACTTTCCTTTTGCTTCAAATGCTGTGTATGGTTTATCCTCTTCTTGTATGGGAATCTGATGATAGGCACTTTTAAGGTCAATAGTGCTGAAAAATGAATAACTAGATACTTTATTGATCAATTCATCAATATTTGGAAGTGGATATGCGTCCAGGAATGTGAATTTATTAATGGTTTGAGAATAATCGATTACCATTCTTTTTTATGTCTACCATCATTAACGACAAATGCTTGTGCTCTCCATGGTGAATGGCTGGGTTCAATAATTCCTTCCAATAATAGATTGTCGACACTTTTATTTATGAATGCTGAATCATCATTACTAATTCGTCTTGATTTTGTTGCTATAGGTTTTATTTCAGGTGATAGATTACCAAATAATGAAACAGGTTCGATTTTGGCTTGTATCAAGTTGCAAATGCTTAGCGGTGCTTTGCTTCCACCAAACGAAATGGTGATGGAAGAATATTTTCTTAATATGTCATGACCGATGAATATGTCAGTACAAAGTTCAGGTAATACCATTAGTGAAATGTTCTGATAGGTTTCTTCAAATACATAAACACGTGCTACAACACATTTTCTTATTTGTGATGTTTGATTATTAGAGGCTAATATAATTTTGCCTTTACACAAATAAAATGGAAATTTATTTTGTGCAGTGAAATTTTCATTAATGAAACTTCCTGAGCTTCCGGTATCGACTAGAGCTTCTGCTTTTACATCGTTAACAGTGATATTTACAACTGAACTAGAAAGGGATGGTAGCATACTGGTAGTTGCTAAATAGGATGTGTTTAGTCTCTGCATTTTTCCTTCAGAAATTTTAGCAGATTTACACACTTTAGAAAAGTGTCCTTTCTTCTCGCATTTAAAGCATGTTACATTTTTAGCAGGGCACTCATTTCTAGAATGTATGTTATTTCTGCAAAAATAGCATTTCTTTTGTGCTGAAATGATAGCTAAGTTTTCTTCATGTGCTGTTTCCTTATTTTGTATGACAGAATTGACATTGACTTTAATGTTTTCATCGTTTTCATATTCTTGAGCATTCATTTGTGCTGATTCTAGTATTCGAGCTTGCTCTAATGCATTTTGCAGTGAAAGAGTGGAGTTTTCTAAAAGACGTTGTCTAATTGATGTTGAGGTTATACCAGAGATAAAGCTATCTATTATATGAGTTTCTTTGTTCTCAGCTGACGATACGCTTTCGAAATTACATTTTAAACTGAGCTTTTGTAATTCTAGGAAGTATTGGTCAATAGTTTCATTAATTTCTTGCTTTCTATTGGCTAATCGGTACCTAGCATAGACTTCGTTTTGCTTCTTATCAAAAATAGATTTCAATATAGTGATGGCTTCCTCATATGTTTTGCATTCAGAAATGAGTTCGAATATTGAGGGAGAGACAAAATTGGTTAATACAAAAAGCTTCTCATTACCTTTCACTTGTGTTGAAATGAAGAAATTTTCCAGAGTTTTATACCAATGCTTCCATTCTTTCTGCGATTCTGAGTCACTTGGGCTAATTGCGAGCTTTGATGGTTTTAGTACGTTTTGCATATTCATATTTTCCTTTTGAGAGTCTTGTTTCTTGTAGTCGTCTTGATGCTTCTTTCTAGCTCTAGACATTACGATATGTTCTAGAGATTCACGTAAATAAATTGAAATAAAAGACCTTAATTAGTTGTCTAATGTAAGGCTTTATTTACGTGAATGAATACATAGTTTGTTATTTCTATTAGTCAGTCAATATTTTACATATCAGTTGTACAGCTGATCTTTTCATATATCACTAGTTTAATTGTATTGACAGAAATGTGACTTTCATGGTTGTCCATCAAAAGTATAATGGGATTGCTAATGCTAGCACAACTGAATTTAATAAAATGTTTCATTAAACTACAAAAAAGATCTTCATTAGACTACCCACTTGGATTGGCCCCTCCAATTGTTCCTATTGGAGAACCCTTTAACATACAGTCCTTGAAGTTCTTGCAAGGAAAAATCAACATAGGAGGCATGAAACCACCCCCTGCATCTACAGCTGCTATCATTGTCACATTAGTACCCCTTTCAACATTAGTCATACTTCCCACTTGCTTGACACCTTTTGAAGCCAATATTTTTGGTGGCACATGGACAGTAGTGATACCAGTCTCATCACAGTTCCAGATGTAGGGGAGATCAATTACCCCCAAAACCGAGAAATTTCAACTTTAAACTTCCATATTTCATAGAATTTTTGATGAAAAAATATAATTTTTCATGGCAATAGTCAACATTTCAATACCTTAATAATATCCAATACAATAAACTTCAAAAAAAATTATGACCAAAAACTCTGCGCACAGCCTTAACTATTCAGTTCGCAGTTTGTCACGGTCCTAACGTGCTTCTTGATTGTTAACTCTATTGTTTTTGGAACGTTTAGTCTTAATATACCGTAGGCCTATAGCTTAGAATACCGTTTTATGAAAATGATCTGTTGCATTAAATATGATTGTATAATAATAAATTTGATATGTGATCTGTGATCTTTTATGAACGTTGCTCTGTAATATAATTAATTTCATGCTAACGTATCATGAATTAACATGAATTAAAACGTATTTCTGAATGCTCTAGCATTCTAGCCTACAGTTGTTAGTAGCCTGAAGCATTTCAGTTCAATGTAAATTGTGTAGCACTATTGGTTTATTATAATCTCTTACTTGACAATCGCCTTCAAGTTGGTATAGCTTGATAGTAAATAGTAGTTTATGGCCCAATACATATATATGCTCACATAGTGTATTCTTGTATCTTGTATATTTTTAATAATCTATCCTTGTCTTCTATGATGAGTGATTCACCAGGTTTGCTATGTGGTCGATGATTGTAAAACCTTCGATCTTGAAAAAATGTATTTTAGAACAGCAAATGCTGGCTACTTTATGCTCCAATGTTTGACAAAAGAGGCACTTGATAATTTTCTTACATTTAATTTTACTGGCAGACGATGTGATGGCAATTTTTCTATCTATCTTAATATTTTTCTTTATTGACCTTCTGTATTCTTTTTTCTTTCTGAATCTTCTGAGTTTTTTTCATCTGATTTCAAAAACTCGCTTGAAATTTATTATTTTTAATTATTACACGCTTTAAATTACATGTTGCTCTCATTAATTACATATTGATAAGCTAAAATATTGGAGGTTCTGATATTGTGCTTCATAGGACACGGTAGGCGGTTTTCAACCTTAATTCAGTAGACAGCTAATCTTATCCGCTGGAGCACAATACCAGTGCCTACTAGTCAACACAAAGTGAGTACAGTATTCTATGTCCTATGCTTACATGAACTTTAAAGTTACAGAATTGTAAAAAATAAAAAGTTATAGAATTCAGTTGTTTGTGAATGGATGTTGTGGTACTTTTCCATGATGAATAATAAGACTTGGATGTTGTCAAACCACTTTATTTTGAATACATTATTGAAAAATTACAGTACCGTGGTTTCCTGGCTTAACCTGTCACATCCTCAGCTGTACTGTTGACTTGAGAGAAGTGAGAAATGAATTGTAGTTATAGAATTGTAAAAGTTCATGAAAGTATCAGAATGATATCTATAAGGATTGAGTCTGTTGAAATATATGATTTGATGATTTGTTTTACTGTACCATACTATTGTTTTTCAAACTAATATAGTATATTGATATATACAATATTTTACTTGCTTTGTTTTATGTTAACAGCAGAGATCCAAATTTAATCCTTTGTAATCTTATCCGTTATATTCCCTTGCTACGCAAATGCTGTAAAACTATTATAAAAAACACGTTTTTTACAATTTAAAATGTTTTTAAAATCTAGTTTTACAATAAATTCTGTATAAATGGTATATTAAATTATATTATTATTGTTATTTGAAAATTTTCTCATTTCTGTTCATTTTCCCTTTCTATGTATGATTTATCTCCAGTAAAAAATGCATGCTTGAATAGAAAGTTTCATAAGTTGATAAATTTCCATAAATTAATGTTCAATCTGACCGCCACCAGAAGCCCAAACGATATATTAGCGGTAATCAAATTTTTCCACACATCCGTTGCTACAGTTTCATTAATTGAAGTTCTTTCTTTTTTATTACTTGGACATGCTCTTGAGCTGATCGTCTCCTCAATTAGAAGAAAAGAACACATTCTCCAACTGGATGAAGACCACTACATTCCTGAATTTCTTGTTCCATGACGAACTGCGTTGTTAATAAAAACTTTTCAAGTGAATTTAACGACTTGCAGTCAAATGACTCCATGACTGCAAGTCGTTAATTTCACTTGAAAGGTTCTCCCACTACATTCGTTTGAGAATTCTTGGTTGACTAAATACGTATTATTTCTAAGGGTTAGTTGCAGAGGAACTGACAGAGTCTTTTCCTCACTGTTTTCCAAGAAGCCCTGAATCAGCCACCTGTGATTTTTTATGAGTGTATATGAAAAATTAAAAGTTATTGTAATATGTTATCCAAGTGGTACTTGTAGAAACAATATAGTGTAGGCAATGAGTGTATTTATTTATATGGTACTTTAAGCCACAGATGTTTAGAATATTCACTTCATTCGTGTCCTAACTTACATCTCGCTTGTGGCTAACAGGCAGTCATAATACAATCGTTGCATACGCTACTATTATGTATTCATATTGGAAGATAATTTGTTATGAATTGGTTCCTAAAAATATTGGTCCATTAATATGTAAATATACTACCTCTAATACAGGGGTGCCCACCCCCCCCCCCCCCTAAATTTAGCACCAAACCCCCGCCCCCCCATAAATTAGGCCCCCCCCCCCAAAAAAAAATGCGAAAAAAGCCCCCCGTATTCTTTCTAAAACTAAAAGAAGATTTTTATAACTATTGAAAAAATTCAAACCCAGTCGATAATATACAAAATGTATGTATATTTCTTGAGATTCTTTACATAGGTAACATTTTTTTGTAAAGGTAAAAAAGAAATATCAATGAAATGAATATATTCTGCTCAATAAACTTAATTGCAAAATAGCTAAATAAGAATTTGAACCTAAATGGTTTTTAAACAATAAAATATTATTACAAATACACAATGTTCAATAAAAATGAAATACCTATATGTTATGTTATGTTATGAAGGGACGGATTCAAAGATCCAAAGATTCAAAGATCCTCACACGTCAACCGAAGCTTATTGTGTGTCCCTAGTACGTTAGTTGGGCAAACCAATACCTGTGCCCTTTACAAGATCCAGGAGTTTTTTCCCTATGCTAACGTCCCATTCATCACCTGGTTGTTTGCAGCCAAACAGAGCCCTTCTCCTTGCCCCGAGTCTCTCGCAATCCAGTATGATGTGCTTGGCAGTCTCTTCAGACTGATTGCAAAGCCTACACATCTGACTTTCATTTCTGAGTCCAATTGTGTGGAGATGTTTCCTGAAGTGGCCATGTCCAGTTATCAGAGCAATCAACTGCTTGACCTGACCTCTACCCAGCCTCACCAGCCAGTTGGTGAAGTAGGAGCTTGTGTCTGCTAGCAGCCTTTTGCTAGGTCAAATCCCTCTCTGAGGAAGAACTGGCAGAAAGCAGCCGAGGCTGCTTTACTGTGATGTAAATTGATCTGAAGGACCCTGGACATTGTCCTTGACTGTTGATTCAAATCGAGGAACCTGCCCTGATGGGGTGGAACCTGATAGGTTTGAGGGCAAGGCAACTTCTGGAGTTACCTTGAGGTTTGGTTCTGGTTCGTATTTGGAAATTCATGTGGTTCCCACGAGCAGCTAGGGAAGTGGAGTCAACCCGGACAGAGCCCCGCATGCCCGGGCAAGGCTACATACTGCAGGAGGTCGCCTGGTGTCCTGCAGGCACCGTTAGATAGAGGAAAGGGTGGAGGGAGGGGCTGGGATGAAGAGTAGGATAAAGGATAGGTTTCTAGGATAATGAGGTCAACGGACAGTTGCCCTTTTAGTCGCCTCTTACGACAAGCAGGGATACTGTGGGTGCAATTCTACTACCCCCACTCACTGGAGGTAAATACCTATAAGTTTATGTTCGGTGTACCAATTAGATTAAGGTTAAATAATTCTACAAAGTTGTTCCTTTAAAGGAAGTGAAAACAATGAGTTAATAACTTCATTTGTAAAACACAAAAATTCAAAATACTAAGTCATTTATTGGACAGTAGTTAAACAACAGGTTATTTACTTAGTGTAGTATCTTGGGAGAATTTATGTATGGATGAAGTACATAAAAGGCACACATTTCATGTATAGTTATTTACAACACACAATCGAAAGAAGTGTCTTTCAAAAACAAAATAATTAAGACATAGTTATGAAAAATTACTGAATTTTTAGTATTTAGTAAGTTTTTCAAAAGCAGTTCTTACTTATTAGTAAGTAGTTATCGTAAAATACATGAAAAAAAACATCAACAGTTTGAAGACAAACATTTTAAATTTGTAGACTGTGACCATCTACAAGTTAGCTAGGCACCTTCTAAGTTTTTTTTTTTTTTTTTTTTTTTTGAGGATGAAGCCCACATGGGTCTGAGACCTGTGCGTGGGTAATGAGTTGGATGATGGTGATTGATGAGTTGGACCTACAGTTTTAGGTGGGTTCCGAACCACCGGGAAGTGATTTTCAGCAGAGAACATTGTCTTTTTTGCTGGCCAATCTAATCGGTCACCGTTACAAACAGGACCTACGAGAACGCAGCTTATCTATCTGATTGAACAGATACCTGCTACGGCTCGCGGCTATCACTTCCCTCTAAAATCTATTGTTAAATCTATCTCTCTAAACCCCACATAGAAGTTTTTGGGATGAGGAAACAGAAAACCTTTCAATTATTTCTTCGTTAGAAATAGACTCAAGTACGGTACCGGTACATCTGCACAAGTTCCTGCACAAATCCTAAACATTATTATTTTAGCTAATTCATATTCAATTGTATAATAATAATTATAAATATATTTTCATTAATTGACATTCTATCTGGTGACTTCTTAGTATATTTTTTAATGTTGTCACGTTAAACACGGTTTCAATCAACTTTACGACCCCCCCCCCAAAACGTTTTTTGGAACCCCCCCCCCCCCCCAAGAATTTCAATGACGCAGTCTGCGTCATAGCCCCCCCCCCCCTGTGGGCACCCCTGTTATTAATATACGGTAAGCCAAAAGTGAAAAAAGCTGTATAGATAATTATTATATTATTATACCAAACAACAAAATTACTTTATTGGAATAAGATATTAACTTGAAAAAATAGTAATAAGAAACAAAATTGTGACAAAATTCAAACTCTTCAGATAGATTTTTTAATAAATGCCCCTTCCCCCTCATAAGCTGGACTAAAATGACGCCCTTGCTTAGACCTAGTTTTTTGATATGAAGGTTTTTGCGTTTTATTCCCATGATTTTTTTTGGAGGATGAAGCCCACATAGGACTGAGACCTGTGCGTGGGTAGTGAATTGGATGATGGTGATTGCTGAGTTGGACTTACAGTTTTAGGTGGTTTCCGAACCACCGGGAAGTGATTATACAGCAGAGAACAGAGTCTCTTTTGCTGGCCAATCGGTCACCCTTACAAAGAGTGCCCAGGAGTTTCGTAGCTTATCTCTGATTGAACAGATACCTGAAAATGGAAAGCAGAAATCCAAATCACGCACTATTTCCACATCAAATTCTACTCTAAAGAATTTTCACATCATTACAAGAATTTAAAGTTACTATTCTTTAGACGTCCTATATGTTCTGCTGCTCGCATGAATACTAGCTCAAAATATTAAGTTTAATTCAATTTTTTCACATAATTTAAAATAAATTAAATTACACAACAATCTAAATAAGAACTGCGAATGATAGGATGATAAAATAATAGATGCCTACTTAAAAAAAATAAAAAATAAAAATTAACAACACCTATTACTTGGCCCCAAAAGGGAATTGAGAACAGAAAGGAAGAATAGTAAAAATTCATGAAAAGCGGTAGTGAGAGACCACCAAGATTAGTAGCAGATAGATCTGTCTACTAACTTTGGGTGTCCCTAACTTTGCCAATCGCCAGAGCCTTGTCGGCCGCAGTCACTGTGGTATCCCACCGTCAGGGGACATCTCAACACTGCCTCCAGTCAAGAGATGAACCAAACCGAGGGCACCCAGGACGTACGTTTCCCAGCCCACACGAGGTGTGGCATCAACACCATTCGAGGACGTAAGGTTGACTTGCCCCCCTTCCGGGAGGGGCCTTGTGGGCCACGCGAGGTGGATACTGCTCCTAACTACAACCCATTAACGGAGGGAAGTAGTGTTGGAGTTGAGAGGCAATCCCTGGGGTACCTCCAGAGATCACCTCTGTCCTGCCAACCAAACAGTATCCCCTGACCACATTTTCTATTAATAAATAATAATTGTTTTAAAAAGAATATATTTTAATATAAATCTCATTTGCTGGGTTTTCTGCAGTACTCCTCTGATACAACAAATAGACATCAAAAGCTATTCTACAAACTGACACCGTAGCAACACAATAGAACCAGTACCGCAAACAATACCCCCCTCCAGCAAACAATACCCCCCTCCCTAAACACCAAAAAGAGAACATCATCAAAATACACCAGAAGAGCAGAACTTCAGATGTAATTCAAGATGGACAAAAAGAGCCTCTCAAAATTCTCCATCGGTTTGTACAGCAGAGAACCCAGTATAAGATTTTATAAATGAAATTCATACAAAAGAGAAAATAATTTTGAATAAATCATAACATTTAAAAAACAATGTTTCCTATCTATATAACAATAAAATATTATTAAAAGTGGAAATTAAATTAAATGTTGATCATTCAATATAATATACTAAGAAAGATGGAGAAGCCCGTGGCCTAGACCTCCCACCTTTCTCGCTTCTTCCTTCTTCTGCCCTTTTCATCCTGTATTTTTATTTATTATTATTTGAATTTTTTAAAGATTAAGCCTTGAAAACTCCACACATGGAGTACAAGACAAGTCAATACCAACAGTATTCTCACATTACATTAGTCACCATCGATAAAATTACAGCAGTTGAAACTTGAAATTATACTTAAATTATAAATCATTATCAACTAGATATATCTTCAATTGTTTGAAGTGGGAGCTGACATTTTTTAACAATAATTGATACAAAGTGTCTGGTAAAATCAATGACAGGAAATACACAATAAAACAAATAAACGAAGTAACAGAGAACTGCATGCCCTACCTAGTAGTGGATTGTACAAACTGTGTTTCAAAATCATGCCTTGAAGTATTAAGACTAGTCAATACAAACAGTATTCACAAATTACAATAGCCACAATCGATAAAATTACAAAAGTTGAGACTTGAAATAATCTGAAAAGGTCACTTGTACTCTATAGAAACTTTATCAACTATATATATTTTCATTGTTTGAATTTAAATAGAAAATGATTTTTTTGCTATTATTAATACATAACGTTTTTTAAATCAATGCCATGAAAAACACAATATAACAAAGAATTGTAACAACATAAATGCATGCCCAATTACAAGTACAATATAAAAAGTTGCTAAAAAATATTTTTTAATTCCCGACATACTTAGAAAAACGTTCCGGTATAACCCTGAAATCTGCGTTCCAGAATTTGTGCATAATTCCTTCCCCACCAGTAGAAAAGCAAAAAACAATTATTATTTCAACATTAAACAAAAATTATTGCATTTCAATTCTGATTAAAAGGTTTATAATACCAACGAACTACTGAAACTGTGTATTGGTAGCCTAATCATGTTTACAGAAATTTTCATCAAATTTCCTGCATCAATATGAAAACAATATAATCTTTTGAAGAATATTATTCTATCATTTTCAACAATAATATTTTTTCAAGTAACTGTCCAGCTAGCAGTTTGTCTGGATCATCAAATACCAAGCTTCAAACAAAAATTCTGTTCAGGTAAGCTACCGGTACTACTATATATCTTATCAGTTTTAGTTTTGGAGTTTCCATCCTCTTTGATAGCAATTAGATGAACACTTCTGCTGGCAAACTAGCCTAGAAAACAATCAGAGATAAAAGAAATTTTCAAAGCATAAAGTCCACTAAATAGTTTTAAAACAACATAATTTAATTTTTAATTCAAATAATCAAGAATAGTTTAGAATTGGATAGCATTTAAAAAAGCTAAGTCGGATTGGCTGGATTTATTATCTGATTTATTGATGGAGATTCAGAATCATCACTCATGGAAACATTCAATTATTACTGCGTTGAGATATCTGGACAAATCTCAAAATGCAATGCTTGAAACTCAGCACTGGATTAGATATTTGAATTGCTCTGAAACCGAATCTGTTTAGCTATGAAGGCTATTGTGATTTCTTCAGTTATTTAGAATAGATTCTACAAGAAAAGAAAAACAGTTAATTACCTAGCAGATGAAGCTTAAAAAAAGACTGTAGCACGAATGGAGTTGAATCTGTTTGAGAAGAATACCCGAGAAGAAGTGGTGATGACAACAACACAGTGTGGCTGAAACAGACTTGAGCAAGAGTGATTAAATGGGGAAAATTCCTTATTTAACAATAGATAGTATCACATATTTGCACTCCTACCATCTGCAGGCAAGCGCCAATAATCTATCAATAAATAGTATCACATTTTTTGCACCCCTACATCAGTAGGCAAGCGCCAATCTATCAATGAATGATTTCAAATATTTTTGCACCCCTACATCTGTAGGCAAGCGCCAGTAATCTATCAATAAATAGTATCACATATTTTAATTTCCTAGCAAGTATAGGACAGCACCCTTAAACTACCCTTGAATTATTGCTTCCATGCTTGAATGTACCCAAGTGAACTCTATTCTCAGTGTGGTAGAGCTTATGACATTTTCACTGCCAAAGCATTGCCAGAGAGAATGGCATAAACTCTAAGCACAAAGCCAGTAGCTGAAGCTAAAGTGAGAGCCACTTCCCCAAATTATGAATAATCAATGTCTAATCTAATTTCTTATCACATTCACCGTACATGAATAGGCAAGAGCCAATAATCTATCAATAAATATGGTATTACATATTTTTGCACTCCTACCATCTGTAGGCAAGCGCTAATAATCTATAAACAGTATAATATATTATTTTGCACTCCTACATCTGTAGGCAAGTGCCAATAATCTATCAATAAAAAGTATCAAATATTTTTGCACTCCTACATCTATAGGCAAGCGCCAATAATCTATCAATAAATAGTATCAAATATTTTTGCACCCCTATGTCTGTAGGCAAGCGCCAATAATCTATCAATAAATAGTATCAAATATTTTTGCACTCCTACATCTGTAGGCAAGCGCCAATAATCTATCAATAAATAGTATAATATATTTGCACTCCTACATCTGTAGGCAAGCGCCAATAATCTATCAATAAATAGTATCAAATACTTTTGCACTCCTACATCTGTAGGCAAGCGCCAATAGTCTATCAATAAATAGTATCAAATATCTTTGCACCCCTACGTCTGTAGGCAAGCGCCAATAATATTTCAATAAATAGTATCAAATATTTTTGCACTCCTACATCTGTAGGCAAGCGCCAATAATCTATCAATAAATAGTATCAAATAATTTTGCACTCCTACATCTGTAGGCAAGTGCCAATAGTCTATCAATAAATAGTATCAAATATCTTTGCACCCCTACGTCTGTAGGCAAGCGCCAATAATATTTCAATAAATAGTATCAAATATTTTTGCACTCCTACATCTGTAGGCAAGCGCCAATAATCTATCAATAAATAGTATCAAATATTTTTGCACTCCTACATCTGTAGGCAAGCGCCAATAATCTATCAATAAATAGAATCAAATACTTTTGCACTCCTACATCTGTAGGCAAGCGCCAATAGTCTATCAATAAATAGTATCAAATATTTTTGCACCCCTACGTCTGTAGGCAAGCGCCAATAATCTATCAATAAATAGTATCAAATATTTTTGCACTCCTACATCTGTAGGCAAGCGCCAATAATCTATCAATAAATAGTATCAAATATTTTTGCACTCCTACATCTGTAGGCAAGCGCCAATAATCTATCAATAAATAGTTTCAAATATTTGCATTCCTACCATCTGTAGGCAAGCGCCTCTAAGCAATTGATAAATAGTATCACATATTTCCACTTCCTAGCATGTGTATAAGAGCCCCAGAAAATGTTTTGATTCTTTCAAATCATGATTTGTACTTTTGAAACTGGTATATAAATACCATATAAACTAGTTATATATTTGTTGATTTAGTGCAATTTTATTTTATATTATTCAGATGTATTTTTTATATTTTTATGTTTCTATGAGGAGGATATATAAATGATTTGATTTAGTGAACTCTATTCTCAGTGTGTTGGAGCTTATGGCATTTTCACTGGCAACAGTAAATACGGCATAAGCTCTAAGCACAAAGCCAGTAGCCGAAGCTAAAGTGAGAGCCACTCCCACAATTTTTGCATAATCAATGTCTAATCTAATCTCTTATCACAATTACCAAACATAAAGGTGCTAACACCTGCACTCAACATATGTCGGAGACATCATTACTCCAGGGTTTTCACCTGGCAACCGGCATCTCTTGATCACAGGGTAACACAGTCCATGCACAATGAATGTGACATGAGAATCCTGACAGGGACCTAACAGCAAATCCCTATTTACATTTGTTAGCCTTATATCAACCCACCAGCTGCAATGAAATGTACCACACCATAATAAAATGGTTGTGGCGACTGAGCAGTGCACCCTGTTCTCCTTGTGGAACTAACAAGTAGTCACAAGGCCTTAGCGAGGAGAGAGACTCTCGAAGCATCCGTGAGAGCCACTGAACCCAGCCAAAAAACCATCAAGCGCGATAAGATTATGTCATGGCACAAATCAAGAGCTCGGATAGAAAGTGTGATACATGATTAACAACTGCAAATGCCCTACAACCCAACAAATCTCCATTCACGATTGTTAGCCTCATAACACATCCCAGCAGCTACAATAAAGAGTACCACTCCATCATAAGACGGACGTATAGCAGCGTTATCTGACAACTGCGGTCATGAACTCTACAAGAGAGACATGGACTCTCAGATGCAGACCCTGCCATCGAAGCCACAAATATGACTTTGTGGCACAATCCAAGAGCATGGTTGAAGAGTGTGGTACTTGACTAACAACTGTAAACCTCCTAGCATATGCAGGAGAATGGTGGGAAACTTCTAACCTAACTGACTATAAAAGCAAGATACATAATACCAAATCTCCAGTTTCACGTCCTGGCCAGTTTGTACTCCACCATCTTGACCTACTGAAGAGGTTACCGTGAAGTTGAGTCTTTTCATATCTCCTTCTTGAAGTAGGTTGAACTGATCAGTCATCCTGTTGAAAAAAAAAATAGTTCAGTTAAGCTATTACAAATTTGGAGGTGTGTTGATTGCTTCAATTATATCAAAATATGTGGTGGTGTTACATTGATGAAAGTTTGTAAAGTTGATTGGAAATTGATATGTGCTGGCAATATTCAATTGACTATAGAATGTGTTTGAAGTGATGATGTTGATTAAGATCAAGTATCTTGAGCATTAAACAATGTGTCCTAATATACTGATACTGCATCATATGTTTTGCTGGATATAGTTGAAAACTCAGAAATACTTGTTCTTAAAAATGGAAAGCCATACAAAATAAACCAGTATCAATACGGCTCCAACAATAATTATATTGAAATTTTGATAGGGTAAAACAGCCACTTCATTCATCAAGTATATCAATGAACAATCTCTGCCCTTGAGAATAATGTTGGAGGATACTTGGAATGAATTAAAATTTCCTATTCAATCCCAATAAGACTATCATTAGTGTATATTAGAATTAATTGGTGATCCAATGGAATTGAATTTGGAATGAGTCATTTCGATTCACTGGCATGGAAATAACATCATGATCAATTTAATATATGGTTCATGCCTGGTTTCTTAGTCGTTTAGAAAATCATTCAAAAGCTATTGATTCATTAGAGGCCCTAAGGCTTGTTTCACACATACCCAGCAGTTAGGTAACCATTATTGTTTATCCGGTATGATTATATAGTCCCATATAATGCAATGTTCGTACAGCTGGGCAAACAACACCAGTTACCCGACTGCCGGGTGTGTGTGAAACAAGCCTTAGGGCCGCTAATGAATCAATAGCTACTGAATAATTTACTAAACGACTGAGAAACCAAACTTGAAAAAATATTTTACAAACTAGCTTCAAGTTAATAATCTTGCTAACTATATTCAGCAATGCCTGAAACGACGTCAAATAGTGGAATCCAATTTTATAATATCCTAAAAATAATTGTGAAATAATCAAAGAAATTGGTCAATTTGGGTTGCAGCAACATAATTTTGAGAAAATGTTGGATTAGTACAGTAGGCCTATCTATAGTCACTGAACATGTCAAATTGCAAGTGGGATGTGTATATATTTGAGTAGTGAGTAAGTGGAGTTTGAGCAAAAGGACAGAGATTAAAGATAATAATTAAATGAGACTGAAAAACATTTTCTCATTGAAAAGAATATGGATTAATTATCTATAAGGATTGGAATAGTTTGAATCAATTATTGGTAGATCATGGTTCAAATCAGTACGGTAGCTGCTGGCTTGTAAGAAACATTTCTTGAAATCATAAAATTAAATTAGCCCAGTATGCATACAAGTTCTAATAAGAGGTTTATCAATATAGTTACTAGTTACTTGGATGATCATCATGATATAAAAGCTCATTGAAATTCCACTAAGAGGCTACTAGTGTGATAACTAATTTTAATTTGATTATATAATATCACTATCAATTTATAATAATTATAATGTAGGCGACGACCAGTTCTGAACTTATTTTTCAAACAATGAATTATTTCTTTTTTCAGTCAAAAACAATTTAAATTCTCTGCTTTTGATTTTTGAAGGACGTTTCAATTGATGGATAGTTTTAAGATTGACTTTTGAAGCACACTGTCTGGAAAATAATGTCCAAGGGAAAATAGAAGCAATAATAAAAATAAATTCATGAGAAATTTGAAATCAAGCAGCATTGGTAGATTAAAACTAACAAAATGAGAAAATGCATGTTCACTGAGAATGTCCCAATAAAATTTATAAATTCTAATGATCTATAAAATAAATTGGTACCATAGTCAAGGACAATGTATAATAATGAATAGCGAGAAGTCTACCTAAAAATGAATAACAATTCTTTCTTGGTTTTTATATTAAAAACTGTAGTTATTAAATAGTTTCTTAGCTTGGCTTTGAAATAAGTTAATAAAGGGGAAAACTAATAGAGTTTACCCTACCCGAGTATTGAAACATAGTTATTGAATTAGAGTTGGTAACTGAAAATGACTAGACAGATTTCAAAGAGTTAGTGATGATGAACTTTTTAGGTTAAATTTTAGCCATTTCATTTTAGTTATTTCTCACTTCAAAATAATGGAGCAAAGCTAAGCAATTAAGAAACTATGGTATTTAAGGGTGTCTTAAAATAGACTAAATTGCAAAAATTGATATGAAACTGCTTACCTTGTGAAAGATATCCAGAATTGATTTTCCATTTATTCATCACTAAATCATTTGAGCACTTCAGTATTTAATCAGTAGGCACTGTTTAAATAGCAAATTTAAGGTAACATTCCAGTGATGTATGTTGAAAAATCTACTGGAGCACAAAACAGCTCTTCTCTCTATCAGTGCTAGACATCAACTAATGAAGGTTTGAGGTTTGAAGATGACGTTGAAGAAAATGGAGGCAGTCAGCTGATTATGAAAGCCGGTAACTGGTAGCAATGCCAACTTGATTATCATGTGGTTCTAGTTGGTATTACTGGGACTGTTTTTGTTTACAGGAGACCGAATCAAAGTGGACCCGGTTCATCAGCTGATGTTACCATATTAACGCTCTCAAATCGACAATATTGTCCTAATCGACAATAACTATAATAATTATTGTACTTTTTAAAACTATATATTTTTGGATTTTCAAAATTTTTCTTAGAAAAATAACAGTTTTAGATCAAATAGTATTGTTACTAGTAATACAGTCGTCGCCCTTCCACTTCTTGATTGCCCATTTTGTGCCAAAAGCGTTTTCAAGCCCCCCCCCCCAAACAATTTGTAAAATCAGGTTGAAAAGTAGATTATTGGTTGAGTTTATGGGAGCCTTCTCATTTACTGGTAAATGTTACTGGTGGAGTCTGATTGGTCTATTCAAATTCTTCAACATCTTTGAATTTTAATAGACCAGACGACAGGGAAGTGATAGCCGTGAGCCGAAGCAGGTATCTGTTCAATCAGATAGGGATAAGCTACGTTCTACTGGGCACTCTTTGTAAGGGTGGCCGATTAGATCGGCCAGCAAAAAAGACACTGTTCTCTGCTGTAAAATCACTTCCCGGTGGTTCTGAACCCACCGAAAACTGGTTAAGTGGTAGATTGGACATAACTGTCCAAACTTCGCCACGTCAACAAATAAAAAAGTCATTCTATTCTAAAACTGTAGGTCCAGCTCATCAATCATCATCATCATCATTCAACTCATTACCCACACACAGGTCTCAGACCTATGTGGGCTTCATCCTCCAAAAAATGACACTGGTAACATTTACTGGTTTTGAAATCTTGAAATTTGGTATACATGACGAACTGCGCGTATTACTAATAATAATTACAGTATTTGACTTTATGAATAATTGCACGACTATGAAGTCAAATATTTGAGTAGAAAATTAAAATATTTTACTCACTGAGCACTGCAGTGGCGGCCGGCAATCAAAAATTTTGGTGAAGGACTCTTATATTAAATTATTCCACAGAAATTAAATTATTTTTTAATATTTGGATTTTCTCTTAGTGTTGGAGACACATTTCGACCATTATGCTAGAAATGGGTGATCACATAGGGAGGTCGGCAGGATGGCTGTAGTATATTCGTCATTGAATTGGAAGTAATTTTATTTATGATGTTGAAGATCCATCTTGTTTTCACTAATATGTAATATAAACTTAAAAAAAACACTTTTAAATGGAAATAAACTCACGTTATGGCGTGACGGCCGTTTCGCTCTGTTGTCTAGAGCATCGTCAGACAACCCACAGTACACTGACTTAAGGTATGAGTTTGAGGGTTATGTATGTTGGAATGGTGCTGGGGTGGGGGGATGAGTAGGCGGGAGGTTTGAAATTGGGATTATTTTGTCAAATAGAGTGTGTGAGAAGAAGTTAAGTTGATCATTTAAAATGTTGTCAGGTTCCTGCTTTGCATGTTTGTAAATCTCATATTGTTCTAAAACATTGAGTTTATGGCTTTTGTGAGTGAAGTGTAGTGTGTCTAAATTAGTGTCAATGTCTGTATAACTGTGGCCTGTTGAAATGATGTGTTCAGCAAAAGTGGAATGTGTGTTTGGGTGTGAGATGGCTCTTGTGTGTTCTTTGAATCTAGTGGTGAATGTCCTGCCAGTTTGTCCTATATAGAACTTGTTGCAGTCATCACATTTCAATTTGTAAATTCCAGATCTGTTGTACTTGTTTTGAGATGTTGTCTGAAAATGCAGGTGTTTTTTGAGTGAATTATTTGTTCTGTAAGCTATTTTATGAGTTTCCTGAATGAAGCTGCTATTTTATGAGTTTTTTTTGTTGAGGTAGGTAAGTGTGATGAATGTATGGGGGTTGTCATTCTGTTTGTTGCTGGTGTGAGTGATTGGTTTTGTTGATATTCTGTGCAGTAGTTTGTCTATTAGTGTGTGTTTGTAACCATTCTGTTGTGCTATGTATTTTATAGTATTCAATTCTGTAATGTAGGTGGTAGAAGTAATCACAAACTCATTGTAATTGATGAAATACATTTTATTAAAAGAACGAATAGCGTAAGTAAACTCATTACATCATGAAAATTCAATCGACAATAGAGACATAGTACAGTAGGCGTTGTCTCTCTGGTGTGGCACAGTCTTGCCAACTGCATAAAATAAAACTAAAATTCATGTTGTACAAGGATATATGACACCTCCCCCCGTAATGAAACCTAGGGTGAATACCTTTCAGGAGGTTTTCTGAACCTAACAGGTCTAGCCTGTGGCGCATGGTAAATAGTATCTGTCACAATCGGTAATTTTGTAGAAACTGGCGTTGAATGTAAAACATTCTTGAAAGAATTAGAAAAGAAAGTAGAATCATCAACATCATTGCTTGTAATAGCTTTCGATTGTTCAGAAAGTATTGTTGATTTAGGCACAATTACATCAGTATCATAATGAACATTAGGTATATCAGTTGAAAAATCCTTTAAATTAATTTTACAATCCTTCATTTGATTAGCATGTCTCCTAATAGAAAGATTATCATCAGTAATGATATTGTACATAGAAGAACCAATTTTATCAGCTACAATACCTGTATTCCATTTACCCTTATTATTGTAAATTCGGTACATAACTCTATCATTGATATTGAAACATTTATCTTTAATTGTCTGTTTTTGCATTTCCTTTCTTTGAGTATCTAACACTTTGTCAGTAATATTGGGTAGCATCAAATCTAGTCTAGTTCGAATATTTCTTTTCATGAGTAAATTACATGGACTTTCACCAGTAGTAGCATGTGGTGCTTTTCTGTAGTTCATTAAAAAATTATTTAATTTGAACCATAAAGTAGAATTTACAATCATACCTTCGCAACATTTAATTAATCCTGACTTCACAGTTTGTACAAAACGTTCTGCCTGACCATTGGATGCAGGAAAGAAAGGAGCACTGGTAATATGCTTTATACCATTATTAGTACAAAAGGTTTGAAATTCACTAGAGGTAAACTGAGTACCATTATCTGATACTAGAGTGTAACTGGTAAACCAAATCTAGCAAAACATTAACGCAAATTTTCAACTGTTTCTTTGCTTGAAAGAGTTTTCATTATGTAAGTTTCAACCCACTTACTGTAACTATCAACAATTATTAACAGCCATAATCCTGGAGAAGGATTAGCAAAATCTATATGTAATCTTTGCCATGGTCCTGAAGGAAATTGCCATGGATGTAAATTCACATTAGACTGTTGTCTAGAATGACGCACACAATGTATACAATTCTTTGTAACAAGCTCAATATCAGAATCAATATTTGGCCAATAGACATAACTTCGTGCAAGGCCTTTCATTTTTACAATTCCTAAGTGTCCTTGGAGTAGTTCCTCAAGTACTTTAGATTGTAAAGATTTTGGAATCATAACTCGTAAGCCTTTCATAATACAACCTTGTTCAACTGAATATTCAGCAATATTGTTTGTATTTTCACCATTTTCAGTACCTAAAATTTGTCGAAGTAATTTACACATATCTGGATCTTTTCTAGTTTCATGAGCTATTTGTTCCCTTGTAACCGGTAAAATATTAATTTGATTCATTTGTACAATTTGAACCTCATCAATAGTATTGTCATTAACCATTTCCATAGGAAATCTTGAGCAAAAATCAGCATTCATATGTTCAGTGGTCTTACGGTATTGTATGGTGTAATCAAAACCTTGTAAAAATAATGAATAATGTAATAAACGTGTAGCACTGATGGATGGAGTAGCAGCATGAGCATTTAAGATGCTTTGTAATGGTTTGTGGTCAGTCAGTAAAGTAAAATGACGACCAAACAAGTAATTGAAAAATTTCTTAACTCCCCAATAAATTGACAATGCTTCCTTGTCTATCTGGGAATAATTTCGCTCAGCTGCAGTGAGACATCTACTAGCAAAAATTATGGGCCTTTCCACACCTTTTTCATCTAAACAAGAAAGAACCGCACCAATAGCATATTTACTAGCATCAGTAGCAACAATTATAGGTTTAGTGACATCAAAATCCGCAAGAGTAAGTTTTGTTTCAATATCTTTCTTAATTGTTTGAAATGCAGTTTCACACTCTTGTGACCACAAAAAAACAACATTTTTCCTGAGTAAGTTGTATAAAGGTGAGAGAGAATTAGCCATGCCCTGTATAAACCTTGAGTAATATGTAACAAACCCTAGAAAAGATTTCAACTCTGATACATTTGTAGGACGTTTTGCATTCTTAACAACTGCAATCTTATCATCAGTTTTATGTATGCAATCTTTGTCAATTTTAAACCCTAAATAAGTAATTTCAGATTTCAGTACTTCACATTTTTCCCATTTAAGTCTAATACCATTTTCACGGCACATACTAAAAAACATATTTTAAAACAAAAAAAGAAACCGACTTCAGTGAAATGATTAAATACTCACGTACTAAAAAGTTTAAAATAAAGTATTTACTTTAAACTAAGAAAATTTTAAATTTCATACAAGTAATCTTTTGAAGTCGGTGCCAAATATTTTATGTAGTTGATAAGAAATTCTATCTAATATCAAAACTAACAATGTATTTTTTTGGAGGATGAAGCCCACATAGGTCTGAGACCTTTGCATGGGTAATGAATTGGATGATGGAGATTGTTGAGTTGGACCTACAGTTTTAGGTGGGTTGCGAACCACCGGGAAGTGATTGATAAGAGATTCTATCTAATATCATAACTAACACTGTATTCCAATTAAATATGTGATTTACACTCACTTTTACTGAAATACATAGTAATTGATAAGAAATTCGATCTAATATCAAAACTAACACTGTATTTCAATTAAATGTGATTTACACTCACTTTTACTGAAATACAGTGTCAGTTTTGACAGGGGTGCCCACCCCCCCTAAGCCTCATGACGCACCCCCCCCCCCTAAATTTAGCACCAAACCCCCCCCTCCCCCATAAATTAGGCCCCCCCCAAAAAATGCGAAAAAAGTCCCCCGTATTCTTTCTAAAACTAAAAGAAGATTTTTATAACTATTGAAAAAATTCAAACCCAGTCGATAATTAATATACAAAATGTATGTATATTTCTTGAGATTCTTTACATAGGTAACATTTTTTTGTAAAGGTAAAAAAGAAATATCAATGAAATAAATATATGAACTTCTGCTCAATAAACTTAATTGCAAAATAGCTAAATAAGAATTTGAACCTAAATGGTTTTTAAACAATAAAATATTAAGAATACACAATGTTCAATAAAAATGAAATACCTATAAGTTTATGTTCGGTGTACCAATTAGATTAAGGTTAAATAATTCTACAAAGTTGTTCCTTTAAAGGAAGTGAAAACAATGAGTTAATAACTTCATTTGTAAAACACAAAAATTCAAAATACTAAGTCATTTATTGGACAGTAGTTAAACAACAGGTTATTTACTTAGTGTAGTATCTTGGGAGAATTTATGTATGGATGAAGTACATAAAAGGCACACATTTCATGTATAGTTATTTACAACACACAATCGAAAGAAGTGTCTTTCAAAAACAAAATAATTAAGACATAGTTATGAAAAATTACTGAATTTTTAGTATTTAGTAAGTTTTTCAAAAGCAGTTCTTACTTATTAGTAAGTAGTTATCGTAAAATACATGAAAAAAAACATCAACAGTTTGAAGACAAACATTTTAAATTTGTAGACTGTGACCATCTACAAGTTAGCTAGGCACCTTCTAAGTTTTTTTTTTTTTTGTTTTTTTTTGAGGATGAAGCCCACATGGGTCTGAGACCTGTGCGTGGGTAATGAGTTGGATGATGGTGATTGATGAGTTGGACCTACAGTTTTAGGTGGGTTCCGAACCACCGGGAAGTGATTTTCAGCAGAGAACATTGTCTTTTTTGCTGGCCAATCTAATCGGTCACCGTTACAAACAGGACCTACGAGAACGCAGCTTATCTATCTGATTGAACAGATACCTGCTACGGCTCGCGGCTATCACTTCCCTCTAAAATCTATTGTTAAATCTATCTCTCTAAACCCCACATAGAAGTTTTTGGGATGAGGAAACAGAAAACCTTTCAATTATTTCTTCGTTAGAAATAGACTCAAGTACGGTACCGGTACATCTGCACAAGTTCCTGCACAAATCCTAAACATTATTATTTTAGCTAATTCATATTCAATTGTATAATAATAATTATAAATATATTTTCATTAATTGACATTCTATCTGGTGACTTCTTAGTATATTTTTTAATGTTGTCACGTTAAACACGGTTTCAATCAACTTTACGACCCCCCCCCCCCCAAAACGTTTTTTGGAACCCCCCCCCCCCAAGAATTTCAATGACGCAGTCTGCGTCATAGCCCCCCCCCCCTGTGGGCACCCCTGTCTAATATATAAATACTGTATATTGGTCCATTGAGTCCGATTTTCGCAGGAACTGCGTCAATAGTACTCAGTCAGTATTGTCTTTATGTCAGTAGTACTCCGTAAAAGCTATTACAGAAACAGGACGCTTGGTACAAAACCAATTTCAAACGAAACACGTCCTTATCCATTAGAAACAAATGAAATGAAACAACTATTATTTACAGATAGATTTATTTACGTCAATGAACGTTTTTATACTTTAAATTCCAATCTACAATTCTGAAGTTTCAAGAGGCTCTGGAATCTATACATGTTGACCATTGGCACATTTTCATGAAGATTTCGGTAAGTCACTTTCAATGTTCACTCATATATGAGAACGAAGTTACTTGGCAATGAGAGGAAAATGACTGTTGTAATCATTCTCAAATAATTCATCACTACTTGCCTCATAACTGTAGTCTGACTTATCTGGTTCAGATCCAATAGATTCACAATCTTCAGTCAGTTCATTGCATTTATTTTCTTCTTCTATTAAAATGAAAGTATATATCTGAAATGCAAGGAATTTGCATCTTAACAGTGTGTTATTTTCATAATTTTTCCAATTTTCAACCTTTTATAAAAAGTATCAAATATTTGGAATAAATCCATTTGGGAAAATTATTGGATGGTCTCCGGGTGAAAGGTTAGCTTTTTTCTGATAGTGTAGTTGTATTTTACTTTTTCATTTGATATTTAAACATAAATAATCGTCGATAATACTTGGTAGATGGACGTAAGAGCTCGGACTCTTGGTCCACTCGACCCTAGATTATAGCCTCCTGAGACCTGAAGCTGAATATGGTTTAAATTAATTAGAGACCGAAGTGACTAATACCGTACTAGTACATCGGCAAATACCAGCTTGAGGCCCAACATTCTTTGTCACCAGACTAGAAATAAGACCGAAGTGCCTAGTATTAGTCACTCAACTTCAAGATTCATTGACACATGTAATGTATGGAGGAGCAAGAGCTAGGTAGCACCATTGGGTAACTACTTGTTCATAAAAATACGCAAGAAAATGTTCACGTTTCAAGGCTAATTTTTGCAAGTGACTAGTATTAGGCACTTCGGTCTTCATTCCTAAATATCCGAAAAAAATCCAGGTCTCAAGTAGTATAAGCCATAGTGGCTAGTATTAGGCTCTTGGGTCTCAGGAGGATAGAGGGACAGGACGATCAGCGCACGATGGATCAATTTATTATCAAATACTATGAATGTTATATCTATGACCGAGCACTCTCCTCTTCAAGCCTCACTGCGCAAATACATTGAGCTGCGAGGACTATGCATGACAGATTGGAGCAGTGTGAATACCATCATTCCACAACATGTGTTTCATTTCGCGATGAAAACACCCCGTTTATTTTAGACGAGTCTTGAAACTTTAAACTTTTGAGAGAGCATTTGGCAAATATGTAGGTCCTTTCTGCAACATTTAATGGGTTTTTACTCACTATTTTAGACACAAAACATATTCCTTATTGAACAGAAAAATAATAGTTGTCACTACTTACAGCTGTATTTATTGTAGATGGAAGCCTTGGATTGTTGAACATTAAATTTAGAACCTTAAGTTGATTCATTTCAATTAGGGTTTCTTCACACACGCTTGATATCGCATTGTAAGACAGATTACAGTATTTCAAATTCTGAAAGTATTTTTATCATCAATGTAGTTGAAATGTAACATATCAATCAGTTTTTCATGATAGAAAAAATCAAAAACACTAGATTACTACATCAAATGAGTGCTTTCAAGTTATTGTCGAAACTAAGAAAAACAAGATTTTTCAAAAAGTATTGAGTACAGTTAGGTAACTAATATTTATGAATTCCTCTTGAATATACATACATCCATGTGATAAAATACTCAAGTCACTTTATGAAATAATACCCTATACTCCACCTCACAACTCAAACAAAATTCTAATTAAGGTTTCATTAATTGTAGCCTATAGTAAATATTGATTAATAAGACGAAGTTGTCCCAACCACATTTATTAAGAATTGTGAGATACCAGTTTCGGATGTTAGTACTCCATTATCAATCTTAAACAAAACCGAGATATGTTTGAGATTGATAATGGAGTAACATCCGAAAATAGTATCTCACTAGTTTTAATAAGTGTGGTTGTGATAACTTCGTCTTATTATTCATCATGGATATATTCCACAATATCAACTTCACCTCTAGAAAGAAAGTATAGTAAATATAGGCTAATATTTTACCATTAATTGTAGAACACCTTTTGGAATTTCTGAAAAATTGTTTCTTGATAAATTCAGATGGTTTAAACTTTGAAGTCTATAAATTTCACTTGGTAAACAACTCAAACTATTCTTCGCCACAGAGAGCCATCTGCAAAATAATATTTCAAGATTAAATTGTAATCTTGAATTCATTAATCTAATATTACTTAAACCTTTTTCCTGGCAAGATTTAAGATAAATGGAACTAAATTCTTGAATAAATACACGTTTTAACTCAATCTATATGTATTGAGTTCATGACCAATACGAATGCACTTCTGTACTACCACACCAAAACAATCAACTAAAAAATGTTGATACCAAAATGATCGATGTCTGTACCAATGCGAAGCTAATCCTATCCTATAGACTGTTGATTCTCTCTCGATTATTTCGATGGGGTAGATATGGAAGTGCAGCCACCAGTAAATTTTTCACTCACCTTAAATTTTCAAGATAGCAGATCTCATCGGGCAGGTAGGTTAATTTGTTTGATCTGACCGACAGTCTAGATAAATTCTTAAGTGTTCCTATCTCTCTTGGTAGAGAGTAAATTACAGTGCAATTCAAGGATAAGTTTGTCAAGAGTTGTAAATTTGCTATATCATGTGGAATAAATTTTAGAGGATTGTTACTTAAATCAAGCGAGGTGAGACATTTCAGGTTATTTAGAATTTGAGGGAAGCTGTTGAAATGATTATGAGACAAATCCAATGATTGAATTTTTAAAAAGGCAAATTCTGGTAAGAGGTAATTCAATCTATTGTTACTCATGTTCAATTCCATTTAAGAAATAGAATATGGAGTTCAAACTGTGGACAGTACACCGCTTCTAACTACCTATTTCTATCGAAATGAATTGAAATTATGAGTCATTCAGAGAAAAGCAATTATCCGAATTATCAGCTGATTGTTCTTTCTTCCAAGTTTCATCTTTTTGAGTGCATTCCAGTTTTTTTAGATCGACCAACCACCAAAAACTGTACTGAGCTCTACTTCATAAAAGCAAAAAGCCCTGCAATAAAAGGATTCCTCCTGTATTGCAGGTCCTGTGAGTTTTATGAGATAGTGCCCTGCGCTGTCCTGAGTTATATGATCAACCGAATCAATGGGATTTAAAGAGACCAGAGTCGTTCCTTGTATTGGAGTTAGACTACTGTAAGTACAGTAATGATTGGAAAATAAAATTTTTTAACGATTATTATGTTGTCCTTCTGTTTAGGCTGCTTGCACAGAGGAGCATCCAATACTCAAAGATAATAACCATTGTAAAACCAAACACATGCTGCAGAATGGTGGTATTCATGCTGCTCCAATTTGTCCCACACAATTCCACAGCACGTGTCAGATTTTGCAATAGTGATTACCACCACTCAACTTTGCAAGCACTCTTGAACAAATTACACTCAGACAGTATTTTACGCAATTTCTGAATGGAGTGTGAAGTCTGATTGAGAACTGTTTACAAATAACATAAACAAGTTTTTATTAAGTCCCATGATGGTAACATTACTCGAATATATTCACATAATATACTCACAGAAGATATTTATTACATTACAGCTATCTAGTTAACAAATGCCCTTAGGGCAAGATAGCAACCTAATAAATTACTGTACATTCTCATGTACATACTACATCAAACTACATTGAACGAACAATGAATTATTATTGTGCTTAGTTCTTGGCGCCTTGTTCAGTCTGCATCCGCTTCATAAGCTCATCATCTTGCATGGATATCTGAGTTAGTTTCTTGCCTACCCTTTCATGCACGTCCAAATATTTGGCAACACATCTGTCTATACACACGGACTCGCCTTTGCCAAGTTCAGCCTCCTTATATTTGGGCGGTATGCACTTTTTATGGCAGGCGGCAGTCATACGATTGTACAAATCAGCCATCATTTCAATCTCCAGTTCCTGCACCATCTGCAGCCTAGCAGTCTCCATGCTCTGTGCACTAGCCATCTCAAAACGTCCAACAAATTTCAGTCACTAACACTAAACCTCACAGAAGTACTTCACTTTTTTTCTGTACCTGAAGGTATTGAATCATAGCCAGCTCTGAGAATTCTATTCCTAATCTTCATATGTTCGTAGCGACTCCTATCAATAGATTTTTTAGATAGAACAAACAAACTAATACCTCCAGCAATGCAGGCACCCCTGAAATGCAAACAAGAAACGTTTTTATTACAATTCGATGTGGAAGTTAAAAAGCGTCACAGTAGAGCATCCAAAAACTGAGGAGCCATCACCATCGTAAAATTCTTTAACTTTCTTAGTAATGGCAAAGGTGATATTGTGGAAGGTATCCATAATGAATAATAAGACGAAATTGTCACAACCACATTTATTAAAACTTCGAGAAACTAGTTTCGGCTGTTACACCTGTTTGAGATTGTAATCATGTAATCAAGCTGTAATCATGTTTGATATTGATAATGGTGTAACAGCCAAAACTAGTTTCTCGAAGTTTTAATAATTGTGGTTTGTGACAATTTCGTCTTATTATTCATTATCATAAAATTCAATAAGTGGAAAGATAGACAGATTGTATCAGCATGAATAGTACCATACCATATAATATATGTTTGATTTTGAGATGGTGGTTTGATTGCAAGCACAGTTATTTATATCATATCTCATTTGTGATGAATTCTATATCAATTTTATTTGTGAAAGAAAAGTGGGGCGAAACTACGTAAATGATAGATAACCTAAACACTCTATGCATCTGCCTGCTCAGCCGCATCTTGATGTTAGGTCATTTTGGGCTCAGGTTTTACCTTTGCAGGATTTTTGTTTTCTCATATTTATAGGGTATGCATGAAATATCTGTAAATTTCAAATTGTTTTATTTGATTGATTTATGTGAATAACTCTTTTGAATTAAGCTTATTTGGGTAAATATGTTTGTATAGTAAAGCAAAGGCGCGAACCTAGAGGGGATATATCCCTCGCCTAAATTCACAAATAACAATTTTAAAAAAGCTATAGGCCTATTGGTGTCTTTTATGGGGGATGAGAACCTTTTTAGGCGATATCGCTACTGTACATTTTCTCCTGAAGAAAATTTCTAAGTTCGCCCTTGGCGGAGCATCAAGGATAATCAATTTCCATAGATTCAAGGATAATCATCATAGCAAAATCAAATATCTACCATGAAATGGTGTGTGACAGATCTGAGCATTGTTAAAACAGTGAATACCACCATTCCACAATACGTATTTGATTTGGCGATGATGATTAACCTCCCTCGAGTAAGTAAGTGGAAGCTTCACTGTGTAAGCACCCTTAGTGAAAAGAGTTGGCCACGAAATGCAGAGTTTTCCAAGATGTAATAAAATAATGCCAAGAATATGAAAAGCATCAAACTTTACAGTTAGATTATCTGCGAGGAAGTTGAATTCCTCGTCAAATTACTGATTTCCAATAATAAACAAATGTTAAGAAAAAACCACCGAAGTTTTGAACTTCAAAATACCGGTAAAAGACAAACTAAATAACTAAAAAATTTAAAATTTTCCAATGAGCATAAGTTTAGGTAAAATAGGTTATACATTAAAGTGTATGATTGTGAATGAAACCTTACCATCCAATTCCAATTTTTGCAATGGTATTAAATCTAAATTTAACGGGCGACATATATATCATTAAATTAAATCACATAATAATATAAACCAATCAGTACTTAGAGGAATCTGAAAGCCGAATGATGGAATGTTTCTCCACGCAGGTTATGATAATTATGGTAGTCTCGTTTGCTCGTTCTCGTCTTCTGCAATCTGCTTTCTGAGAGCACTTTTAGAGAAGCTTATATTTTAAAATTCACTTTATCAATTTTTGTCTATAATTATTTTCAATAAAATATTGGTCAGATTTTTTTCAGAAATTTTTTTAATTATATCAGGAGAATCAACGGCTGCATTGATATGGAAATGTACATCATCGATTAAAATTAAAATTTACATTCACTAGTAATATAAACCAACTGATATAGATTTAAGTTTTAAATAAAATTCTCAATTTGATTTGAAATTTCTTAATGAATGGCAATATTGAGTGATGATACTATTGAGATGGCCATGAGAATAGTGACGTAAACCAGAACGCAAAGCCAGAGAAGCTATGCGAGTGAAAATGGCGTCGTCAGAGGTGGATGTAGTCTCATCGTTCGTGAAAAACATGAATGGAAACATTGTTCTTGATTAGAAGATTACTTTCAAACTTGTTAAAACTAAGGTAATTTGCTATTACACGATTTAAATTCTTACATGCTTACTAAATATATATTTTTCTACCTTAAAATGCTAATTCAATGCTTCATAGGTTGTTCGATAGGTAATGAAACGAAAAGTACTGCAGTGTTGTTAAACAGTATTTGTATACAAACTTAATATACATTAAATATTTAAAATAATATACTATGGCAAGACGAACTCTTTTCAATATTTATGTAAGAATGATATAGCTTGTTCTTTTTTCAACATTGCTCGGTGTTGGCCACTATTATAAACAAAATATTATTCATAATAGAAGTACCGTACCAATCAAAAATTCGATTCTAAGCAACGTAGTAACTTACCCGATTTGATTAGTTGAATAAACTAATTCACAACATTGTGTTTAATAAAATCTTAATTATTGTTAGGTTTCTAATTAGGTATTTCTGTACGGTAATTATTTTGATTGAATTATGCAATGTTTGTCTCGGTATCAGAAATTTGAAATCTTGAAACACTCAATAAGCATAGATATAGAACTTGTCCATTTGAAATAGAGAAAGTATTCTCTGGTACTTGAGAAATTTCAATAATTGTTGAACTTATTCTACTGATTTATATGCTTGTTATCGTTGGGCTTGATGATATTAATTTATGACATTGATAAGTTATAGAAAATTTGAATCTCATTTTCGTCGACTCTTGATGTACTCTCAACTTACCTATGTGCTCAAATATTTTTTTATATATCTGATTTCTTTATACGTCTGATTTTTGCTCTCTTTTGGTTCGGTTGTGGAAATAGAAAATCTTGACTGTTAATTTACTGGTGTTTATAGTAAGTTCTTCTCGATAGTTAAAATTCAGGGAATATCATTGGTTAGAGAAAAAACTTTTTCAGTTGAATAAAATCAAAAAAATTATTTTAGTCTGCCAAGAAAAGAAGGAACTAATGTAAAGGTAAAGCTTTCTTTATATTTCTAAGTGAAAACTATGTGATTCATAAGTTCTAGCCTGGTATGATGAGTCAATTAATTGACTAAAACATTGTTTCAGGTATTTATGAATTAGTCTTGAGACTCTTGAGCATACACTACAAGCGTACATACACTATTAGGCGGGCCGCTTAGCGCAGTTGGTTGGGGCGTCGCAACTTAAGCTTGCTGTCGTTTAAGCGGTCGTGGGTTCGAATCCCACTCCACCGTCAGGCATTTATGTGTAATAATTCAACACATTACCAACGCGCAAGTCTCGGACTCATGTGGGCATCATCAGAAAAAAAAGTATTTTTATGTTTGCCTTTCGTCTCGTTGAAGTCACATCACTTGACTAACTTCCTAAATACTTTTCCTTTCACCTAAGAACTGCACAGCTATTCAATTTTTCCATTTCTAATGACAAATCTTTCGCAAACTACAAAAATTACTGTGATACATTATTATCTCAAGCATAGACTAACACCATACATTGAAAAACAAACTTCCTTCCAGATTAAAGAGTACTATGTCTGAAAATAGCAACTTACTCAAACATCAAAATATTTTTTTTTTTTCAAAGATTGAAGTGCATTTAACCGCTTTGATCCACTTAACATATTTTTTCGTTTGAACAACATAACATTTTAATGAATCACTCAAGTCAAGACTGAAATAATCAATACCGACAGCTTCCCACAAATCTCTCTTCTAAGGGCCCTTTTCCATGAAGCCACCGGTTGCCCGCCATAGCTTAAGCATTGTTTTAAATGGGGGCCTTCTGACGCAGCCACTGCAGTTGCCCGTCAGGAGGCAGTGGCCGAGCAGTGTCTCCTCGCGCAACTGCGAGCCGACAACCGCGGTAGCGGCAACTCGCCGCGGGGCATTGAATGAAATGGAAGTTTTCTGACGAAGCCACTAGTGGTCGCCACCGGAAGCGCGCGCATCACCTGTTTTGGTATAAACAGTCAGTTCACGTTCGGAGACAGTACAGGCCGTTGTTCAAGAGACTTGGTCTCCTAACTGTACCCTGCTTATATGTGTATGAAGCTACTTTATATGTAAAAAAGAATGATATTAACCAAAATCTTGATGTACATGATTATAATACAAGAAGCCGAGGAGATTATCACTTGGTGAGTCACAATAGTAGCTTATTCAAACAAAAACCTAGTTATATTGGTAGGAAATTCTACAACAAGCTACCGCAGTTTTTGAAGAGTCTTGAAAATATAGAAATATTTAAAAAACAATTGAAGAAATATTTAGTTGATAAAGCTTTTTATAGTGTACAAGAGTTCCTTTCACATCAAAATTAAGCCTCACCTCAACTAATTGAAGTAATTATGGTATCTAGTGTATAATATTGTTGATCTGACTTGTCTTATACTCCTTAACTAGAGTCTCCAAGACAGATATCCTTAAAGTGATGACCAATTTCTCCTCAGGTGGAATGCTTGTTTTCATCATTGTGTCCGTCTTGGTAAGAGATGCTTTTATATAACTTGAAAGTTCATCAAATGACACTTTAAACATACGGAAATAGTTGAAAAACTTTTTTTTGTCGGCTCACAGTTCATCAAACCACATGTAATCAATGCCACTGTCCCTCCTAGTCGTTAGTATTGGATGAACGTGGAACATATGCTTGCGTCTCCGCCTTCTTTTCTGGCGGTATTATCTGGGATGACGTGTGAAAGTGAAGATGACGGAAATGAATGTCTTGGTTATATAGAGCTAGAAAATTGTCATCGTACTCCAATAGATGAACCTTGTATAAAACCCGATTTGCCGCTAATAGAAGTGTTATGAGCCTACCACTACAGTCAGAACGTTCTGCAGGAATTTGGTTCTCCATACCATAATGAATCCAAGTTGAGTTTACCCAAGGTGACATTTTCTGCTGCTTCCTGCGCTTTTTAGCTCTTGTCAGGTTCAATTTCTCAATTTAAAATCGGGGAAATCTGTCAAAGTTATCCTAATAATTCACATACTTACGCAGTTGTTTGTTCTAACCGTTGCCACATTCTTGTGTACACCCTATGAGACACACGCCAAACTATCTATGTATTCGGGGCTTTTGGATATTTTCAAAGTCAACTTCGAATCCTTTCTAGATCCTGAAGAATGGATACATTCCTTCATCTTTGTGGTACAATCTATTAATGCTGTTTTAATTCGTGCAATTCTTATTGGATCGTATATGCCGCGCAAATCACAAGCTGATTTATTTGCTTTAGAAGTTGCTCTAATACCTTTATTTTTATATCTTTCGAGTGAGGTTATAATTTCAACATTCCTGAGCGTCTTGACTACCAACGTTCGTATAGAAAGTAAGGGCACTTTATTTATTTACTTTCAAAATAACCTATTTGTAGTAACACCACAAATCTTTGGTATGTCACATTTCTCACTTAGGTTTTTAACACCGATGTTCTATGTTTATCTATTTTTTCACAAACATCTGGAGAGCTCGGCTCATTCTATTCGCCATTTATTAAACATTTGCTGATATAAAACCAGTCATTCGTATCTACAAATTTTACTGCAGAACGTCTCTTGCATTCTGATTTTATCTGTATGCCGTTGTACGTCGATGAGACATGTCTCGACTATATTCGCTTCCTGTAATACACCTACATAGCCTTAATACACTCCATCGTCACCTCTAGTATAGGGTGTTTGTTTTAGAGGTATAGAACTCTAAGTTGGCAGCACTGCTTCCAGTGGCAAAAATGTTGTCAACGAACAGCTGATTTGTGTTCAGTATTGTTTGCCATTTTATCATGAACAGAGTGACACCTGAACAACGCTTGTAAATTGTGCAGATTTACTTTAAAAATCATGGTTCCATTCATGAAACATATCACGCACTATGTCCATTTTATGGTCAGCATAATTGTCCATCAGAGCAATTAATTCAATTAACAATATTTGCATCAAGAGTAGCCTACTTTAAATGATGCTCTGATGCAAATCGTTCCATTGTTAATAGAATTAATTGAAGAAGATTGTCAGAACTTTATTCTGGATATGAGCCCCAATTCTCTCACTGTTCTCATCCTATTTTATCCCATATTATTTTAATAAGAATATATTATTGAATATTGAGCTACTGGAAATTCTGGAACTGGAGGATAAAAATGGATGAAGCATCTGTCTGGTACACACCCTCTCAGTTGCTGCCCCCTGATGATATAATTCCTTCTTCAACACTATAAGGACAGCTTTTAAGTAGGATTTCTAAAACTTTATTTTTGCTTTCCATTTTTAATTAGTTATTTTTATACCCTAATAAAGGGTTTATAATCTTGTTACAGTAACACTCAGTATAGTAATACTAATCAATATAGTAACACTATTACTACTAATACATTAACACTATTATACAGAAAAAGTAATACTAATTATAGAACTTTATTGAATGGCTTGAAATTAGAGGCTGTATGCTTGCTTTATTTTGCTTTAGATGAGTGCTCAGGACAGCTGGCAGAATGTAGTTATGAAGACTACAGATAAACTGCTGCCAGTGGAGCTGAGTGCCAGTACCTCAGCATGGGACCAGCTTCAAGTGGCTCCGAGCCCACATCAGCATCCATCTGTACTGGTGCCGACGCCCATCAAATTGGACCCTCCCGTCGTTGGACTCATCGATCACCATGTACCTCTTCCCGCTCCTGTTCAGGTCCCCGTTCCACATATACCTCCACAAACACCTCATGTAAGTTCTCAAACTACTATTACGCACATTTGTAATGGTCCCCAAGATATGAAATTAGTATATCTATAGAAAAGGTATGTTATATTGAGAAGTTGCTGAACACATGATATATTCACCTTCAGCTGATGATAACTCTAAATACTACCGGGTGAGCAACATAAAACCGAACCCGTAACCGCTACTCACATTTTCGAAAGGCTGCAACAAAAGTGTTGGTACTACTGGGTGTAGTGGTTCGACTGATTGATGCTACCGTTACGCGTCAGTGCAGTATTTGTGTTGTGAAAAATGCCTTATTCAATTCCGGAAAGGATAGCTTTAGTTGAGACGTATATTCGTTTTCGGTCGTTTGAAGAAACGCTTAGAGTATTCGTTGAGAAATTTCCAAATGCAAGTATCCCAGTGAAGAGCACCATACACGATTTAGTGAAAAAATGGCGTACACCAGGTTCAGTTACAAAATAATGCAAAGCGTAATAGACAACCTTCCGTTAGGACTTCAGAGACCATCGCCGATATTGAGATGAGAATTGCTGCCAGTCGAAGGAAATTGGTACGCAAGTTATCCCAACAATTGGGTATTAAATACACTTCTTGCCATAAAATTCTTCATTGATTAAAATTGAAACCAATTTAAATGACGTTGTCTGTGCAACTTTCTTATTTTATCCACAATATTAACATCATTTTTCATTACAGCTGATCCTTCAGATTCTACTGAGTTCGGTTTTATGTTGCTCACCCGGTATTTTGAAATCTAATGCAAATTCCATATGATGAAAACTTTCATTTCCAATGTATAGTAATGAAGGCCTGAGGACAGCAGAGGACCTATCGTTTTTCTTCCATTCAAAAAAAGGAGTGGACTAATTGCATTGGCCAGCGAACTCTATCTGTATAAAGTTTGGAAGAGTATATGTTCAAAATCTAAGGTTGATTGGTCGAAGCGTTCGAAAGTTATCCAACATACATACTCACAGATAACTTCGAGTCAAGTCAAAACTAAGAACTCGCGACGCTTGTTCAATTATTATTAGTTACATATAGCCACAAGTTTGAGCAGAGCTCAACCTAACACGCCATTAGGGTCAAATTAAGTCAATTTGAGAACATTCAAACACTTGTAAGAATGATGCTTTGGTTTGGCTAGCAAAAAAATTGTCTGCTGTAAAATCACTTCCCGGTGGCTAGGGACCCACCTTAAACTGTAGATCTAACTCATTATCATCATCATCCAACTCATTACCCAAGTACAGATATCAAACCTTTTGTCTCCCAAATAACCCAATCAATTATGTTATGAATGAATGGTGGATCTAAAGTTTTAAATGGGTTCCGAACCACCAGGTAAGGGAGCATTTTCACGAGGCAAGTAGACTTTCTAGTTACTGGAGGCAGGTTACATACAGATAGTAATACAGATACTTAGTACAAATTAAGTATCTTGATTGAATCGAAAAAATCATTTTTTGCATGAGTCAGTTTTAAGATCCGTCAGTTTTATGTACATAAAATTCCTTGGGACCTGAAAAATCATTCCGTTCCAACAGGTATCCTGGTGTAAAGGATATCTTAGACAGGTTTCGCTGTAATGAATGTAAACGAATTATTCGGCTATGAACATGTACAGGAGAGCGAATGTACCACCAATGTTCACCAATAGCCACTGTACATATGCTAAGAAAAAAAAGACAGTTTTTTTAATATTATAAGAAAATTCAATGGAAAAGATGAGAATTTTCGAATATCACGAAGTTTCTATTTTATATCAGTTGTTTATTTGATTTTTTCAAGTAGAATCTGGTTTTGTTACACTTGATTACATAGATTGAGGTGATAGTCAATAAAATGTGTACAGCTTATCAACTTATTTTTGGCAGTTGTAGAATTTACCTTGCGCATGTCAACTAATGACAACTTCTCTGTGCTGTGAGATGTTCTCATATACTTTGTCGTATGAAGAATGACTAGTCCTTGGTACAGCCGCTTGGAACACTGTGTAGACAAACAAAATGTGTTTCTGCGAGATATTAAGATAAGGTTAAGGCGAAAAATAATTTTTTCTGGTCGATTTCTGTTGAATGCAGGGTATGCCCGTTGGTGGATTCATGGAGCATGATCTTCCTCCAGAGCTGTTGCAGCAAGGCTGGCGAAAGTGCTGGAGTAAGCGGGAAAATCGGCCTTATTTTTGGAATAAATTGAATGGAGAATCCCTTTGGGAGATGCCACCTCTTAAACCTCAGGTAAGATACAGTTGATATTATTCAAAATGTTACAACTTTGATTACACTTTGCTTCATTTATTTAGTGTTAGTGACATTATTGTTTATATAATATTCTACTACTTCGAAACACTCAAGTTTCATAGTATCTAGACCATTGGTTCTCAACCTTTTTTTGTTCACGGCACAGTCTCCTTTGTTGACCGTACTCGCGGCACACTGACAGGCGAGTTGGCAACACTTCTATCAGTTGATAAAGAAATGCGTGTGTCATAAATTCCAGCAAGAATTTAACTACTGTATTATGTAAAAAAGACAAGCTCAAGTTTCTCATAAGGTACCTTGAATATTACTAGATAATGAATATTTCCTTGTCTATTTTTGAAATTTATATTTAATTATTTTATTTTTAATTGTTCACTTTCATTGTCACATTGTCTGGAAAATTTCGCGGCACACCGGTTGAGAATCACTGATCTAGACTCATAGTAAGATACGTCAGTATTGAGTATTCTACATTTAATGCTGTCATGATAATTTTGTTTGAATGATTTTATTCAAATCATTCATTGATGTAATCTGTTTGTATTACTATTCATAACGATCAATGCAATAGGCTCATATTCGTGAAGAAATTATTTTTTGACGAGTTAGGACAGTTTGTAAACGATCAGAAGGTAAATTATATATTACCCCTCACACTTACCATTCAAACCAACTGCTCAAGAGTCATGAGATTTTGTGCAATTAACTAAAACATCAATTGAATTACTGGTTTAGTCGATTCAATCAGTATCAGTGTGTATTCATTCTACACATTTATTATTGAATAATTGATTTAGTTGCAAATTGAAATTATTTTTCTTTGTCACTTTCACTAGACTTAAAATATTATTGAAATATACGAACGGTTGTCGAGTGTGAAGCAAAGTAATAGGGATTTGATGCTGATCAGCTTCAATTCGATGGCAGAGCTGTTATACGTTGAGATCCCTCCACTCGCTCCTACCACCATGGATTCTATTAGGCCTTACTAATTTCCATTTTTTATCACAGATGGTGCTTGCAAATGCTATGGAATTGTGTTTTATTCACCTCCTTGTGTGTTTGATTTTTTATGTTGATTATCATCGAGTATTGGAGTACTGAGCAAGCCCCTTAAGAAGTATTTATTTTTCATAAGCTGGCTTCATGTTCATACACTGATGTCTCTCAACCCTATTTATTTATATGAACAAATTGACAATAAATGCAAAGATGCAACAGACCAGAGTCCAAACCTGCTCTCTTCACAAATTTTGATTGAGCTATCTCATCCAATACTTTCAGGGTAGTCCACAATAACAAATTTAGATTCACTATCCCTATGTTACAAAATGAGTAGTCGTCTCGTCAAGATTGCTATGTCAATCTTTGTACTTCTTATTTAGAAGTACAGTTCCATTACAAAATTATATAGCTATAACTATTCACCTCTGAAATTAGCATTTTTGAGGTATAATACTTCTTTCAATTGGTAACTAATTTCATCGAATTCATAGTAACTTGCATCGTGCTTATTTTACAGTTTGATCCTATCACTGATCCTCTTGCTTTAACAAGTGGTGGTGGAGGACCGGCCCCAGCCGTTAATGGCCCAAATAATATTCCTACCAAGAGGCGAGCTTCAGAAGAAGGTGTCACTAGTCCTGCTGCTAAAAAATTCATACTATCGTAAGTACTTGGAATTTTTGCTCATTTTAAAATTATTAGTGATAATTGTGAGTGATTCAAAACAATATTATTACTATTATTATTGGTAAATTCTCTCTTATTGAAGACGATATATAGGATAAGTAAAGTAAATTCGTATGGCTTTTCGTGGTGGGGAGACCCTTACGGGTAGTTCCACCTCGCCGCTTTTTTAACGACTGCTTTTTTTTATATGCAACCGGGACCGACGGCTTAACGTGTCCTCCGAAACACGGGATATATAGGATGAATCGAATAATTTTTTCTTCCTGTGTGCCCACACTTCTCGCATTCGTTCTAAGAATTTCCGCTTTCTTTCTTCTGAACATTTTGGTCTGTAGTGCTTTGGTTTGGGTGGCTCTTGTGTTATCTCCCACTTTCCTGAAAGTGTTTCTGTCGCTGACGTCGGCTTTTTCGATACCTGTTCTCTTGAGATCTTTGATTTCACATAGCCACGGCGTTGCTTGTTTGAGTGAAGCATTGTAGTCAAGTATTCTCCTGGTCAGTCTATTTTTCGTTAGTCGCTTTAGATGTCCGAAGAATTTCATACGTCTTTTCCCGATGTCAGATTCTATGTTCGAATATTTTTCAACTGGTTTATTTGATTGGAGTCTATATCCATCCTCTGTCTGTCTAGCACCAATAATTTTCCTTCCTTCTTTCCTAATGTCTTCCAGTTCATATTTCTTGTTCAGTGTTAATGTCTCACTTGCATACAAGATGGCGGGTTTGATAACACTTGTAATGACGTATTTTGTTCCGTTACATTGATTTCTTATTATAGAAGTTCCGTATCATCCCTAATGCTCTCTTGGTCTCCTGTAATCGGTGATGTCCTTCTGACACTGTAGGTTCTATTATGATTATTAGATAATGGCTTTTTATGTTTTGGAGGCCCTTTGCCACCTCGCATGTTACGGGAACATGGCGATCCTTTCAACAGATGATATTTATTCAAATAAAATTGTTCAAATTTAGGTTATGTTATCGTCCAAAACTGTGCATTCGTCTATTGATAAATTTTAAAATGAATAATTTTCAATGAATAAAACCACTTTTACGTACATCATAAGTGTTGGAAATAATAACAGTGGTCTTCTGGGTTAAGCAAATGATATTAATAAATGAAAATCTATATTCTGTATAAAATGATGAGAATCTAAAACCAATTGGTTTTATGATAACATCCTGAGAACATCTATTTAATAAAACTATAATGTCAATAAATTATTACTAATTAAGTTTACTTTGACTTTATTATTATAATATTTTTTGTTTTTTCCTTCGACTGGAGGAGATTTCAATGTATCATGATGTGCTAATGTTTGAAACTTTGATTTTTCAACCAATTGGGAAAGCCGTCTATATTATCTTCAATGTGTCTACTGAAATATTAATGAGTAACTTTTTATAATTTCATATCATTTCACTAATTTCGTACACTCACACTAAGGTTCAATGTATAATTGAGTAAACGAATCGTCAATATATAATTTGTTCACCTCAGTCTCACTTCATAAACGTTAAATAGTTGAATTGCCTCCTCGATCATATTTTTTTGTGATGACAAACTACCACAATTTTTTATATACTGTCGTAATTTTTATTATTTTATTTAGTAAATAAATTTTGATGACGTATTTTGTTTTGCAGCGGTCCGTGGGATTTAGAAGTTCAAACAAATGTCATAATCTATGAACGGTCGCCCACATACATGCCTCACCCTCACCCAGAAGTGGAAGCACTACGCTGTAGTCTCATGTCGAAGCTCAGGCACTGCTACCAAGAACTATGCCATTCAAGAGAAGGTAATCTCTTAATAAGAAATACCAATATTTGATAGCAAAGATGAAGATTCAAATTCTGCAATAAAGGCGAAAGACTACAATGTCTCTTCTTCCTCTTGACCTTGAGATAAGTTATTGACTAATGTCCGTATTTATGAACGTTTCTTCAGTGTCTCTGGACTCGAGGTACTCGAGGTTATAAAGGAATATTATTGCGGTTGTATAAAATGTCTATGACTAGAACGGGCTGTCGCAGTGAAGTAGGATATTTTGAATGCTGCAATCAGTAGCTCTATGAAATGCTAATTATTGGGAGCCTATTGCCGTTTAATGTATGGATAATGAGCGATTTGAGAGCGATTTTTTTTCAAATGTGATAGTGCAACTGCCGTGAAGTGAAATTTCGAGAGAATCACCTGGACTTGAGTTAAGGAACCGGGTGCACAGTTTGCCCTTTTAAAAATATTTATTTATATTTACTTTAGCGGAGCAAAGTGCTTCATGCGAAAGCTGGCAACAGACTAGATAAAAAGCAATGAAATGCTCGCTAATATAAGTTCAGCAGAATAAGTGAATACAATTTTAGGAAGAGGTTACCAGATGTAACTATTGACGTGTCCCATCTGTGCACTAGAAAAAGAAAAAAGAACACCATTTATATTTTACATTTATTTTCTCCAATTTATGCTTTGCGGAACATTCTAGAGTTTTTATAACAGACTTTTGTATTGTGACGCGTAACTTATTCTTAGCTCATATTCCAGGAGGTCATTTTAAAAGTAAAATTTCACTTTGTGATTGTTTCGCTTGTATTGGACGAGTCATTGGGCAAACCAATAATTCAGCTTGGTGCTGTACGTTCTTTGAACTCTGAGATGACTTACTTACTCCAGGCCTTACGAGCGATTGTTTAATCTTTTTTGACAAAGTTTTTCAAGGTTTCCCTTTTACAACATTTATAGTCATTAAGCAAATGCTAGAAAATCCTTCAACCTGGTGAAATATGTTCTTTGAACTCGGAGTTGCTAACTTCCAGACTTTACGAGCGAACGTTTATGCCTGTATTTATGGAGAGGACCTTCCTCCAGCTTATTGACTCGAGGGACTCTTAAAAATGCATTTAGGCCCGTATTTATGAACGTGACTTACGTTGATCTAAGCACGACTTATCTAAGATTGACTTTGAAAGGCTCTATTACATTGAACGTGGCCACAAGCTAACCAAAAATTGTGTCGTATTATCAGGCACTAATAAACATATAGTAACATGAAAAGATGAAGATACTGCACTGCACGTAAATTTACAATTACTTTTACATAATTATTACCATGCCAACATCTTTCAAATCATTATTTTCTGTTTTCCGAATTTGAAAAATGATATCATTCGATGCAGTGTAGTGAGCGCTACCTGCCAGAAGACCAAAGAACTTAATCCATTCTATCTCGTAAAAAGAGAATTCTTTTTTAGTGCCAAAAAAATGTATAGGTTAGAACTCGATTTATATAAAATAAATAGAAATAATTTCAAAAAGTCAAATATACAGTGAATTACATTGCAATGGTGCGAAAATTGAATATGATCATTTTATTTTATTATTATAAGCCGATGCTTTACTGAAAAATTAAATCAAAATATGATGCATCACAACAATCTAAGAACGGCTTCAAGTCAGCTCTGTACCTAGCTTGGCTGATAACGTATTTGAGACACCAATTATAAGCACGACTTGACTTAAAAGTTAAGATCATCTTTAAGTTAAGTTCATAAATACGAACTTTAGTCTAAGCCAGTGGTTCCCAAAGTGGTCCATGTGGACCCCCTGGGGTCCACGGGGACCTGCCAGGGGGTCCATGTCAGTGAAAAATAAAATTGGGGGTCCATGATATGTTAATGGGGGTCCACAATAGCGAATGTCTTTGGGTCGGGGCGTGGTATATGCTATGCGCAATCTAATATCAAAACTTACACTGTATTTATAAGTAAAATAGGATTTTTACTCACTTATACTGGAGATACAGGAGGTATGCATTTCACTTCTAAACAGAATCTTCATCAGCCTAGAAATGAAACGCATCCCTCTAATATCTCAAGTATACGTGAGTAAAAATCATAATTTAAATAGGAATACAGTGTCATTTTTAATATTAGATTGAACATCAAGTTTTTCGTAATGGAAAACATCACAGTGAACCAGTAGGCTACTTATGTACTTGTATAATACTGTTTTCGTACATGCAAGCAAGCATTATATCTATTTGAAATAATAGCGCTATCTATGAAAACATTTTTAAATCAGAGAAATCATACTTAGTTTTCTTATATTTGAAAATTATAAGCCTTCACTGGTAGGTGACTAAACAGCTCAGGTTTACCAGATATAAATTTCTGTTTTTAGTTGTACAGTATTATTATGAGGAAAACAAGCCCCATATCCTTCAATTATCTTCTATTATATTTTAAAACTATTAACATTTACTGGTAGGTCACTAAACAAGTCAGTACTTAATATTTCAAGCTATTTTCAGCAATATTGTTATAAGAAAAAGTCGCCTCATATATTTTAAAGTTATAAAAAAAGGAGCATCGTATTTATATTTGAATGATATTCTATCATATTTCAAAAAGGAACGTTTATTGGTAGGTCACTCAACAACTTATAGGTAGGTATCAAACTATTCAAGTTATTTCAGGTTTATTATTATGAGGAAAAGGAGCCTTCAAATTATCAAACCATACCAACTTTCTTTAACATTCAAGCAAGCTCTTGCTTATCCAATTAATTGTTCAAAATTATTCTGATGGAAAACAAATCTGTGCACAATAAATTACATTTATTTCGAAAATAAATTCTAGCTATAGTATTAGTGTTCAGTTTTTATTTTCCACGTTTACAAGAACTTCTAATAAGCTTCCTTTTATTACTCTACGAATTTGATAATTTTAAATTGAACTAGGAATCTTAGTAGTCTATTCAATTCTAATAAATTTGTTCTTATCTTTTGATTAACTTTTTTGGAGTCAATTTTTAATATTCTTGTTAGAACACTCCATTACTGTCATTGGTGTCATTGTCACGGGGGGGTTCCATGTTACAACCCCTCCTTTAGCCTGTGAAAGAGGCCCCAAAAATGAGTTGGAAGGCATCAATAAAGATACGATAATATCGGTTACTGGAGGTGGAAAAAAAATTTATATGTGAAGAGTAACTTAAATAATGTTACAGCTAGAAAAAAACTATAGTTTTTTTCCTTTAATTAACTTGAAACATACTCTAATTAAAGCCATAGAGGGGATGAGGCGAGCAAGGCAAGCTTCCTTTGGCCTCAACGTCAATGGGCCACATCATTTTATAAATGTAAGCAAGTGATGAAACAAAAATAAAATAAGGGGCCCCAAATTGTACAGCTAGCGGCCTCCAGGGCCTCTTTTTTCCAGTTTGGACCTCTTGAGGCCCCTTAGAAGCCAAACACCCTAGAGGCCGCGGGCCCTACGGGCCCGTTTTATTGCCAGTATAGTCATGCGAAGTAGAGATTCAAGGAGGCTGCATCTAGAATATTTTCAAATTTCAACGTTCATACATAAGAGTCCCCTAATTGCCTCGGCTTTGGGTCTTCAAAGACCCCACGATGCTGGTAGGTCCCAATATTTTTGGAGCCCTAAACATAGTTTTGAATTTCCCCAGACCACTTCAATGTTTTTGCAGACGGGATATTATTATAATATTTTTAACATTTCTGTTACTGTTCAGATCTGATACCCCAAAGAGTTTTATTGTGATCATGAAATTTGTCGCGCCATGAATCAATCAACAAATAATATGAGGGTTGATAGCCATAAAAAAAGCTAAGTTGCACTTTCAAGAACTTGAGAACAATTTTTTCAGAATCCCCAAAGTTTTGAGGTTCTGTCACCATCTATTTATGTAATTACAATATTACTATAAGTTAAAGTTTGGAATTGGATGTGTTATTAATTCATTCGCTCTTTGCAAGTTGAACCAAGTTCCATTCAAAGTCATAATAATTTCTATAATTTTACACATTTTACATACCAGTATTCCAATATTAGTGAATAGTTCAAAAGATTACACAAAAATAGAAGAGAAGTTTATTGCTCTCTCTGTTGCCACTCAGTACCCTTTTCCCTAGCTTCCACAGCTTTTTCGACGAATGGCTTACATTCGAATTTTATCTTTAAATTGAAGAAAAAATTCAAATTAGTTACACAGATTTTTTTGAGTACAGAAGGCAACTAGGTCTTAAAGACTTGAGCAATGCTAGTTGGAAAATCGAGTCAGTAATTGAAAATTAGTGTTTAGGGTGAAGGTGTAAGGTAGCCTCCAGCCTCAACTCTGTCCCGGGCCACTAAAATGTCTCTGGGTGGCCCTGATTGTAATAATAATTTGAAACCACTATAACTTGTTAAATTGGCTTTATAAAAGTAGTATTTTTTAGATTTCATACATTAAAATTTGTTCACAACTAATCAATTAACTAACAATGAACGAAAAGTAGTTTCAAGTTCTTAGGCAAACGATTCATAAAAGCAGTAATTTATCAAATTTAAGCTTTCATTTCACCCAATTTATAAACTTTATTTCAATAAATACTCGTATAAAATTACTGATTTCGAGTCTCAAATCAAGCTCTCAGCATCGACAATTCAAAAATTTTCCCATAATATGGACTAAAATAAATGGAAAAATGCTTTTCTAGACATGAGTAGAATCTCTTAGGATACGACGTTAGAGGGACTACTTATTAAAATTTTTCCGGGGCCCCCATCACCCTAAGGGGTATTCCATACCCCTAAGACCCCCAAATCTCCAATAAGCCCCCCCCCCCCCCATTAAAACATTTTCGCTACGCTACTGATAACTGTATCTGTATCGCCCTTTTATCACAAAATTTAGGCAATATTCTAAAAAAGGTGAATTATATTCATTGTTATTTTCAACCTCCTCTCCTCAATTCTCTCTCTATCACATTTCATTAACAATGAGTGTCGAGTTTGCCCACATTGAGCAGCCTTGCTGATTTTAAAATATGCGAATATTGCAATTACTACAAAGGACACAATGTTGATAATAAAATACCGCCTACTATTTCACTATAACCAAAAACAATATGTCATACTATTTGATTATTTCAATTCAAATTAGAATATATTACAAAAATTTACCAAGTTTATGTGCTTTTTAATGTTTTATTCACCACAATTTGAATTTGTTACTGTGAGCAGTAGTAGACCTACTTCATCAGCTTTAAAAACACATTTCAACTTTTAGTTAAAAAAATTTAATGACATTTATTCAGGGGGTCCACCTAAAACAAAAAATCATGGCAAGGGGTCCATGAGGCAAAAAAGTTTGGGAACCACTGGTCTAAGCATTACTTATTCTAGGTGAGTTTGCTAGCTGAAAAGTGAGGTTATAAGCCGACCCAGTTGTCCCTGAAACATTTACGTGTAAATTCTTGTTTTAGTGTAAATTAGAGTTGTTTAATGTACATTATTAATGTTATATTATTTATCAGGAGTCAGATCTTTGTTGTGGGAGCTGGGTTGGCTTTTAGGGTTACAGCTGCTTGCTGGCTTGAACCTGTTAGTGTAAGTATGACTCATTGCCGCTAAGTCTGACTTATCCGAGTCGATCTTTGATAAGTCTCGTTCATAAATACGGCCCTTAATCTTTTTAGATAATACCAAAAGTTTTTCAAGGTTTCATTTTTTAACAGTTATGTAAGTAGCCTCGTGAAGGCTCATATAAAACTAGTGCTCTCTGCATTAAATTAGCGAAGAATCGTTAAAGTTGCTTTTCTGAATTAGAATGACTTTTTGCAGGCATCGATTCACCTAAAGATTCATTCAATCGTTGGTTAATGGAGCGGAAGGTGGTGGACAGGGGGAGCGACCCTCTGTTTCCTAGCCAATGCTACCCGGAGATCTCAATGTCTATGTACCGGGAGATTATGAACGACATACCCATCAAGCTTGATAGGCCAAAGTTCACCGGTGATGCGAGAAAACAGCTGTCCAGGTACGCGGAAGCTGCGAAGATGATGATTGAATCTAGGTGAGTGGCCAAAATTGATCCAGAAAAATATAAACAAAGATGTAATTTCTAAGTAACCCAACAAGTTTTTTAAATTATTTATATATTGCACGTATGGTTTTTATTATCCTGTTAGCCATGAAGGCACTTGAGTATTTTATTCAGTTCTATATTTAAGGCTGCGCGCAGGGTTTTTGATCATAATTTTTTTCAAAGTTTCTTGTATTTTATGTTATTAAGGTATTGAAATGTCATTAATTGCCATGAGAAACGGGTTTTTTCATCCATTATTTTGTGAAATATGGGGGCTCAAAGTTGATTTTTTCTGTGTGGGGGAAATTGATCTTATTTTAGACTTGATATTTTTTTTATAAATAAGACACCTTATGGAATAAAATGAAATATTTTTTTAATGTTTTTTCGAAGCTTCTTGTATTTGATGTTACAGTATTTAGGTATTGAAATGTCATCAATTGCCATGAGAAACGTTTTTTTTTTCATCCATTTTGTGAAATATGGGGGGGGCTCAAAGTTGATTTTTTTCTGTTTGGGGGAAATTGATTTATCCAACTCTTGATAATTTTTTATAAATGAGACACCTTATGGAATAAAATAAAATATTTTTTATTTCGATCAATTAGATTTTTCAAAATAAATTTTTGAAAACTGAAATGTTTTTCAGGTTTTTAAATACTTATTTTGAAACAAAAACTAATTGATCGAAATGATAAGTATGTAAGTCTTACCCAAGGTGTCTTTTAGTTATAAAAAATTATCAAACGATTAAAATAACTTGTGGGTGAGATCAATAGCTTATAGATTCTTCCAACTATTACTATTAATCTGTTTTTTGTCTAAGCATGTTTCATGACCTGAGTAAAGAATACTCGATTTTGTGTGAATTGTAGCTGACTGAAAAAACCATACGATTTATATATTAATTTGATGAATTCAAAGTTATCAAGGTAGTCTATTAAAGTGTATAGATTCATGATCACTTCGAGATATCAACTAAATAAAAGAATTTCTTCATTTTGTAAATATATTTTTTTGAAATGGGCTGATTCTTGAGGTTCGTCAAAATAACTAAAATTATTTGAAATTTTTAGTGGAACACACCTAACCTAAGATTTCTATTCTAATTTCAAATTATGTGAAAAGCAGTTTTGGGCAATAGCCTGTTGTATTCACATTGGTTGTATGTTAGTTAAATGAATAAATAAGTCCAGGTGAACCAAGTCAAGACTTGAGCTAACCCACAAGAATCAACGTTCGATATTCAGGTCCATTGTACAGAATTCAATAGTACTGTAGTATAATGAATTCGTCGACAACAGTTGACATGAGAGTAAAACGTGAGTCATAGTAATGTGAGATGTGAAGTATGTTTCTAGTGTTGATTGAGAAGTAAATTGTGAATTTTTTTCAGAAATGCTTCTTCTGAAAGTCGAAAAGTTGTCAAGTGGAACGCTGAAGATACTTTTCAATGGCTCAGGCGGACTGTGGGGGCAACTTATGACGATTTTCAAGATAGACTAGCACATCTCAAGGTGAGATAGAAGTAAATTTTTGGATTCCATACATTCTGGTTTGCATTTTCATATACATATCGCTAGACATAAACTTTTAACTTGTTGAATGCGATTTTCGGATATAAATTCAATAATCAAGCTATAATTCAATAATCATAATTGAGTTCCTCGGTACTGATGTGATTGGCTCTTTTTGGTTCAGAGCAGACTTGGGAATCAATTCTTGTGGTCGGCTGTGGGGTAGATAAAGCTGATTATTTGACAAAAATTTCGGTATCCACTTGTTTGGCTAAAAAGTAGACTTAACTTCGAGTGCTCCGATTGGCTTAGCTTAGAAGTTCCTAAATCCAAAGGTTTGATTGATTTGATGAAACACCTGTGAGATCGACTATAAACAATACATAACAATTTATTGGCTGAAATATTTGTTATTGTCAGCACTAGAGCCAATATCTTGGAGAGTATTAAACAGAATCAAAGTGCTTCATAGTTTAAATTGAACTTGGTAATTGTGTTTTCGAGAAGATTCAAGTTATATTTGAATCAAAACGTAAAAATAACCTATGCTTACAAATATTTGGACTCTAAATCTATTAATATACACAGTTTTGGACTAAAAGTCTGTTGTTTCTTCATAATAAGTTGAATTTTGATTATATCAATAAATATAAAAAATCCTGTGCTCTGATTGGTAGAGGATGGTCTCAAAATATTTATCTATATTGAACAATTTGATTTCTATACAGTAAGAAATAGCGTACCGCAGGGTATAGAGGAGCATTGATTTATGATCACCATCGCAAAAGCCAACAAATGCTGCAGAATGGTGTTATTCACGTGTCTCTGATCTGTCATACCTTATTCCACAGCATGTGTTTGATTTTACGATGGTGGTTATCATGGAGTATTAGATGCTCTACTGTGTAAGTATAGTAACTAAAACCTGCTTGATTAACATCTTGATAACTTGACAAAATTTTCAACTTCAGAATTATTTTTCGTGATTTTTTCTATCAAGTGAACGTCAACTAGTCTCATGAAGTATATATACTCAAATTGAACCTTAAGCCATAATTGTTTGTCATGATCTTGCTTTGCAATTTTTGTGGGACATAAGTGTTGAAAATTGATATTTAAATTGCCTAAAATAGATGTATATAGCTGTATACATTTTTATTTTTTATTGCTGATGATGCCCACATAAGTCCCAGACTTGTGCCTGGGTAATGAGGTGAATTATAACACATTGATGCCAGACGGAGGAGCAGGATTCGAACCCACGAGGGCTTAAACGACAACAAGTTGAACTTGCGACGCCCCAACCAACTGCGCTAAGCGGCCCGCCAATACATTTTTATTAATAATGTTGATATTGAAAAAAATATAAATGACCAATTTTCAGTGTCAAAATGATTTGTCTTTTTTGTGTTTACAACTTTTTTTTTAAATTATCTTATTTATACGTGCTTAATAGGAAATTGACGATGTATAATTATTGATTATCAACATGGATTGATTTATAACCAATATTTTGGTATTTTACTTTATTCACGTTCTATTTGTTTCAGAGACAATGCCAGCCACATTTGACCGACACGGTTAAAGAGTCTGTCGAAGGCATCTGTTCGAAGATCTATCACCTGTCTGCCGAGTACGCGAAAAAGATTAGGGAAAAGAATGTTGAAATCTTGAAAGAAAATGGAATTCCTGGTGAGCATAAAATTGCCATCATCTAAAATTCCGCTCTTCACATTTCTGTCTCAAGAGATAGATTAACTTATCTATTGACTTTTACCGAATAATGCAGTAGTTTTACTGCATGGATTTTCTCAGATGGATTAGAAAAACTTTCTTGAATTTTTCTTTAATTAACTTTGGTAAGTGGCTACTGATGAAATGAGGGTTTAATACCATTAATTTCGATAGCATCAATCAAATGTAAACTCTAGTGACTTTATTATTGCTATGCATTATTATTGCTGATCACCCCGACACATAGTTTTATAGTGGGAAATCATATTTTTTTTTTTTAATTTAGCAATCAAATCACTGTGTTCTCGTGTGTTCTCCATCATCCAGAGAAATTATTATTATTATTATTATTATTATTGCTCTATTTTTTATACACAATTCATTTCAATATGTGATCTAGATCCACGATTGATCTGCGTTATTTATTCAAAATCATTAGTGTAGAAAATTATGTTGAAGAAATTCCGTTGAACGCATTTTGTCATTATTTTTTCTCGTTTATTTACTTTTGATATTTATATAGCAATAGTCATATTATCTTCGTTTTTACTTCACAATTCTACAAGAGCATCGTAATGATTCTATGATGTGTTTCTTTTTCTCGCTTTAGTATCTTATCATGATTCTATGATGTGAAGTATTATCATGATCTCGTTATGGTCATCTTAAGAAACATGAATTATTTATTTATAAATAAACAAATAATTATTTTTAAGATTATTATTATGTTAATTATTATTATTATAATTATTTTTATGATAGTTGGTTTGATGATACGGTAATATTTTGATTATTTTTCTCGTTTTGGGCATCTTAACAATCATGATATAAGTAAACAAATCATGATTCTTGATGGTTCGATAATATTTTTTATTATTTTTCTCATTTTGGTCATCTTAAGAATCATTATCTCTATCTATAAAAGGATGATACCCTGACTCACTCATCAACGCAGAGCCAAAACTACTAGGCCTATGAACTTGACATTTCGTATGAACAATCCTTATAGGATTTCACCGTGCAATAAGAAAGGATTTTTCAAAATTCGCAATTTTAGGGGTGTTTTTAGGGGGTTAAAGTTTTGCCTATGCAAAGCACGGGTACATGGCTAGCTAGCTTACTGGGATCTTTTAATCATATGGAAAATAATTTGAAATTTTTCGATCTGCTGTAAACGCTGTTTCGATGGACAAGCTGTTTGTGTGTTTTGCAAAACATAATTATTCACCTAACCTACTTTTTGTCAACAGTTTTTAATCATATGGCAGGCACCTTAGCGGCGTTATTTACGCTGTCTGGAAAGCAAAAACTTTGCATATAGGATACTGTGCAGTCGTAGCCTTGCAGTATGTAGGAAAGATATGACTGGGTATGATGAAATGTAATTATGCCGGGTTGATAACATCTGTTAACCAATGCAGCTAGAAATTTGAAATGTATTCTCAGTAGGAGAATACATTAATAAAACGTTAAACATTAAAAAAACATTAAAATACATAAAAAATATATTAAAAAAGAATAATAAAATAAAAAACCTAGCTTCTACCCTAATAGTCGTTGAAGGTTTAAATTTGAAATCTTCATTGAAAGGTGGTGAGTAAGGTCTTACTGTGTAAGAAAACAACGGAGGCCTCTCTGATCAGCTTTAGGACTAACTTCTTTCCTAATAGTCCTAGAAGGAAATGTAGCCTCAGTGGGAGGTAACAAATAATAAAATCAAGAATTTTTTATGAGAACGCTGCAACGCGCGTCGGGCCAGCTAGTTTATTTATAAATGAACAAATCATCACCTTACCATCAAACCTACTACCAAGTTTACTACCATCAAATCGTTTATTACTACATATATTTGGGGTTCAACCCCTCTGATAACACGAGAAATTGTGTCAATTCATAATGTAACCATGTATGTAATAGGCTGCGTAGCTCAGGTTGAATGAAAGATAGATAGTTTACTCGCTCAAAGTAGAATTGTATCTGTATTTAAACATAATAATTTTGACATCTCACCACTGTTATCTCAAAACAAAATATAAATTCTTATTGAACTGACCCTTATACAAGCTAGTAATTTATTAGAAATAAGGGGATTGGCAACTCGTTTGGCATATCTGAATATTTAAAATGTTATAGCAAGATAGATGTTGATTAGTGATGGGGTCGGCCTATTCTTAAGCTCATGAATGAAATTTTAAAATTAACTATAAGGTCTTACCTTTTATGATGGGATGCCATGCAAGATGGAAGCTCTTGTTCCATCCTGCATCCACCAACTCACTGCTCCCTACTCAACTACTGACCGATGCAAGTAACTTGACAAAGCATTAATTATGTTAGAAACAAAAATGTTATGAGTATCTCAATGTCAAAGACAAATGAATTCATCTATGGAATTGAAATACTTCTGACCTAATCAACATCTATTGCTTCCTCAATGTCACAACATGTTATAAAATAAAACATTCTACTGAAAATAATCCTTGAATCAGATTTTGAGAAATAAAACTTATACCTTACAAACTTTAACATTAAACCAATGGTGACAATAATAATTATCTTGTAAGTAGTAGATCCCATTTATATAATCCTCTAATCCATTTCAATAACAATGAGATATTCTAAGAACATGCAATAAGGCACAGTTTATTTTCAATTTATTACCCTATTGTGAATAAAAATGTTTGCTTGTAATGTACTTGAAATTGTTCTAGGGAGGCCGTTGGTTCTTGATCTCTTTCTGTGGTTTTGCATATCAGAATATTAGTCATAATATTTTATATTTTTAATTTTGAATTACTTAGATAACCCATATTAGACGATTTCATCTAAATCAATTTAAACTATTAGGACATGTTGAGGTAAAAGGTTAAGTGTAAGAATGGCCTCAATGGCCAAGACTTCGTCTCTTTGTGTAATTCATCTCTCAGATCCAAGCTCTATTTTCATTATGTTTTTTATTTTTTTTTTTAACAATTTCTGCTGTACTATACCTTAGAATATATATTTGTTGTATTTATAAACTTTTATTACCATTTATAAACTCAAACTATTCAACCATTATGTTTACGATTCAAAATCAACTGTACTTAACTTCAACTAGTGGATCTGAGAGTTGCTAATATTAATAATACTTTATCATTCAAATACATTGTAAATTTACACAAATAAAGTCATTTGAATCTGAATCTGATTCCCTACGTGAGTCTGATGCTTGTGCGTATTAATAAAGTAGAAATGATGGAAAAATATGTTGGACCTAGAACGGGGATGGAACCAGGGACCTCAAGATGGCAGCCAGTTACACTTCATGCTACATCACGGTTGTCGCCAAGTAATTAGATTTGCTATCTAATTACGAGTCTATTGTATAACGTTCTAATTTCAAGTCTAATTATTCTACTGTAATTGGTTCTCATTTTGGTCTTTTTCTGTTCCATTCTTAGAGCCTCCCTCCATAATGCCGCATTGTACAAACTCTATGAGAAAAGTGTGGTGTTATCCAGTTCAGTTCTCTCTGCCATGTCCGCGGATGCCACAGATCGAGTACACACAAGAGCGGGAGCAGGCTCATCTGCGATACCAAAACGAGGCCGTACAAATAAATATGACTCACCTACAAAAATTGGTAAAATATGATGTAGACTTATGTAGATTAGTGTTAGACTACTTATTAAGATTATATCTTGATAAAATATATTATTACAATCATGGAGGTACAGTATAAGAAAGTGGAGTGAGCATAAAGTCAGAAAAGTGTAGCCGACGTTCTTGAGCGGCTATCCGGCGATTTCTGATGGCTTTACTCCCGTGGCAGGGGCAACGCTTGACTCCACTATAGATATACATCAATATGGTTGTTTTGTTTTGACAGATTGGTTTCTACTTTCTTGCAGATTTGACGCCTAGTGGGACCGGACTTATTATTAATATTGTTGTAGTTGTTATAGCCTATATGTATATAAATATGAACCCTACCATGGCTATCTTTAAAGATGACCGCCACTCTTTTTTTTTTTGAGGATGAAGCCCACATAGGTCTGAGACCTGTGCGTGGGTAATGAGTTGGGTGATGGTGATTGATGAGCTGGACCTACAGTTTTAGGTGGGTTCCGAACCACCGGAGAGTGATTTTACAGCAGAGAACAGTGTCTTTTTTGCTTGCTAATCTAATCGGTCACCCTTACAAACAGTGCCCAGGAGAACGCAGCTTATCTCTGATTGAACAGATACCTGCTTGGCCTCACGGCTATCATTTCCCAACACTTCTTTGGAGGTTAAAGCTTTAAAATAGTGTTAATGTTATAAATACGACTGCTAAATCTTGATAAATGTTTTCAAAAAATCATTTTGATAAGCAAATCTTTTTTCACAGATGATTAGCTTAGTTACATTTGAACTGACATGAAAGTGGAATCTTTTAAAAGATCTACTTAGTTTAAAATTGCATGAGATTCCAAGCCGAGGGGGTCCTTGCTAGCTCTCATTTCCGGTTACAATTTTTTTAACATTGGTGGTATACGTTATTTTCCCGCCACTTTTACGTCCATGATTACAATGATTTTGTTCTTGTTTACAGTTTTAATCCACTATATTTTACATTATGCGGTTGAAATTGTTCTAATAATTGGCCTACTCTCTAACCATGATGCAAGAATAAAGGTTTAAAATTAATCTAGTTTTTTAAATAGCTAGATTGATAGTAATTGAAACAAAAATCATTATGTAAATAATGCAGTATATCCCAATCTAGTAGCAGTATTATCTTACTGTATATAATTATTGTTAATAAACAAAACACTGTCGTTCTTAAATACGCTGTGCTATAATCAATGATATCGTATTGTTTGTTGTACACTGTCATTTTGATACTACAAGCAACAGTAAGCAATTGGAATATATTCCATTTAAAGTCAGGTTTTAAGGGATAAAGAATGAATAAATAATTTATTATTTTATAATAAATTGAGAATTTAATAAATAATTTTATCACTTTCACTTCATTTTCAAGGGGATTGAGATGCAACTAAAGTTCTTCCCAAATATACACATTATTTCTTTTTGTCGTATATATTCATATTAGTCATTTCCATCACTGATGAGGCTTAGTATAAAATACCGGCAGGAGCAGTTTCCTTCAATTTGTTTTATTTTAATCGATTTATGTTATTTAACATAAGATGGTAGTACATTGTACGCAGTATAAAGTAATATGGCTACACTCTTAGCTGATTGTAAAATTCCTTACATACCTAAATATATTAATGTGAGCTGAAATAAACAATGTCATTATTTATTTATTGTGACAAAAGTACCATGAATGTGAACGCGCAACAGACTCAAGCCCAAAACTGCTCTCTTTGAATATGTTATATTGACCAAAACATTGAGGTTAATTTTAACGCTGAAAATTTAGATTTACCATAATACTCCACTCGAAAAATAATAAAATGATTCGTTTTCACTTGAAGGCAACCGATTTGAAAGTTCAATCAAAACGAAACACTGAAAACAGTAAATATTAGGCTATAATATAAAATTTTGGTAGAAACTTTCAAGCCGAAAAATTGTATGTTGTTGCTATGGAAAGTTGCGTTCTCAAAGAGAATCACATGTTCTCTGCTATAAAATCACTTCCCGGTGGTTCGGAACCCACCTAAAACTGTAGGTCCAACTTATCAATCACTATCATCATAGGTATAAGACCTATATGGGCTTCATCCTCCAAAAAATCATAAACCTTTTAAAGTTTAATTGTTTAAAACTTTTCTATGTTTGAACTGCAAAATATTCTATGTTCTATTTGTGGAAAATAATCTATTCTACAAATTCGTTTTGTAACTACGAAGATTAAAAAGAAGAAAAACGAATTATTTATATTTGTATCACTACTTTATTGTCAATAAAGTTTGATTTGTTGTCACAAAAGAAAATTATAAACCTCGAAAACGTACCGTAATGATTGTTGCTAATTGCGGGGCCATCTTTGACAAATACTGAATTTATATTTTTCAGGAGCAGTTGTACAGGTATAGCTGTTTCGATGACAAAAAGTTTGAGCTGTTTCTGCCCCGCGTGTGGTGCCTGCTGAAGCGCTACAATGCATTTCTGTCGGGCGCCCAGGGGACACAGGGAGCTCTGCCGGTCACCGTGCTCGAGTGCATGCACCGCTCATTCGGTGTGACGTTCGAGTGCTTTGCATCGCCACTCAACTGCTACTTCAAGCAGTACTGTTCAGCATTCGCTGACACAGACTCCTATTTCGGATCAAGGGGGTAAGCTATCTTCAATTTATCGTCTGTGTATTGGTGATTGTGATACTGTTGATGATGTCCTTTTATGAATAAGACGACCATTTTTTTTTTTTTTAGAATAGAATATTTCGGCATTCAAAAACAAATCAGCAGTACAGAAATACAACAAAAATTCAAACACAGGTTCCTTGAAAATATAAATAAGTTACTGTACAAACAAAAAACAAATTAGCATGGCAAATTTACAAATACTCAAACAAATTAATTTCTGTACGCGCACTTGAGAATCAGAAAGTAAACATGATAATATTAGAATAATTAAATATTAAAACATGTATAAAAAATTATGATTTTTAAGAAGGAAAAGATAAACTCTGAAGAGGTAAAGAAATAGATCTCTGTCACTCTAGTCAACACTTAATTTGGACACTGAATAGTGAATTTTTTTATTATTTATTTATTGCTGATGGTGCCCACATGAGTCCGAGACTTGTGCGTGGGTAATGAGGTGAATGATAACACATAGATGCCAGACGGAGGAGCGGGATTCGAACCCACGACCGCTGAAACGACAGCAAGCTGAAGTTGCGACCCCTCAACCAACTGCGCTAAGCGGCGCGCCATTAACATTTGTAACATGTGTCCGAATTATCAAATCAGAAGCGAGGCAAATTCATACTAAGGAACTGCCAAGTATGCGTTGACAAACTATTCGAGGATTTAAAATGTAGCTTCTGGATGGACTCTATAAATCTTTATTCTTACTAGTTGGCGCGTTGCTGCGATCTCCTTGAAGAAATTCTCCTTGATTTTATTATTCGGCACCTCCCACTGAGGCTACATTTTACATTTCAACCTTCTAGGACTATTAGGGAATAAGTTAGTCCTAGGGCTCTTCCAGAGCTGATCAGAGAGGCATCCTTCGTTGTTTTCTTACTCACCACCTCTCAATGAAGGACTATTTCAAATTTAAACTTGCTACGACTATTAGGGGAAAAGTACGACTATTAGGGTAGAAGTTAGTCCTAGGCTCTAGTTTTGCGCTTCAAATACGATATTCTTCTTATTCCTAATTCAAATTAAGTTCACCTGATTGGTCAAAACGGGACTTGTTTGTTGTTTCATACATTACCAGCTTTGTGTAACAGATGTCGTCAACCCGGTGTAATTAAATTGCATCATATGATTTCAAAAATCGGGTAGATGTGAAGCGCAAATGATACATTGATCCAAGGTTAATAAAAACAGTTTCTATTAACCTTGACAATGATCCGCCTGGTAAATGACGCCCGTTACCCGCCTGCCGGTTATGTGTGAAACTATCCTATTCGAACAAAATTGACACCTGAGGGGTGTAGACTGGTATCAGCTGGTTGGGATAACTGATCAATTATCACTTGCGCAGTTACGACCGTGGTCAAAAATTATTAAATTAATTATATTTATTAAACAATAGCACTTGGGAGTATAAAAAATAGATAAAAACCTATTCGCAGACCTACCGAATGTCTATACAAAATTTCGTTAAAATCGGTTAAGCCGTTTTGGAGGAGTATGGTAACAAACACTGTGACACGAGAATTCTATATATCAGATTAATTCTAAAGATATCTTATTTGTTCGACTATTATTTATGATTTTTTTCTGAACAGGCCAATTCTAGACCTTAAGGCTGTGAGTGGGTCGTTTGAGGCAAATCCACCGTTTAGCGAAGAGCTGATGGACGCAATGGTTTCACGCTTTGAGCAGTTGCTGTCTGACAGCATAGAGCCGTTGAGTTTCATAATAGTGATGCCCGAGTGGAGGGACCCGGCACCCAGTGCGCTGCTCAAGCTGGAGGCCAGTCAATTCAAGCGCAAGCAAGTGGTAGTGCCCGCCCTCGAGCACGAGTACAGGCATGGCTTCCAGCATATCGTTTCAAAGTAAGTCAATAATTACCTTATAATGCTATGATACTACAAATAACATTCCTGGATTTATTGTTCCTTGACGAACTGCGTTGTTAATATTAACTTTTTAAGTGAATTCAACGACTTGCAGTCAAATTTTTATTAAGAATAAGTAGAATTTACTTACTCTGTAGTCCGAACGTTTTCGAATCTTGGAGTAAATTCTACTTATTCTTAATAAAAATTTGACTGCAAGTCATTGAATTCACTTGAAAAGTTAATAAATAATAACAGTATGACTATTTGAGTATGTGTGTTTGGAACTTATATATTCCACTAGTGCCTTTGCTTTTTGCAATCCTCTTTTTACTGGGAAATAAGCCTACTGGAACCGTACGGCCTCGGGACTGATCAATGACGTAATCTCATCTAGGGCTAATGCTCAAAATCATACGTTAGAATTGATTAGCCAAGCATAAGGTATTCCCAATTTCCATAAATTATGGAACAGGAGCTCACAAAAAATCTATTAATCTAAATTTACATCATGATGACCGCATTATTTGTTCTATCAAATACAAAACTTGAAAAAATATCGTTCTGTAGGAATTCCACAAATTAACAAAAAATAATTATTGACCAAGCTCAGGAATACTTACCACATACAAAAATTGCAATATATGATATTTGCAGTCAATTGATTCTTGGAAGATAATAAGGCATTGACAGGTCTTTAGTAAAGTTATTGCCAACAAAAATTGGAAAACGTTGGGGCCAAGACATGAAAACCCAATTACTTACCAGATAAACGGTTTCATTTCTTCATCAATCCCAAGCTAAATCATTGTTAAAACTGATGATTCCACACTAATTTTTATGACTAGTCATACGAAGATTGTTATAGATGAATTTATCCAATTGAGCTCACTTCACATAACAATTAGAATAGTCATTCCATACCGTCTTACTACTTTTCTATCCAAATCTACTCAATAAAACGAATGTTTTGTGCTTTTCAAAGAATTTGTACCGAAAAGGCCGAAAACAACTGTAATGAATAATGTAGTTAAGCAACTAAAATAAAAGTTGAAAAATTCATACAAATAATATCAGGGAAGTGATAGCCGAGTGCTGTAGCAGGTATCTGTTCGATCAGAGATAAGCTACGATACTCCTGGGCGCTCTTTGTAAGGGTAACCGATTGGATTGGCCAGCAAAAAAGACTCCGTTCTCTGCTGTAAATCACTTCCCGGTGGTTCGGAACCCACCTAAAACTAGGTCCAACTCATTAACCATGGAGTGGCCGTAGCCGAGTGGGTCAAGTGCTGGTTTGCTAGCCCAAAGGTCCCGGGTTCGATCCCAGTTATGACCGAAAGATTTTACCTCGGGCCACTCCCGTGTTTCGGAGGACACGTTAAGTTATCGGTCCCGGCTACCTAAAAACAGTCGTTAAGTCGCGTCAGAGGCCCTGAACTTAATCAGGTGCGACCTGATAACTCTGACACCAGGCCTGAGCCAGCCAGGTCACACGATATTATTATTATTATTATTTATTAATCACCATCATCTAATTCATTACCCACGCACAAGTCTCTGACCTATGTGGACTTCATCCTTCGAAAAATAATTGAACTGGCAGCATCTATAAAAAAATTGCTGCCAGGTAATTCTGAGCAAACTATCTGTGTAGATATGCTATATTTGCAGAATGAATTTTATTTTCATTTTTAGCGTGATAATATGATGTTTTGTGTGATTTGCAGACAGGACCTGAGTGTTCGCTCCAAGCACGGCACTCTTGTTGTGTGGTTGCAGAACAACGCGGGCTTCCAGCGCTGGGGTCCGACCGAGGAGCGAGTAGAAGCGTTGTTGGAGGCGTTTAGGCCGGGCAGGGAGCGCGAACGCGACAAACAGGAGTTGCTGTCGCCGCAGCGAACTGCCGCCATTGCTGTCCCCGGACCCCCTGTCCCCCTACCCAATAACACCCCCACCCCCGCCACACCTGTCCCCGTCCCATCAGTAGCCGCCGATGCCAAAACGCCCAACAACTCAACATCCTAGCTAACGTTCTAAGTGCACATACCATACACACATTGCTCCATTTTAGGTTAGGTTAACTGTTTTAAAAGGCCTGTGCAATTATTCAGTATGACACCTACTATTATTTCCGCCGAAAATAAAAAGCAGGACGAGATGCGGGATGATTTTTTTGTGAAATGGGACTGATTTGGGACTGCCCAAATGAGAGCCAGGATTTAGACCCATATCTACGAACCTATAAATCACAAAGATTTAAAGCTCTTGTTTTAGTAAAACTCTGATTTAAGTTTGTTTTAGTAAAACTCTGGTTTTTGGTTTGATAGAGATTATAAAAACAAAGAAGGAACTAGTACATCGGTGTAATCAGGAAAACATTGTTAGATTCGTGAAATCGCAAAAGTTGCGCTGGAGATGGCACTTAGATTAAATAAGGGAAGAGAGTTGAGGATGATTATGAGAGAGAGGCTTCATTGTAGGAGAAGGAAGGGAATACCAAGCAACAGATGAGAGGATGAGTGACTCCCGATCTTGCGGTGATGGAAGTTGAAGGATGGAGAGTGAGGATGAAGGACAGAATTGTGTAGAGAGGAGTTGTGATAGTGGAAGTAAGTATCTATGAACCATCCTTGTGGCTTCCTTGTTCCTTGAGGCTTACTTGAGTTAAGGAAGGTTCAAGGTAAATTCTGCAATATGTGCTTGAAAGTCATTCCTACATTTTACAAAGTCACCGTGCATCACGACATCAATCCTGCGTTTATTCATGCTGGTCCCAATTTATCAACCTCTCTTAAGGCTCCTTCAACTCAAGTTAGACTTGTAAAGCCTTTTAAGTGAGTACTTTTCAAGTCTCCCTTGACTTCAAGAAGTCAAGGTATGTTCATAAATACGGGTCTAGGGGTCGGTCTGCACACCAGTTTTGCGCGCAGACAATTGTTGAGTTCATGGGAGCCTTATCGGTTTACCGGTAAATGAAATTTCACCTGAAACTAAGGCGTCTGATTGGTCTATTCAAATTTTTGAACGTATATAAATTTAAATAGACCAGACGCCTTAGTTTCCAGTAAAATTTCATTTGCCGGTAAACTATTAGGCTCCCATGAACTCAATCATTGTTATTCATTGATGCAAATGTCGAGTAGTAATAGAGTTATAGCGTTAATTCATCAATGGAAGCTGCGTCTAAGCGCGGAAACGTATCGTATTAAAAGCCTGATGCCTGATGTAGTTAGAGTGCTCTCGACGAGCAATCTATTACTTTACTACACTAGTGTAGGTTCATGTAAGAGCTGTAGATTTCTCTTTGCGGCCAATCTGACACATTAAATGTCTATTAGGACGGTTTAGCATATTCTCGATCATTTCCAATATAAAAGTTCAACGTTTTATTAATTGGTCGAAAACTCATCAACTGATGAATTAATTTCCAAAAGCGTTCATCTTTGTAACTAATGTAAAACAATTATTGCAGAATTGATGGCTTAATAATAAGGAAAATATACGTTTCCGACGAATCTCCCCTTGAGTAAGTTCTGCTCAGCCGAAGATGAACTGAATCTAAATTATTATTCTAAATCTCGGAGGGCGAATATGATTCTGCTACAAGAAATCATTGCCTGGTGATCAAAATAAATTTGAAAACGTGATGATGTGTTTTGACAAATCGAATTTGTTTTGGTGCTGATCATAAATACCAGTATCAACAATATGTATTGAAAATATGGAAATGGTTGAAAAAACACCAAGTTTCATGCCACTAATTTCTATTATTCAGATACGTTCAATTCATAGAACTTTTGTATAATCTACTGAAAACTAACATTTCATTTCATATTAAATAATTTTTGGATTAGGGTTTATAGTACTGTAATATTATGTCCATGAAAACAATGTACAATTTCCAATTGTGCTCATTTTTTAACCCCTTAATTCATATTTAGTTTATTGTTTGTACGTTTACTTTATAAACAAATTTAATTTGTAAGTATCATTTTCTCCTGTATCAGTGGGATAATGGTTAGTTTCTAATTTCAGTGAATAGTCAGTGCATACTGAATAATTATTATCGGAAATAGTTATCTTAGTCGTAATAATTGATTGTATATAGTGTAAATATCTATATATAGAAGAATTTATTGTAAATAAAATAGTTTTAGTCGAAAAAAGTAACAGTATTCTAGAGCATATTGGTGAAGATTGAGCCATAATCAAGAATGTGAGAATTGTCTATATTTGTGCAATATGAAGTTTTACTTGTACACATTGTATCAAGAAATTTTTTTTGACATAATTCAGAAAATTATAAAAATGTTATTGTTTCGAGGTGCAGCTCTTGTAATAATATTAGTAGTAGTAATGACAGTAGCTATATCCTTTGCATACGGTAATTTATTTTGTTGGGTATTGTTTCTCAAAAAACCATCCTTTGTCTAACAGAAATTCTTCTATTTAATTTTGGTTAATGAGATCTCATTGTAAGAATAGTTAGTTTTAATACTTAATGCGGTATATTGAAATATCTTTATTTGAAAAATCTAAAATGAACTCAAAGATTATTAGTTTATTAGTTCAAGATTTTAATTCATGACATTAGTTCGTGGTAGCTCTTTCTCAAGCTTAATAAAAAGGATAAAGTTTGGGTTGTTTCCTATAGCCTTGTCTCTTTCTAACTTCCTTGATGACAGACTTAAGATAACAAACGCTTTGTAATTGGATCAATAAACTGCGCTTGCAGCACATTTAAATTTAAATTTGAAAAGAAACTTTCCAATAGATAGTTCTGAACAGTTCCAATAGCATTTCAGTGCAAAAAGATGTTGAAAACTTATAGCTAACAAAAATCGAAATTTTCAATTCAGCCTGACTTTTGAACTAACAAATTTCGAATAATTATGAAGATATTTTTGTTGCTGAACTCATTCCAGAAAACTCAAAGTTATATCACTCATTAGAATATTGCATTTCCTCATCAGGGTAGCAATTCTGTGTCTATTTATTGACTAACTCAATGTAGTACTGCTAGTGACTATTAATTTTTGGAAGTGCATTTATGCATTATTTTGAAAATTCCAACTTTCCGGACCCTCAATTTACCCACATTGATGGACATAGTTGTTGTCTATTAACCGTATCTTTCTGGTTTGTTCATTGATTTCACTGAAGCATTTAAATTTTTGAAACTCGATTATCCTCAAATTTATTCATTAATTATTAAGTTTCCATTTGTCTTCTGTATTATTACCTGAAGCAAAATTAAATGCCTTCACAACAAGTTTTGACCACAATGATGGTGTTTATTTGTATAGACTGATTTCAACTACATAATATTATATTAGGTTTGAATAATTGCATTTTTTTTTTTTTTTTTTTTTTTTTTAGGTTGAAGCCCACATAGGTCTGAGACCTGTGCGTGGGTAATAAGTTGGATGATGGTGATTGATGAGCTACAGTTTTAGGTGGGTTCCGAACCACCGGGAAGTCAATTATTAAATTTTTCAATTGTTAGTGCATTATTTTGGTTTTTATTCTTCTGAGTGTTGTCAATAGTATATAAAATTTATAATTAAGTTGTGCATTTATGGCTTTATAATTCAACTTACGTACTTCTTACTTTTTTATGACTGGTATAAATTTATTGTTGTGATGGTAATTTTGATTAACTATATTTCTGTTATGATTCAGGGTAAATTGAGTTTTTAAATGAAAAAAAATGTGTTGTAATTTATGATCTCATTACAATATTTTATTTATATAATCTTTATGTAATACTTTATCAAATCTTCATTTATAGATATAATTATTAATCTCGATTAAATATTTTTTGTTTTAGAAAAATATATTCTTATTCACAGCTTACCTATCATTTATTAGATATATTATTACATAGTTACATTTTCATTGTATCCATCATCCGAATTTTACAAAGTTATCTTATTTTTAATAAGTAATGATGAATCATTCTTGTAGTGTAGACCCTTATCGTGTTTTCATAATCAGTTCAGATTTGATTCAGTCTTCAACCCAATAAGTAATCATTTTCTGTAATAATAGACTGCACATAGTATATTGTATCAGCTTTTTCAAATAATTTTGACTGTTTTCTGTCAGTATAATAAAATGCTCAGTATATTTTCTCGATATTCTTATTTCAATCAATATGAAGAAATAGCTTTGTATTGGTATAGTCAATTACTCCAAATCGGAACTAAACTATTATTTTTTCATTATGACATTCTTGTGGATGATTCCCACATAATGGAATATGGTCGCGAATAATTTTTATAAAATTTAAAGTAAACCCCCTTAATGAGTAAAACTCATACTTTCGTAGTTGCACATTAAATTATGGCCAGCTCTGCCTCCAGATAGTTTGATGTAATTTGTTACCAAAATAATGATATATAGACATCCTATAAGAGCGTAATTTCAGATTCCATACAATCTATAGCATATTTGTATATATCGGCCTTATTTATTTATTTGAATTGAAATAGATTCCTCCTTTATTATTTATCACTTATGAATGTAAGTCTTAGTACAGTTAATTTCACATATGCTTTTAAATAATTTGAAAATAGTATTTGATTAAACCAGGATTTAATATTTTTAATTTTATTTTTTTATGTTTCTTTATAGAAAACTTCAAACCAGAAATGGAGTTTGTGTAAATAGTTCCTAGCTGAAATTTATTTATGTAAATTATTTTATAAGAAATAGTGTATTGGTTGAGTTTTGATTAATTAATAAATTTTCAATTGAAAGTATATTATATTGATGTCAAGAGTTCTATTTCATCCACAGATTGCTTTGTAATGTATTAAAATTGTAAAGAAACTTCTATCTCAGCATGATGAATAAGAACACAATTTGAAACAACACTCACATTATGGTGTGACGACCGTTTCGCTCGCTTTCTAGCATCTTCAGACACCTTTGACAATGAACTAAATCAAGATATGAATTAATGATTATGGTTGATGAAAATTTAACCGTGACAAAAGAATCCCAAATTCATATCTCCCGCCTACACATCCACCAACCTTTCACTTTGCCCTCAAATATATACGCAAATTCAGTTCAATGAGAGAAGTTTAGACTCGCTTGAAGATGCTTGAACAAAGAACGAAACGGTCGTGACCACATGATGCGAGTGTTTGTTTCCACTTATAAGTCAATCTCAATTTATTTTAATTATCAGTTCCAATCCTTCTATACAAGTTCCATTCGTTTTTCTGGGACATGTTGCATAACAATTTACAATCTACAAATATAAATTTCTATAAGATTTTGCAGTAATCCCAAATACATGTGTACTAATAAAATTAGTTTCAGTAACTACAAGTACTAATACAAATACTGTAGTTTATAAATTGTTATGCAACAACTGGTGTTGAAAAAACTGCTTATGAAAGTGAGCTTCAACATTAGGTGAAGACTTTGTAAATATCATTAAATGAACACCAGCTTCACTTTATTCGTGTTCATCATGTGTCATCGCAACACGCAAGCTACTGTGGAATGTATCTGGATATCTTGAATCTTATCATTAATTTGTTGCTAAAACTTAGTTATGTGATGGATAGGTAGAGAAGAATTATTGTGAAGTTTTAACCAATGATTATTATGTGTTGAAAAGTAATATATAAGTTTATTGTTGATTGTGAACAGAGTAAAAAATTAATCTGGCACTACAATGACATTTATTGATCAAATTCATTGTATTAAAAAAAAATGATTATAAGTTTGAAAGCAACTTTTCTAAATTAAATTGAGAAATTATTGTAAAATTTAAAAACTAATGAATGGATGAACATAATAATAATGTATTGACTAATTATTGTGTAATAGGATAATGGTTTTTGTATCAGTCGCTGGCGGTTTTGATACTTTTTGTATTTGTTCAAAGTACTTAGTTTTCATACGATATTTTAACCCAATTGTTCTGTTATTTACAATATTTCTTTACTTCTTATCTAACCATGTAAAACTCTTGAAGTTGTATTCGTTGAATATTTTGCGAATCTTTTGATATAGCCATCACAAACAAAATTCAACAGTTTAAAAACAACAGTTATTTGACGATTATGTTCTGTAATTGGGAATCTTCATCATTTAACTGATTTCTACAAATTATTAATTAAAATTAAATAATAATTAAACTTGGATTTTTAACAGTATCGATATTTCTTGTGATATTTTCAACTCGAGTAGTTACAACGCAAAGCTTCTAGGAGCTTTAGTTAAATCTTGTAAGTCTGGCAATTAATATTTTGTTGAGCTATTAGCCAGGAAATATCTTGCATTCAAACTTCTAATAGTATCCAGATTTTGGTCTTAATCTTTTTATGCGAGATCTAATATCGCTTAACATCTATTCAACGGGACATTTTTAATTTACGCTTTATTCTTATGAAACTATATGAAATTCTTTCTCAATGTTTGTGTTAACTCTTCTCATTCTAGATTATATAAGTGATTTAAAGAAGCAGAAGCTCAGAAGCAAATTCCTTGCAAATAGAATGTGATAAATCGCTGTATATTATGTATTACTGACAAATACTCCTTCATTTGCTTTGAAAATAAGCTGAAATGTATTTAATAATGAAATTAAATGTCGTTTTAATAGCCTTTTGCCCTTTTAGACTGTGATTTTGTTTGTGTTGGCATTAGAAATACTTGAAGATCAAATTTACAACTTTCTGAAACGTTTCTCGTACAGTATTTAAAAATAAATTATTTTCTATTAAGTATGAAAATTTGAAATGTGTAGTTGCATTTTGTTCCATGTTTCTCGAACTCTGTTATTATTCAACTTTAAAGTAAAACCCAGTCTTATTTATTCCCATTGAATACGCTTTCTGAATCACAATCAATTCTATTTTCAGCGAAATTTCAATAAAAATACATGTCAACCACAAAATTGTTTATTTAATTTACTATTACACCTCCAACCGTATCCTCGGTATTATCCTCAGTTCATGTCCAGAATATCACTATTAAGTCTCACTTAATAATGTGAAAAGTAGATTTTTGTGAACCTTCATGATGAAATTGAACTTATCTAAATATTGTCTATACTATTATTGAAATACTGTGATGTACATTTCTTTCTCGTTTTATTCAACGTGATATTTTTTTCTGTTGTGCTTTGTCGGTCTCCTCTACTCGAACCCTTTTACCTAGAATCTATGCCCCACACTATATTATATTTATAAATATGCCCCACATTATATTTACTACATTATTATTAATAATATCTACTGTTATGCAATAGCATGGTAGTTGGTAGTCTCATGGGTAAGCTTAACTTATACTTTACTGATGTTGAGGCTTAGGCAGATCTTTGATTCTTTGGGAGTCAAACAATGAAGAGATTAGAGTTTGACCAGAATTACGCTAACAAAGACGCTAATTCTAGTCCGACCACTATATGTCCCAGTCATGTTAGAATCGGCTTAATTCTGCTCAAACTCAAATCTATTCATTGTTCGACTCCCAAAGAATCCGATATGCCTCAAGCCTCAACATCAGTAATGTATAAGCTTACCCATTATAGACTACCATCTACCAACTACCAAACGTGAGCTATTGCATAGCAGTAAATATTATGAATAATAATGTAGTAAATGTAATGTTGATATTGTAATATTACTTGAATTAATTATTCATATGTACCGTACCGTACTGAACAGTTCTATCCGCACAAAACTTTAGTGTTTTTGTTTGACACAAGGCATTAATTTATAGCCGCAGTAAAGTCCAGAAGTTTTCTCTGTGCAGTTTGTATGGAAGCATGATGCCTATTTTAGTACTGTATTAATATTCTTTGTCGAGTTCAGGATGAAATTGAGGGTTTTCGTTTTTCTATGGAAAAGCAACACCTAAAACAATTTCAAACCCATGTATTGATGAACACTGTAAAACTTGTTAACCTAATTCCATTATTTCAATCTATTAAACATTATTCCTAATTGCAAAACCAACCTGAACGCCAATTTCTGGCCCTCAATGCTATAGCATTTGTTATCCATTGAGTGCAGAAACAAGCGCATAGCTCTGTGCTTTAATAATGAGTTCAGTGCTCAATGGATGAGTTCATTCATATTGGATTATAAAATGTAACAGTTTCAAAGTGGTCAGAAATAGGACTTAGGTTGTTTTTGCAATCAGCGATTCCTTTAAATACTTTTTTATGATGAATCTGAAAATAAAAAAATTTCAATTCCTGGATTTCTTGTTCCATGACGAACTGCGTTGTTAATATTATCTTTTTAAGTGAATTCAACGACTTGCAGTCAATTTTTTATTAAGAATAAGTAGTATTTTACTTATTCTCTAGGCGAACGTTTTCCAGTTGTTAAAACCTTGAAGATGGATTTTAACAACTCGAAAACGTTCTGCCGACAGAGCAAGTAAAATACTACTTATTCTCAATAAAAATTTAACTGCAAGTCGTCGAATTCACTTAAAAAGTTGAAATTTCAACTTGGTAAAATACATAAACATATTAACTGTACTACGGTATATTGAACTGTATTTTTATAACGTCAAATCATAATGTCTTGATGTTATCGTTTCCAAAACGTTACTAATTAATTGACGTGAGCTCTCATTTACAGACTTTCATTGCGTTAATTGGTCGAAACAACCACCTATACAATATCGTTATCAATAAAGAACAGATAAGAAAAATATACTCTGTAGGTAAGACAGTGCTAATTTATTTAGGATTTGTATTTTATTCTACTATTCTCCAAAAGAAAATAACCTGGATCAATTTTATAGCCTCCAACTTTAGATTGACAATTTCTTTGCTATTTTTTCGTAAGTACAACTCGAACAGAACTGCATTATTCGAGGCTTTGCTTCGATTAGTCCGATTCAAGTTCTTTTGAATTTCCCACCTTTTGACTCTATTGCTGTTGTGCAAAGTATCAACGGATACCGGCACTAGTATATAAAATGAGTATCGCTTTAAAGTGGTGAATTATGATGTTTTAGGACTGTGATAAAATTATTTTAATGCAATAATAATTGTTTTCTAATGGAATATGATGAGAGAGCTTGAATAAATGTTTTTCATTATTCGAAATTTTATCAACGTCACGTTCCTGACATGCAAGTCTTCACACTAGCGCCACCTTCAGTGATAAAATTCAAACAAGTGATGTATTACAGGAAGTCGTTCACAAGAGAATATAGTTCTCATTAAAAATCGAATGGAGACAGAAGTATCAACTGGTAGGAAGAAATATTATTTAATTTCCATCTCTGATAATAATTGAAGTGATTTGCCTCCTAAAATATCAATTCCATAACTATAATTTGAACATCAAATTCCGCGGAGTAATACACCATACTTTTCTTCTCTAGCACATTCATCCGGCAGACAGTGAATCCGAGTAGTGATCGTGAGAAGTTGGTGGTCGTTCTGATTGTGAGTGCCGAGGAAATTATCAAGTGTAGTGCACAATGAGCTGGCAGGATTATGTTGATACGCAATTGGTAGCAACAAAGTGTGTTACAAAAGCAGCCATCGCTGGATTAGATGGAAATGTTTGGGCGAAAACAGACGGATTTGAAGTAAGTAGCACAGAAAACTCCATGCTGCCTTGTGATGTACCGTACGTTGTAGCTTAATGTCTAACACCAATTTAGAAAACCTAGAACTATGCCGGATAGTTGAGAGACAAACGCTAAAATAAATGTATTATTCTATTATACTTTTTATTTAAAACGTACAGAATAAACTGACAAGCCAATCAGATCTCTTCCACTAGCTGGATTATCCAACAAAATGGCGTTTCTTGTGATAGGTCAGCTTTTGGTTGAGAGGCATCTCATGTTTGGATTATATCTTTTCCCATAGGAATATCATATTCAGATGCTGAAAGTCTGTGTTGCAATAGGGTAGGATTGAATTTTCCACAATCGATATGTTCATGAGGTCTGGTGGTTTGGACACTGAAATGCAAAGCTAAACAAAAAAACTAGACGTGTTAGCTTGAAATCCTTAATTAATTTTGACGTTTAATTGTGAATTTGCATTGAAAATGGTGAGTTTGTTCCATTCATTTAATAACTCATTTGACTGGTATTCATAGCTCCTAACCCGCCCATCTTCTAAAATCAGTCAAGCTACTTAAAACTAAGTTAACAGCGTTAATCGATCGGAATTTTTCTGTTTTTAATATTAACGTTCATACGCTTAGTAACCATTTCTCAAAGTCTTTTGTAATATGAACGCGTAATTTATCTGTTGATCCATATTGTATATGTATTTTTCAAAACTGCGAAACAATTGCTATTTTATTGGTTGAATATTTGATATTACGTCGTGTAATTTTTATAACGGTAAAATAAAATTGCTAGTTCACCATAATAAATGAGTTTGAATCTGTAAAAAGTTTGAGTTTAAGTTTGTAGTATCTTTTTCATCTTCGTGAACAAGCTTATTATGTAATTTTTTAAAGTAGTCACTTCTGAGAAGGGCCATTTCGTTTTCGCATAGTTCCCACCATCTGAATGCTAGTAGATTGTAGAACTTGAAATCATCTGAAGTCAAATTTCCTACAGTGAGTGACTGAAGTTGTATCTTGAGGTTATGTTGGTTGCATCCAAATAAAAATATCGTGTTATTACGTACAAATAATATTTTTGATCACTCGCTCTAAGTTTAATCTGCTTGCCAATTCTTATTGGTATTGTGGATGATCTCCTCAGTGTATTCCACTAAACAATGCTAGTAAAATGAGTTGTGAACTAAGTTAAGTTTAAAACGATTAGTTAACCGTAGATGAATAAAAAAAATTCATGATTATTTCCTTTCACTAAAATATTATTTATTTATAGATCTGTGATTACATAAGTTACTGGGAAGAGAGTGCGAGTTTAGCAAAGATCACTATATGGTTATTCATGTGAAATAAGTTGAGTGAATTTTGAACGTGATTAAGGTCATCCAGTTCAGTTAGTTCTGATTTTGAATTTGGTAATGAGATTAACAAAAGATGAAGAATTCACCGGACACCTAACCTAACAACTTACTTTTAAGTTAAGATTTATGAATTGAATTGACCAAACATGCTAGATCAGTAGATCAGGTTATAATAGTAACTAGTGTTTCTGTTTAATAAACAGTATCAAAGTTAATGTCCAAGTTATCAACTTCTAACTTAGTATCTAGTTAACAAGTTGGTACCTACCAAAGTCAGACAAGCTATGTATCCCCCCAAAAATCACTCTTATGTGACTAAAAACGGATAATCACAAAATAAGTACTGTACGGTACTGCATTAGTAATTTTCAGGGTGCTAGATTTCTATCAAGTTCATTTGATCTTGTAAAATTCTGTTAGTAAAATTCCAGTTTTGATTACGGTACACCGATCGTCATTCTATATCAAACCAATTGCATAGAGAACTTATTTCAAATAATATGTGAGCTCACTTACTCAAGATATTTGCACTCTCCCAAATTTTGGTCACACCTACTCTAGTACATGGGTTACCATAGTTGAGAAGGTTAATTTCCATATACTTCTTACTCTTCCTAGATATCTGTGTAGTTTTTTTAGTTTTGTAGTTGATATTTTATACGCATCTAGTTCTTGGTTATAAGTTTTTGAAGGAAGGGAATAAAAATTTATTAATTTAATTAAATTAAGAGCCTTTAAATAATTACTAATGGAAATTCCACTAAACACTAATCTTTAAGTTCGATTGAGTAGAGTAGGCCTACTTCTTTTGTGATTTTTAATAAATTATTGTGGTGATTTGTCCTCTATTCCGTGATCTAAATTGCTCCTTTGGGATCCAACACTACCTGTGAACACTGGAAAACAATCTTTTCAATACCGGTAGATGAGCAATTCAATAGAGATAATACGGTATGGTATCTGTATCAGCTGTATCAGGAGTAGAGAAATCATCCTCTAGCAGAGGCTTCTCTAACCTGCCAAAATAAAGGAAAACTCTTGATTCAGTAGCAGTTTCATTAAATTTTTTATAGGAAATCGTAGCCTAATCATATTATTTTGTTTGTTCAGGCTTTACAAGAATTAAATCTTGTTTGGAAATAACCAATTTAAAGCCACGTGGCTTTAGATGAATGCTATTGAGTCATCTCTCTTGTTAGCCAATGACCGCGTTGACAATGCAACGGAAATACCTCTCCACCAAGCTCCACTTGATTAGCGTTATTCTTGTAGTTTCAATTCAATGTGTCATCACTGATACACATTACGAACAGGAACTGTGTTTTTCCCCTGTTATAGCTAGGCCTTAGGGGGCCGGGGAAGTAAGTAAATTCAGGGCCCCCGTTTTTTCAAGTTTGTGTTCTTTTTCTGCAATTTTGGCCCCTCGGGGGGCCCGGTGCTGGGAAACAAAGTTTCGATGGCAACACTTGACAATCGTCTGTTAATAATGAATGGGTGAAATTCACATAGAATTATTGATACCACAAATTATCGTTTTGATTTGCAACGAATAAGTAATTTGTATTTTTAAAGATTGAGTAATTTAACCTGATATATTGAAAAATCCTATCTATTTTAGAATTGAAGATGCTATGCTGGTAAAGGAAAGAAGAAGAAAATGTAGAAGCTTATCAGCAAACCTGCTGGTAAGCAGAAACTGGTGATGGTGGGATGACATGTATTTTATTCATTCTCGGATGATGATGATAATAATAATAGTAGTCTCAATATGCAAGGTATACTGATTTATATGGACTGTAAACTAATTTTCAAAAGATGAGTGAATGAGTTACGAAAATGCTTTTCATAATTCGTACTATAATGTGTTGATCATTTCCTTCTTGATTCAACAGACCCTGTTGTAGGTGTCAAAAATATTCCATGGGTATTATACTAATTTCTTTGAAAATGGTCGACGTAGTTGTTCTATCGTATAGATATAATTAATATATATTATATTCATCATCTATGTATGTAGAGATATAGTCCCTTCAGTCTATTTCGATTGTGGGTGATTTTTCTGATCTTAACGTTAATTTTTTTAGCCAAAGAGTGTACCACGCGTGTGAGGTAGGTTGCGATTGCTTTCCTCAATAAGCTGAGTTTTGTCAGTATGCCAAACCTACCGAATCAAATTCTGAAGTTCCATGCTTGGCATTCTGATACTTGCCATAGATTAACATTACCTACATGGTAGATACATATTTTTATATCTATGGCAAAGGCGACTGCCATTTTAAATGGAATATATTTTTTCCATGTCTAAAGGAGGGTCTGTTGAATGAAGAAGGAGATGGTTAGAGATAGATGGCTTCAGTTGGCCAGATTATCCAAGTGCGTTGTACGGCATAGTAAGTAAGATTGCAAGAATTTTTTAAATATAGCATATCAGCTGACTAAGTAGGCCACTAAGGCAATTGCGGGTGCGTCTGTGGGAAATGGTAAAGACAGTGTTGTAGGAATGTGCGATGCTAGTCTCTGTTACCAACTTCTCCATAGGTTCGTTCTTGTTTCATTTGTCGGTGTTTTTTATGGGGAGGGGAGTTCCCGACGTCTGAAGAGCCACGTGTCCTTGAACTTGACCTGGGCGTCGAGCGGATAGGCTGCCCGGTCCATCCCAAAGGCCAAACTCGTCTTGTGTTCCAGTCACAATTTCATTTCGTTACTTCCGTGAAATAAGCAAGAGTATTACTTATTATTTTTGAAAATATTGCATTATTATTAACTTAAGATTAATTCTTTGAACAGTAGACCTCACGTCCAATAATAAGGGTGCTTGCACAGAGGAACATACTCGATGAACTCAATGATAACACCATTGCAAAATTAAGCACAATCATCAGATCAGACCTAACCCGTGATTGAATGTATCAATGTAATATAGTCGATTTCATGTCTGTTTTCTACAAAAAGTCACTCCGTATCACGTCACCAAGACTGCTTTCTATTCTCATTCTGTCTGTGCGTGTTCCAGACAGTTGATTACTGAATCAAATCAGATTTCGCATGTCTGATGAATGAATTTATATAATTTGTATAATAATTATCATTTAGTTGATAATTACTCATTTGAAATAGTAGAAATGATTTGTTTCTCTGAAACAAATTTATGTTTTTCTTGTGAATGATAACTTGATTCATATGAAGGCCCGGATGAATAAGAGGGCACGAGGGCTAGCTTGAATTCCAATTCGATATGATGGGAGCTCATTTTAAAAATTATGTTTCCTATAGAAGGAGGCCTCAGTGTCTTTCTTTTTTTCCCTTTTAAATATCCTTTAAATGTAAGCAAATTTTGAAAATCTATACTCATACATCGATGGACATTCAATTAATTTCTCATTATTATCTATTTTCGTCCACTGACCACCTATAAAGGGGTATATTTATTTATTCAATTACAATATGGATTTGTATATGTATATGGATTTGTCAAGAAATTCGAGTCAATAAAACAAAACTGTCATTTAAATTACCGCCCTTCTCGTTTACATCTCACAATAAGCCTGCAATTTCTCGTTGGAGTATATACATATACTGTATTTAATAATTCTTCTTTCATTTTAATTCTAAATTTATCGCCTGTGATTGCCTTTTATTGAATTATATAGGTGGATCCCAGCACGGTTTAGTCCCCTCTCATATAATGTTGTTCGATGAAAGTCTTCTATTAAGTCTTGCCTGTACCTGGCTCCATAATTGTGAAACAAGTCACCTGTTTTGAATTTATCCGTATTTTGCAATAAAGATGAAATAAGTGGGAGAATCTTCAATTTCTTAAAATATGATCTACAACTTGCGCGAATGGATTCCCCTGTCATTACCAGAAACGCCCACTTTTGTATTCGAAATATCTCGATTACCTGACATGAATTGTCCACAAAACAATACCATAAGCAAGAAGGGAATGGAACAGCGCAAAAAACGTTCTTAAGAGTTCTCGAGTCTAACAGTTTTTAAGTTGAAAACAAAGACTACTAGGTTTTTTTCTCAAATATTCATGTACCGTAGATGTTAAAGGACACACTACTTGAAAAAGTGTCTCAAAGCATTTTTCAATTCAATTCAATTTTTTATTCTCTCAAACGATACAAAAAACAATACAAAGTTGTGACAATAAATTTTAGTAATCAGACAAAGCAATTATTCTAAATAGATATGTCACCTCACTTATTTATACGGCTGGAGATGAAAACTACTGGCATAAGTGAATCACTTGTTCGCCAGTAGGAGTTAAAGCATATCAACTGTTTCTAATTCTTAAGCTAATCGTTTAAAATTGGAAACAATAAGTTATGTAAACAATTATCAAATATATCGAAACTATGGTTGCTGTATAATTTGCTGATAATGATTTAAAAATAATTCAATAGATTAAATACGGTACGCTTCTTATAATACTATCAAAATATATTTATGTCTAACATAAAACTGACACCTTATCTCTTATTAATTAGTTTTATGTTTTTATTCACTTGAATCTGGAGAATTGAATTTCGCTTCTGAGAAACTTCAAACAACCTGAAACACCAGCTTCAACCTAAATAAACCTCTTAACAAGTAGTGGATAAAGAGAAATATAATATGAATGCAACACATGCTCCAAACGCATGCTCCTAGGGCAAACGAGACGAATATTCAATGTACTGTACTTCCATAAACACCTTAAACAGGACAATCATGGATAACAGCACAGATTAAAATATTATTTTTTGTTCTTTATTTTTATTGAAAATACAAACATCTGTTCATTTCGCTTGTACTTATGTAATTGAACAAGTTCTGTAACATAATATAACAGTAAAACCTACTGTACATATCAATAATAATACATAATTATATGCCATAACATAGTTTCGGCGGTTACACTAACTTTTTTTCATATATTGCTGGTTATGCCCACATGAGTCCGAGACTTGTGCGTGGGTAATGCGGTGAATGATTACTCATAAGTGCCTGACGGTGGAGTGGGATTCGAACCCACGACCGCTTAAACGACAGCAAGCTGAAGTTTGGACGCCCAACCAACTGCGCTAAGCGGCCCGCCGTTTAAATTTTTATTTAAATTCTTATAGTTTATTATTAGCCTGTTTGCCCGGAACTGTGAATGTTGATTATTCGATTCAACCTATCATTTAACCCCAAAAACCTAACATCATTTGCGTCATTTTTGCTATTAATTCTCAATTAATTATTGGCAATCATATTCCTATTTCAGTGCTCTTTTTTTGCTTGATTGTAAGCTCCAAGTGAGGGGCAAGTTAGTTTCAGTATTGCATTTTGTTTTGTGAGTGTTATTTTTGTAATAAGGGAGTTGAAAGATATCATGGTAGTGTAATTTGGCCAGTTTACATCGTATGATAATCTGGAAAAGATTATAATTTCTAGAGGCTTAGTATGTTTTTCAACTACAGTTATTAGTAACAGTAAGCTGAGTCATTGATCATTCAATGATAGTTTTTTTTGTTTTGTAAACACAACTATACGGTTTGGTAGTGTTCCTCTGAAAAACTGAAAACCTTGATTGTTTTATGTAGCATCTAACTACGCTTGTTGAATTTTAACACCTTTTCACCTTAACAATTACTATACCTTCCACCTTATTTAGACTTTTTGAAAAAGCAATCATTAGACCTTTTAGAAGAGTATTGGTTTTTTCTATGTCTATAACAGTCCCTAGACTTATCAGTCCTTCGTCAATCGCATTTTTTTATCGTGTTGAGTGTTTCCATAGCGATTGTCTTGCTTTTTAAATACAGTTTAAAAGTTTCGCTTTTTAAATACAGTATAAAAGTTATATTTATTACAAGCACTGAACAACACTCCCCAGACAACATACTATTCTATCAGCCATTACTATTTATAAATAACGTATTAATAATTACTTTCTGTTTATAAAACGAAGGTAATTGGCCATCTCGACCTGTGATAAAATAGGCAATCATTCCTTTGTTTGACGTATTGATCAAAACATGCATTATTTAATAATGTTTGCCTGTACAAATTATTATATGTGATATTTCCGATGTCAAAAAATTCTCTGTCGAATTTGTTTTAAAAGCCTTTGTGGTTGTACCTCTTGGCAGTGGAGTGCATCTACTGCAGCATTGCATTATAATAATAATAATAATAATGATGATGCTGCTTTCTCCATTAACTGTCCTTTTTTGCACACTCAAGTGGCTACTTGAAAAGCATTGTTGGTGTTAGTAGTCTATCCTCCCCGATTTTGACCTCTATCACTTGGAAGTACTCAGACAGCTCTTAAAAACTGGACCGGTTTCTACTTCAGCATTGAGTAACTTTAATCAAGAGTGCTTGTGCATGGAAGTAGGTGAATTGATGATAAAAAATGCTAGACCTAGCTTAGAAACGAAAGTAGGCTGGCCAACCACTAGAGAAATATTGCTTTGAAATGTAAGCTGTGTACACAAAACCAGCTCATTGATTCTCTTTGATTGAGTTTTGTAACAATACAAAAAATATTAAAGTTACATTAGGCTACTTTAAAAAAATTCTTCTGATATTGAATGATAATAAGGGGAGTCTGAAGGTACCGGATGCCCGACGATCGTTGGTCGTTTGTTTCTAACAAGCTTTCTTTTTTCTTTTTTTTTTAGAAAACTTCATATTTAGCATAAAATTGTATGAAGGTTCTCATTTGTCAAAATAGCTTTTGAATGTTACGGATGGACCTGAATTGAATATAGAAAATCAGTAATAGTAATTGTTTTTAGTCTGAACGGTGCCTATGCTTTGATATCGCACTTTACAGCAGGATGAAAGAAGCTCATTTTCACAACAAAGGAGACCCTTATTAACATCAGGCACTAAAAAATGCCACAGTATTGTAAGATTGACGAATGAAATGTCAATTAGTTGGGAATTTCAATACATAACCCGTTAAAAATCAGTTGTATGGGCTATCGTCACCAGATGAAAAAAGTTTTTTTTTCTAGTCAATGTAGGTCTGAAAACCTGGCTTTTGACTTCATGTTTTAATGTGGAATACGATTCATTTTAAAGTTCTGATATCTTATTTTTTATGTAGCTTCCATCTGCCTCCCCTTTCTTTTTAAAGGTTTGAAACATGGCTGATTTTGACATCACCAATTATAATTGTATTGCTTGTACCCTGAAATGTTTCCTGATGAATGTTTATGAGCTATGTCTTCTGTTTTAAACTCAATGTATCCTTGAAAAACGACATGAGAATTCATGTAATAGGAGTCACAGGGGTGTATTGATACTTGAGTTACTTTTAGGGTTAAACGATCCATTATCTATTGCGGGTGGTATCCTTTAGGACGACCTAACAGTTTGATCGACCTACTGCTAGCGCAGCCAGCAGTCCACAATTCTGTGTGGTATATTTTTTATTATATTGCTCATTTTGTATTTTCTAAGATTGTTTGTAAAAGTTTTGTTTCTGCCAATAAACAATTTCAATTTCAGTACTGGAGCTGCTATGCGTAGGGAAATGTGGACTTATCGGAGAATAGTTTGCAACCATTATTTTTGAATTTGACGCTTCGCGCGCACAACCAAACCTAACCTAACATGGCTAGGTGTGACTGAACCACCTCATACCTTTATTATTTTGATGCATAAAAAACATACTCCCAAATACGTGTAACTTACCCAAAACGTTTATTGGGCACTACGACCGTTACTAATTTCCAATGCCTTCAATTTCCAAATAAGAAGACGACCTTTGTTTACTAGGTCGGTCAAAACGACAGTCGTACAAATAGTGTCCTCCCATCTTTTGCAACATATGTTCTTTGCTGGTGAAGACTACTTCTAATATCTCAACCCCGAAGTATTGTTAGCTTGTACTAGAATAATTTATTGGCTCTTCTACATTATTTGTGTCCCTGAAGCTTTGTGTTCATTTAAGCATAATTATCCTATATTATAGAGAGGATACCAGCTTCCTGCTGATGAAGAATAAGAGATTGAAGAGGAGAGGACAAAGAATGAGAATAGAAATGAAGAAGGTAAAAAAAGAAGATGATGGAAGAATAAGAAGAAGGAGAAGATGTTGGAGAAGAAAAGGAGAAAAGGCGAAGAAGAAAAACGATGTAAAGTCAGTTGAATTTGTAGATGGGTTACGACACATTCTAGAAATACAGATTAAATTGAATCGGGCAACCTACTAGTAATGATCATAATATTAAGAGTCCATTTCTACTGTCCTCAACTTGTTATTGTATTTTAGAAAGGGATTTATTTTTCAAGATATCACTTTTATGTAGCCTATCAATATGTTTTTATCCTTTTAATTTATTTTCCTATTGATGTGAACATAGATAAAGGTTCTGTGGGTGTCTGAGATGTTTCCTCAGAGATTCTATGATTTTATGTGCTATGACTGAGCTATTATTTAAATTATGAACTATTAATTTTCAATTATGATTTAGCTTTGAAATAGTTTGATCCTTTGAGAGACATTCGGATGATTATACTGTACTGGAAAAAGTCGTGAGGGTAAATTCTGGTTGGACGATATTCTGTAGAGGGTGATAATTCTAGTTGGGTTAGCCGGATGTGTCAGTTTTGCAAGGTTGGGTCAATAATGGGTCAGTCAGACACGGTAAAAGCGTCAACTTACGTTCCTTGCACACTACATCCATTACCACCCCACACACTATAAATCTACACTACATCAGTACACTCTGTGGATCTTGTATGACATAAAAACTACTAAGTCGGTAAAAAGGTATCTGTTCAGTTAGACAAGATAAGCTACGAACTCCTGGGCTCTCCGATTGGATTTGCCAGCAAAAAGACTATTCTCTGCTGTAAAATCACTTCCCGGTGATTCGGAACCCACCTAAAACTGTAGATCCAACTTATCAATCACTATCATCCAACTTATTACCCAAGCACAGGTTTCTGACCTATGTGGGATTCATCCTCGGAAAGAACTACTCAAACAAACTATGAAACTAGTTTCTTATGTGCTCTGCCATATCGCATACCATTGATTTTTTGCCAAACCTGGCATTTTAATGTTTTTTAGGTCTAGATTAATGCGGATTGCGCCGTTGTTGAATGATAATGACAGATTCAAAGATCCAATGACATTAGATAAAAAATTGATAATCATGCCACAGTTGTGTTTATCATATCTTGCTTTGATAATGTCATATCTTGCGGTCTGCTCTAGTTAGCCGGTGCCATTCTCGTGGCGCGCATCCTATATCTTCTGTCTTATTGTTTGTAGTGGATCCTTCCTGGATCTCTATTCCACTTTTCATATATTTTCCATTAATCTTAATTATTCACATTTGGTAAACAAGATTTATATTTGAATTGAAACCCACTTATTTTAATAATTCATGCCATGTCATCTCATTTTTATATTGTCGCTGTAATTAAGACTTGTGAATTGTATGATGTAGTCTAATGATGTTGTTTGTTTTTTGCTTGCAGGTCTCTAAAGATGAACTTTTAAAATTGGTATCCGGTTTTGAAACGGAAGATCTCCTAACGTCGTCAGGAGTAACGCTCGAGGGATGCAGATACATATACCTTTCCGGAACAGACAAAGTAATTAGAGCGAAACTCGGCAAAACCGGAGTACATTGTGTAAAAACGCAAAAAGGTAAGAAATCAATCAGTGAAGTTATCACTTATCACTAAATTGTTTAAGTTGATCAATCATACAAATTGTTGATCAATTGCCTATTCTGCAACGGTCAATCTCACACCATCGAGTGACAGCTCATTTTTTTTCATCTCTCTTAGGCAATCCAAATTCATATGTAACATGTCAAATTCCGACCATAATAAGGATTTCACTTGAAAAGATAGGTTCTTGTAAATGACGATTTTTAAAATTGAAGTAGCTGTATCTCAGGAAATACAGAAAATGAAAATGCAAGGCTGTATCAAATTCTGAATAATAGATTGTACTTTGATACAATTAGAACCTTTCCATCCCAATTTCAGATGAATAACATATTTTAAATTTCCAAAATTGCGCTGTTTTTTTATGTTTTCCCAATATTTCCATTATTGAAACCAAACTCTGGGTTGAACGGAAATTTTATACTGGACTTGAAAAAAATGTTCAAGTATGACATCATTATCTATGGCAAAGATCGTGAGCTAGTGTTGTTTGAAACTTTCGAAATTTATTAACTCTGGGCATTCGTTCCAACTTTTAGTACGACTTGCAGTACTGCTAGATTAGATGGATAGTCGACTCCACTCACGCTCCTACTTGCAATCCAACTGTATTCCTAGTCAGCTGTGAGCATCGCTCTCGAGCCGAAAAATACAACCGATGTTGCCCGAACTTGCCCGAAGTCAAGCACTGACTGAGATAAGTTGGACAACTTTGATCCGACTCCCCCACACATGCTCCAAAACCGTCGACATTTGGAAGTCGTCCCTCTATTCGTCCATCTACAATTCCAACTATCCAACAAGCCCATTCACGTTCCAATATCGGATCCAACCTTGGAGTTTGGACTGCAAGTAGTACTGCAAATCGGAACGTGAATGTCCAGCTTAAATCCAAAATCTGTTATTTTAAAGATAAGTTCAACTTATGACAATAATAGAATTGCAAGGCTTTAATGGTACTAGTATCGAAGTGCAAGCTATTATCTACAATTTGCATTTTTATTTTCAGTAGTTCCTGAGATAAAGACATTTCAATGTTGAAAATTGTTATTTTCCAAGTTCAGGCTTACCTTTTCCTTAATAATTATGATCGGAATTTAACATGTTACATATGAATTTAGATCGCCTCATTGAGCTGACCTGGGGTGAGATTAACTGTTGAAGAGTGGCAGTACGGGGGGGGGGGGGTCCGCCGTTGGCAATCAAGTGCTCCCCCTGGCCTTTTGTGTGTCAAAGTGGGGCAACGGATAAACTGATAGTATGAGGTCCCATGAATCTGAAAATGTTCTAAATAATATTTTGTTTGGGTTAAGACATTTGCTGTAATTTGTAAATGTATTGTATTGATGTGATTCCATTATTCCAGTACGCCTACCCAAGTACTTTGGTGGTGGGAAAACGTATAGTAGTCTTTTTCTCGATAGATTCTTATGTATTTTAGGGCACTAATTCTGAATCATAACTCTGGCACCACGAAAAACTATTGCTTCCCGAGATATTATTATTTTACTGAAACCCTGAAAAAGCTTTTTTTTATGTCCGCCATATTGGGAATGTCTCAAACTCCCGAATTTTCTCAAAAATGAAAATCTCATATTCGGATTCAGCAAATCACGCGTTTTTCGAGTTGCCAAAGTTCAGATTCAGCACCTAAAAATGCATAAGAATCCGTTGAGAAAAACTTTTATATGTTTTTCCTGGCTTCACCTACTTTCTGGACTATTAAAATAATGCTTTCTGGACAATTAAAATAATAGAGTTATGAATACTACGTGGAATCCAGGTCTAGAAGAATGCTTAGCAATATTTTGACGTTGATCATCTCTACTTGCAGTGTTATAATTAATGTAAATAATCAAGAATTCTTTGACATTAATGTTAAATAACAAAGAAAGTAATACTTACTGGACTTTTCACATTGTATTTCTTTCTCTTGAGTTCCAACACTGAGAAAAATACTTCATTAAATTTTGATTTGAGTGAGTCAATACTTTTCTTCATTGATTGATTGAACTTGAAAAATGTAAATGAACTGCAAAAGCTGTTATTAATTCTGAAAATTTTACTGGAGAAATTTTTAGATTGATACTGCATGGAAGCTTGGTTATGACGACGAAATAAATCTCACCAGCAAATTACCTTTTTTCAATCTTGTTTACAAAACCGCTGTTCAGAAAATACAAGAAAATTTGATAGTGACTCAGTGGTATTTGGAATGACAAAAGAACTGCGTTAAGTAGCTGAGAAAGTAACTAAGTAGGTCAGCACGCAAAAATGTTAATTGATTGCTCTGAAGGTCGATGATGAAAATTTTTAATCATGAAAAGAAACAAGTGTTTGGGAACGAAAATTTTATGGCATTGTAAAGTGAAGGAACTAACATCTTGGGAATGAATGTATGTATGTATATAACACCATAGCCGATTACGACTGTAGGTGACTTTTCAGACCTCAAAGTTTTGTTGTTGTCCAAAAAATAAAATATGCGTTGAAAATACTGCAACGTTTCTACACAAATGATATTTGTTACAAATGTAATCAGCACCTGCGCAAGAGGTTATGTTGCCTTAGGCCTTATTTTTGATAAGCCTTCTAAGGATCCGGAAATCCAATTTTATAGCATTAGCCCTTGCAGTTTCAACCTAGTCCATAGAATATTTTAAATAACCGTTATTAAGGACCCGATAGGGCCTTATTGAAATAGTGTCGTCGGTCTGTGCTCTAGCTCTTGAAAGGAAAATTCTAGACTCTTGAAACTTGATATATAGCTTCTAAGTCCAAGTAAGGTCCCTATTGATTTTGGGCTCAAATATAAAAGTAGTATGATGGAAAATAGGTCCACATTGTTATGAAAATGTACAGCTGGTTCACATTGAAAAAACAAAAATTAGAAGGAGATGAAAGTTGCTGACCTAAGGGCCTAACGATTCACATCATTATTTTTACAGTGAAAACGTGGCCGTTTTCATTTTCGATTGTGTTGAAATCTTTTCTCAAATTTTAAATCGTCAAAAAAAGATAAAATATTGAGGAATTGAGATTTATGAATTGAGAAGAAGGAGAAACAAAACGTTATTGTAAGAACTACCTATGTCCATTTTCTGTTAATCGGAAGATAAAGTTTAAAAATTATAAAGTTTAACAGTGCTTGGGTCTCAGCTCAACTGATGATAATAATTATTAAATGTAAATTCGTCGGATCCTTGGATGCTCCGTTGTATTTATTATTTATTTATTATTGAAACCCACAAATTAATTTTTACCGGAACAAATGTTACTTTCCTGATTCCTTCAAAATTTCCTTCTTTTAAAGATTTACAAGTTGAACTAGGCATAAAAAATAAGTTCCAACTGTATTTAATATTATTAAAACGAGCTCAAAACCATATTGATAATTTACATACTCCGGTTTCTTAGTTAATTTGTAATAGTAGAATAATGCACTTATGGCATTTTGGGCGATTTTAAAACCTTTTCAGGCTACAGTTATGTTATATTGGTAGTTGAACTCTAAGCTATCAACTGAGAAGTCATTAGACGGGAGCCATGCCAGGTATCTGTTCAGTCAGATAAGGCACGAGTGATGGGCTGCCCGTGGAAGGGTTACCGCTTTGGTTTGACCAGCAAAAATACTGGTTCTGTGCTGTATAATTACATCCCTGTGGTTCGGAACCCACCTAAAATTGTAGGTCCAACTCATCATACTCATTACTCGACCTATGTAGGCTTCATCATCCGAAAAAACTGCGAACGTTATACTGGTCTTTTAAAATATGATTCCAGGCATGTAGGCTAATACAATCAGGATTTCAAGTTTAGTTTTTGTTTGCGTTGTGTACAGTAGAAACAATTAGTCTGGGCGCGTGGCTCTGGTTTCACTACTAGCCGGCCTGTAAGAGTTGACTAGTTGACCTTGAATACATCTGCAGCGTCGCATGGGCCATATGTTTTTGGAAATGAGCGATAAACACTCCCCTCGCCATGGCTGACTACCAAACGGCCGTGCGCCCAGACTAATTGTTTCTACTGTACTTCTGGACAGTTTCTCTTCCGTGAATAATGAATAGATCCTCAGCGCTGGTTCCGTGAGCATAATGCTTGGGAAGAGTTTATCGGTTGTGGTACAACCGTTGTACGGCAGCCCGTGTTGATAATAGAAAAATGATAATAACTTGTCCCTCCTCCCCCCCTTTCATAGTGATAGAAAACAGATACGAAATATGTTTTGTATTCCAATTACTATACAATCGCTTTACACAATAGTTTGAATTTTTTGCTAGGCAAATAGTGGTGACACTTGATTGATTTGTTGAGAAATGTTGTGTTCAATTTAGATGATATCCTGCCCCGTCAAACTTTTCTGTGGGATATTGGATTAAGTTTTGATCAACTTCAGCTTCACTAGAGAGCATGGTGAGAAAAAAACATGCTTTTAAGTTTGTCAAGCTTTCTTTCAAGTTTGATTGGAGGACGGAGTTGAGAAACTTGTTCTGAAACTCGTCTAGACATATCGTCTGTAGCTCTCCTCAAAGTTCCACGGCATTAATTGGTTGCAGTTCTGTATCTTCACCACAAACAATCGATTTATAATTTCTTTAATTAATATTGGTACCAAACCTAAAGATAAATCCTTTAATGTCGACTATCGTTCCTTTAATATCGACTATCGATCGATTCTCTTAGTCGATTATTTTGTGGAGAAAATATAGGACTGCAGCCTATGAATTCTGTAGTTCTTTGTAAGTTATCGATTTTCTATGGTTTTCAAAACGTTCCAGAATAAACAAGATTAGTCTCTTGTGCAACGTGTGAATATTATACAACAATTAAAATTTAGAATTCGTCTGTTCTGTCCGATTGAATAATAACTAACATTCATTGTATGAGTAGAAAAAATTCTCTTTACTTAAAAAATACATGAAGGCTATCTTTCAATACTAGACTTCTATTTTTTACTCCCAGTCAGTTCCCTTATCTTATCCCACCCTAGGCACCCCTTCCCAGAAATTATAGTTTGTTGTAATTTTCTTGAAAATCCAGAATTAACTTTCGTAGTTCAACACTTAATTGATTAACATTTTGAAAAAATACGTTAATGAGAAGAACTTTTGGGTGATCGGATGTAATGGACTGATGAAGTATTAGTGACCCGAATTCGGGTACATCACTCTTTAGTGGATTTTTCTAGATTCTTCTGTTCTTGTTATGCTTATCTCAGAGAAAATCTTTCATGTCCTGCAGATTTCTAAGAAATTCTTGAAATTCGATCAATGGAGAAATCCTCATTTGGACAATTAAATGCTTGCTTTATCCAGCTGTTGATTCCATATCCACTACAACTTATTACTTTTTTCAAATTATTCTTATCGCTACTTGCATATTATTTCGACATAACTCGACAAAAGATCCTTCTGAACATTTTTATCTCGTTCACACCTATCACAAATTGAACGAATGTTGTTTTCAATCAATATTTAATGGTGGTATAATCAGATGAAAACCCCGTTCACTTGAATCTTTTGTTGTGTTGGGGTCTTGTCATACCAATGTGCAAATACCTAATCGTAATTATTTTTACTTCGTTGTAAATTTCATAATGGGAGTGGAGTGTCAGTTACAAAAAAGTGGAAAATATTCCACTCAAGATCGTTCTCAATTCCAAAGGGTCTAATCAGTGTATTTTCCATGAAAGAATTTCGTGTTAAATTTCTCTAATGGCGAATAAAGAGCATCCAGACCCCCTCACATCTCTCAAAACATGTTATTTGTATTACGGTAATTTGTTAGGCCTACTTGTGTTTTATTGGCCTATTGCGATTTATGAGGTGTGAATTTTTCAAAGTTGCTTTAATTTACATTCAATTTCCTGTTTCTCAAATATTTCAATAGCCTTTTTCTTTTTGTTTCAGCAATTGTTGTATCTTTGTATGAAGATCCTATCCAACCACAACAAGCTGCATCCGTAGTTGAAAAGCTCGGAGATTACTTAGTGGGATGCGGGTTTTAGAGGTTAGTTTCTATTTTTATTCTCAAAAATACTGATTAGTTGTTTTTTTACCTTATTACCTTGATAAACCTGCAAGTCTAACTATTAGCATTCATGTAAGTTAAGCTCTTGAAGTGGCACACGCTATCACAATATTACTGTACATAATTGACTTTTCTAGCTTGAAATGTTAGCAATTAATTTAGAAAACCAAAAAATATGTTTTTTGGGCTACGTAAAGTGCATTTTATTGCAATATGGGTACTTGCACCCATAATAAAATTCAATATTACCTAGCCCAAAAAACATATTTTTTTGTTTTCTAAGTTAATCGCTCAAAATTTCATTGCTAGAAAAACGTTTATCAATTTTGTACAGTAATATTGAGACATCGTTTCAGCTTTGTTTTGTATTTTTTAAATTTTTCACAATAATATTCATGATCATTAATTTTTATCTTGCACCTACCCACTTCTATCAAATTTTCATAGTTTGTTTTAGCTTGTCAAATCAGTCTCTCTCATCCTCCCCTATCTACCTTCGATAACTATCAACTGAATAATTGAAAATATGTCTTGAAAATAGTCCTCCCATTTAATTCCAGCGAATAATATATTCATGTTTACCGTAATTAGTGACAAAAATTTAACAGAATTATAATATAGGTCCAAACAAGCAACTTCATCATAATATAATTTATTGACCTATCTTTTTTAGTTCCCTGACTTGAGTTTCGTATTATTTCTTTATTTGTTTTTTTTTATTATTTAAACAAAATGTTTCAGTAGTTTCACAATATTTTTTTTTTTTTATCAAATTTCATTGGAAAACTACGTGAACTAGAATTTCTTGTATAATGATGGGTTGTTTAAAACCATTCTACTCAAATATTTATTCTACTAGGCATAATGTCCCATAACAAAGTACTTATTTATTTTACTTGAGAAAAGATGGTGTTGTACATACTGTGATCTGAATAAAAATAAGAGTTGAGCCCTCCGCTGGCAAAAAAGCGACGTTGCCAAATGGGGTAACATTTCTATATCTGTTCTTCGGACGTAATTGCAAATCTAAAATGTCTCGTCATATGTTTACTTGGTGAATTTAGCAACTATGTTCAATAAGACAAGGCCTACGTTTCACTAATAAGTAAACACAAGTCTGTCGTTAGTAATAATTAGTAATCGTTTTTAGTCGTTAGTAATCTCGACCAGACAGGAATGTTACCCCATCTCTCAACTCTCAACTTATTCTATTCGAACCTTTGTTGACAACATTGTTGTCGCATTTTGATTACAAAAAATGCAAAAATGTGTTGTCTGTTGACAGGATGTGTGCGGTTCCTTGTGGAGTGTCACGTGAAGCTAGGGATTTTCAAAATACAGCGAACAGAACAACAAGTTTGCATCGGGACATAACATCAATGTAATTAATTATATGAACTGCATTTTTCTACTATCGAATGAAAATTATATAATTATAATTATTATCATTATTGCTACAAACGAGCACAGTTGCCAGTGTAAATTTGGTGAAACATGGAAAATCGGTGTATGTGTGAAGGAGATGCAGAAGAAATGCCGTACAGTACATGCAAAGGAAACGACCGTGTATCTATCTAATCAATGTGAAGTAAGGCGAGGTCACACACTTACTAACGATTGGAAATTTATGTAATTTATACCTTCAATAATATTTGCCCTTGCCACTTTCAAACCTTTTTTATTAAAATATTGTCAATTTCTTGCAAAATTGTGGTAATTATTTTCAATTGTATAAATATTTTCCTGATGAAGGGCAAAATTATCCTACCCATTTTCTTTGGAGTGGTACAAGTTGTATTTAAATAGTTTCTTTCAGACGATCGTCCCATTTGCAAACGTTTTGGCAAACAATTATTATCATCGTCTGATATGCTTATGTAACATATTATAAAAGTATGGTAAACTCTAGTCTCAGTAATGATGATTATACATTTGATTGTTGCAAACATTTTGAAAAATCCGAGCTGTTAATTCTCGTTTGGTCGATCATTGATTGTTAATTTTGTGAGATGCATAACTAGAGAATGTCCAGCTATGGTTGAAGATTGTAAAAATCCTGGTTGCAATAGTTACGCGCAGATTACAAGCCTTCGATTAAAAATTAGGCAAGGCAGCCGGATAATGCAGTTCTTTGTATTATCCGAATGCTTTGTCTTTGGTTTGCAGCATCATCGAGTGATTTCGGAGATAATCTTCCATTCTTAGCGACCTTGAAGCTTGTTTTTTGTGCGCGGCTTTTGTAAACATGGCACTGATAAGCGTGAAACGCTTACGGCAACAGTTCTGTTCGCTTAAATGTTTGTGATCAATAATTTTTATATTGATAGAGGTATGTTGACAAAATAATAAAACAAACCAGCCAGCGAGTGTGATTGACTGTTTCAAAAAATTCATAATTTATATGGAAGGCTCGATTTAATCAATTTAGGAGAAATCAATGCTCATTTATGTGCTACTTTGTAATAATAGAAACTGCGATTCAAGTTTATCAGTGTTTTGTTACATTTTTTAATTTAATAAAATAATCAATAAATATGATTATAGTAAAAACTTATCTCTGTTTATTCTCATGTTCGTATTCGGACAACTACCATCGAATTTCTACTGCATTTCGTTTCATTAATTAGTTGGCATTTTATGAAAATATTGTAAAAATTTGTAAATGAAAGGACAAAATTTCTAGTGTTTTCTAATTATTTAATTTTTATTCAGTTTTCTTTTTAGTTTTGTATCGGCGGAATAATAATTATTGAAACGGGGGTTCTTATATCTCGTTCTGCAACTTCATTTTGCTATTGCAATAGAATATATTGAACAGCAGTTTTACTGGAACAGGCAAAGTAAATAAGGGTTTTGTCCAATGAAACCAAAATTAATACCGTGGTGTTTATAAAATATCAACTCGCTTATGGAAAATGCATAATAAATTGATAGAAAATTATTTATATATATGAATATATTATAAATTAATGTGAGTGTATGTATGTGCGTGCGTGTTTTTGTGTATCTGCGGGAGTATGTGAGTGTGCGTGCTTGCGTGATAGCTGCGCTGCATGTGCATATGACTCTGCCTACCATAAAACAGTGTATAAATGTTGGTTGTGCGCATGCGCGCGAGTCTGGCCACCGGCTACTCGTTTGATGTGAAAGGCGTTTTTATAAGTGTGCCAATATTTAAACTTTTGCATCTCTACCGCTGGATTTATTACAATTATTGCATTTTTTTAATGTTTAAAATTTTTATTTCTATTGATTTTCTTGAATGGATTTGTATCTCCCGAAAATGGGCCCCTTGAATTGAAATATTAATAAATGAAGTTGCATTTATAAAAAACATATTTTGGTTGTCTTTTCAATTTGTCTCCTATTTGAGAGTTGCGGCTTTCACACTTAGACGATACGACAGAATATGATACACAGAATCAGCTGAACGTGTAACATTGTTTCATTGTTTATCATCGTCTTATCATTGCGTTGAAGGATCAGCTGATTCTGTGTATCGTCTTCCATCGTATCATCTATTGTAACGCTTAGGTGTGTAAACGTTGCCTAGAATCTTAGATTACTACTATACATTGAATAGTATATTGAGCGTAGACCATACCAGATTATGAAAACCGGTAAAGATATCGGACCAGTATGCTGAAAATTGCTATTGTAAGGCCGTGGTCAGACTGCATGCGACTGACGAGTAGATCGTTTTGCGAGCAGGTCGTACGAGTAGGTCGTCAGAGTAAGAGTGGTCACATTGCAACTTCCTACTCCTGCGAGTTTATACTCCAATGGCATTGACCAATTGTTAGACAATCTGTTATTGCGCATTTTGTTTGTTAAAGAAAGCTGGGTGAATGATATTAATTTAACAAGAGAGACGCAAGGAGAATTCAAGCTATTTTTTCCTGATCTACGAAAAAAATAATTTTCGGATGTCACTAGAAACGTTTTATTTTATTTTAAGCAGAATCACAAAAATTGAAAAACAAAGCAATTTTTGGACTTGTATCAAGCCTGTGGAAAGATTAGTGGTCACATTGAGATCTCTATTTGATAATCCTTTGAGGATTGGTCCCACAAAATGGATTTTGGTCAAACACAAGCGTAATCAACTCCTCAACTTTCATTTTCACACTGACGACCACGCAAAGAAAATCAAACAAACTTGCTTCCAGAATTGACTCGTGCGTGTGCGCAAGACCTCGTACGACCAACTCTTCTCTACTGTGACCAATCAAACCGGTTTATCAATGTTTGTTTTACTCTGACGTCCTGATGCGAGCACGCACGTCTAAGGCACTATAAAGACGGGGTATGCTCACCCTCCATCTTGGTTCGTGGCATTAGGAGCCAAATTCGAATTCATATGTAACTCTGCACTCAAACATTTGATGATTGCAAGGCAATTTACGTAAATCTATACATATAGATGGTGAGAATATTCTGATATCTGAACTATTTTTTTAGACTAGGTACTGTACCATATACAATATTGGCGTACGTTGAAGATAAAGCTATTTGTGTTTGATCAATTTGCTTATTGAAAATATGGTAGGCTACATCTTGAATCTGTCACGTATTATTGCAACCCATTATCTTCATGAAATTAATATCAGTAGGCCTATCATTAATAGCTGAATTTGGTCAATTACATCAACAATGACCTATCCAACGAGTATATAAAAGACAATAATATAATATTATGATTACATAGCATAGTTTGTTAGTTTTTGTTCATGTGTAGACCAGCGGTTCCCAACCTTTTTTCTTCTGCATACCCCTACTTAAACCAATTTTACAGACAAAGTACCCTCAAACTACTAACTCCTGAACGATATTCAAGGAGATAAAATAGTAACTTTTTAAGTGAATTCAACGACTTGCAGTCAAACTTTTTATTAAGAATAGAATCAGTAGAATTTACTTACTCTGTAGGCCAAACGTTTTCTAATCTTGGAGATCCATTTTCAGAGGCCAAAAATGGATTTTGAAAAAGACCAAAAATGCATTTTCAGAGGCAAAAAATTGCCTCTGAAAATGGATCTCCAAGATTCGAAAACGTTCGGCCTACAGAATAAGTAAATTCTACCTATTCTTAATAAATATTTTGACTGCAAGTCGTTGAATTCACTTAAAAAGTTAATAATAACAACGCAGTTTGTCATGGAACAAGAAATCCAGGAGATAAAATAGTATTTTAATTTAATAAATTTTTTGAATTCCTCAAAGTGCTCAAAGGTCGGGCGTCTTAAACACTAGACTACAGTGACCTTCTGTATAGCATCACTCTTCAAATGTTTTAAAGAACTTTTAAGGAACTTGTTATCAAATCTTTGATAGTGTAATCTATGGACACTTATGCTCTGAAAAAGCTCCTAGTGTTAGGCCTATTCGCTAAATTTCAAAAAAAAAAATATTTTTCTCATTTGAATTTGTTAATTTTTTATTTCATACCTCTGTCAACTTATATCAATGATTAAAATTGTGAAGGTAAATATGAGGATTCAGATATGAATGGAGTAAGCAGAAATCAATATTTTTATTACCTACACTTAGTAGCTCTGTAATACTTTATTCTGTGCATTTTAATACACACGTTTCTGTCATACCCCTGAGCATAATAGACATAGTAGATGATAAATGAAGTGAGGGACATGAGAATGAAAGCTAAGTGCTGAACAGTAAAACATTTTGCACTTTGAATTGATCTTAAAATTCTAACACCATCCACTCCGTCTATCTAACTCAAGCTTTTCGATCGAGTTCTACGAACCAAGATGGCGGCTGAGCATACCTCCTTTTTACAGAGCCCTACGCACGTCCATTTACTCGTCGGAGTACGCATGCAGTCTGACCATGGGTTGAGTAGGAAGGGCAATTTCACAAAAAAAAGCTGGAACCGCTCTTGTTCAAATAACTTTATGTCAATTCATTTTATGTAAGCAAAGTATGGGAAACTTTATCAGTGGTATTATCATTCACCTAGCGGTTCAGAACCTTCTAAAATTATTGTAGGTTCATGTTGCCCATTGCAAGGCTCAATCGGCTAGGTGGTACTACCCGTTAAGGTCTTTCCACCAAAAAAAGCATACGCTTATTATTGTTCTACTTGAATGTAATATTATTGTTGTAATGGTTGATTGCAATATTTTATGACCAACAGTGCTATGAGCATTGAAGCTATCTTCTGAAAAGCGTAAGGGCGCCCGGACACTGAAAATTGTGCTGCGTTGCACTGTGCAGGTTGCCGGTTGTTAATTGAAAACCATTGGTCAGTTTTAAAAGCTGTCACACAGCGCTTCGTGGCTGGGCGTCCTAAGACTTTTATTGTAAGGGAGACTTACGGGTAGTTCCATCTTGCAGTTCAAAAATTGAATCCATGGTTCTGCTTTAATGAAGTGCAGACAAAATATTATCCAAAGTGTGATCAGAATGTTTCAAATAATTTGTACCGATAATAAAAAATTATTCATTGTAAATATCAGTGAATTTCTGATTTTTACAAGCACTTTTTATAGAAGGGCTTCTTGTCCGTTTTGGAAAAATACATGTGGAATTTTTTTTTAATTGATCAATTAAATATCTAATTACAGTATTAAACGCATCGGAGTTCGTTGACATCGTGCAAATCATTGACAATCTAATATTTGTACAGTACAATGTGAATGAACATAATGCATAAATGCATTACTTGACGTTTATGAAAGGCAAGCCTGCTGAATAGAATCATTTATTGACCTTTACTTCTATGCCATTTCTTCAAAAGGTTTTGTCTTCACAATTTAGGTCATCAATTTGTGATAATCATTTCAGCCATGACCCCATCGTCAGTATTAATAGATGATAAAAGATAATTTATGTGGGCTATCAGTGAATGAACAAGTAGAGTTATCAATGGGCGAGCCTCGGTTTCGGCTGAATTGAAATGAATCAGATGACAGATATCGATGCGGCAAGGAAAAGCCTCGTTCTCGCAATAGGTGGCTCGTCATATCTGTCGACGTTCTAGTTGTCCCTGTAGTCTGAGCCTTGCTGGAAGGGGGAAGTGGCTCGCATGGTTCGGTGTAGACGGATTGACTGATAATAAAGGTCAATTCACACAAATCAGTTACGGCGCGTCACAGTCACGGTAACAGTCACCTGACTGGTCGGCGACGGACGAGTGTAGACAGCGTAACAATAAACTTAGATAAGAATATATTTTATGACTGTGACAAAACGGATAGCTCGGAACTGAGACGCGCCGTGACTGATGTGTGTGAATCGACCTTAAAAAGACGTAAACCATAATATGTTGAGAGAACGAGGCTTGAAAATACGGGTGAACGAAGTTCTCATTCTCAACTTTGGTACGGTGGTGTTCCATGACAAAATTCCTATACTCGTCAGTGATTACTGTAATGATATGAATTTGACATTTTAATTTATTTGAAATAGAAATATTTTCATAACATTCATTTCTATACTTCACGTCAACAAATTAGGCGGCTGAGACAAATTGCGGTGTTGCCAGTTCGTGCTGAGTAGTGACAGGTGTAGAAAGCGCCAGACTGCACGGACTAGGCAAAGTGCACGGCTAGTGTTGCCAATTCATGCGTTGTGACGCTCGTGATTTTCGACGATCCGCCGTTGGCATGGTCCCATATTTGGCAACACCGCATTTTTTAGCCGCCTAATTTGATGGCGTGAAGTATAGTTATTTATTTTTGAATTGTAATGAAAGTCAACTAAGATAAGGACTATTATAAGTAAATTTATATTAGACGTTTTGGGAACAGGGGATCTACAAAACAGGTAGACTTCGTTTACTGTAGGAGATTCTTGGTGGCCTAGATTTTGAGAACCTCTGATTTATCTCTATCTATAAAAGGATGATACCCTGACTCACTCATCAACGCAGAGCCAAAACTACTAGGCCTATGAACTTGAAATTTCGTATGAACAATCCTTATAGGATTTCACCGTGCAATAAGAAAAGATTTTTCAAAATTCGCAATTTTAGGGGTGTTTTTAGGGGGTTAAAGTTTTACCTATGCAAAGCACGGGTACATGGCTAGCTAGCTTACTGGGATCTTTTAATCATATGGAAAATAATTTGAAATTTTTCGATCTGCTGTATACGTTGTTTCGATGGACAAGCTGTTTGTGTGTTTTGCAAATCATCATTCACCTAACCTACTGAACTTTGTGGCCAAACAGTTTAAAGGAACAGCTGATAGAAGTCAATCGTTTTTAATCATATGGCAGGCCCCTTAGCGGCGTTATTTACGCTGTCTGGAACGCAAAAACTTTGCATGTAGGATACCATGCAGTTGGAGCCTTGCAGTATGTAGGAAACATATGACTGGGTATGATGAAATGTAATTATGCCAGGTTGATGACATCTGTTAACCAATGCAGCTAGAAATTTGAATTGTATTCTCAGTAGGAGGTGGCGAATAATAAAATAAAAAACCTAGCTTCTACCCTAATAGTCGTGGAAGGTTTAAATTTGAAACGTTCATTGAGAGGTGGTGAGTAAGGTCTTACTGTGTAAGAAAACAACGAAGGAGGCCTCTTTGATCAGCTGGAAGAGCCCTAGGACTAACTTCTTCCCTAATAGCCCTAGAAGGTTGAAATTTGAAATGTAACCTCAGTGGGAGTTGACAAATAATAAAATCAAGAGTTTTTTTATGAGAACGCAGCAACGCGCGTCGGGCCAGCTAGTAGTCTATGATTCTTTAGAACCTATTTCAATCAAATCATCTTTATTTCCATAAAATATACACAACAATATGCGGAAAGAAAATAATCAATATAGTACCAGAACATAAGAAAAAATAATAAGCATACATTAAATCCTTTCACTTCTTTTCATATGAAATATAAATTCCTGCATAGGCATTGTTGCCTGTGCGCGGGAAAATATACATAGCCTATGGATAATGAACTAAAAAATCGAATAGAAATTGTTCAGTGTGTAGGGTATAGAAGCTGAGGAGAATTTAAAGATATCAGAGAAACTCAATAAACATATTCTCTAATGAAGAGGTTCTCTCAATATGAAATATCCTATACTTTAAATCCTATAAATACAAATATCCTATTGAACTCTTTCAGCTACTTACTCTAGAAAATTATGTTGTTCGTAACTACCATTACTACCTACTGATTGTAATTCTATCTAATCATTACTATGCAACAATTGCAATACGAACCCAGTAATTAGGCTACAAATCAGTATTGGAATTAATATTAGCATTACAAAGACAAAAGAGTTATGACATGTTGAATAATTGAAAGCCTCCACATTAATTTAGAGTACCACATTAATTTATAGGGAAAACGGATATTTTAATTTAAAATTTTCTTTACTAAATAATATTATTATGGGGTAAAGAAAGACCTTCTACAATGTATCAGTATCACAATAACAATCTTTCGAACAGGGACCTTAATTAAATTTGCTGGGGGAAAATATTGTTTTTGAAAAAGGATTCAGATTCAGATGGCTTTATTTGTGTAAATTTATAATGTACATAAATGATCAAAGAATTATTAATATTAGCAACTCTCAGATCCCATAATTCAAGTGATAGTACAATGGACGGTTGAATAGTTTGAATAGAAAAGATTTTAAATACAACAAATATATATTTTAAGGTACTGTACAGCAAAAGTAAATGATGTGATTGTTAAAAAAAAAAGAAAAAGAGAGCTTGGAGCTGAGAGATGAATTACACAAAGAGGCGAAGTCGTGGCCATTAAGGCCATTCTTACACTTAACCTTTTACCTCATGTCCTACTAGTTTACTCTGATATGGATGAAATTGTCTAATATGGGTTATCTAATTAATTCAAATGAGATAAATTGAAATTTAAAAATTTTACAGGAGAGTGTATTGGAAAGACAGCAGTCCAATTACTGTATAAAACACTCCAAAAATATTCCAATTACTATAAAATACAGTTCTGTATTTTTCTAGCTGGGTTTAATTAAGACAGCATTGAAATAACCCAGTTTGGATAGGGGAGCAATTGCAGAACTTGACAAGAGCGGTCCCAGCTCTTACAGGTTGGGATTTTGTTGACTTTTAATTTGCGTGATTATCTCTCCTTTCCTTTCTACAACTTCCCCAATAAAGTTCCGAAAAAAATAAAGTTTGTGGTGGGGGTCATGACGTCTGGGACCGCTCTTGCTGAACAATCGCAACTCTTATACTAACCTTCGACTCTCATACAAAAATTCGGCATTGACTCGCTACTAAACAATTGCACAACTGAAAATTGCAAGAAGAAAAACAAGTTGTAAACTTTAGAGATCAGTATTTTCTGAGTATGCATTGCATGATATCAATTAGAACTCATAAATGTAGAGTTCACCACAAATTCTATTGACCAGTCTCTTCGTCATTTTGGCAGCTCTCTTGCTTTCTGAGTTGTCAGACATTGGGTGATGTGAATAAAGTCAAGTTGAGAGAGAGGACTCTTGAGTGATGTGCATTGGGTGGTGTGCATAAAGTTGACTCAACTTTATTCACACCACCCAATGTCAAATTTAGCTATTTCGGATATCTTCAATGGAATGCTATTCATTGACTTTTAGATAGCCTGCGCTTGCGCAAAACTGACCATGCATTTTCCGAACTGGCCAGATTACTAGCATTTCTGTGAACAGTAGACCTCACTCGCAAAAAATGACACAGTAAAAAGAATGCCCATGACACAATCACGCTTCCAGTTCCTGAAAGCAATCAGTGACGGCTATATTTTTGTTGAATTCACTCCTAGAGCCAGAGCTATAAACATTATCCGTGCGAAGATAACCAATTTAAGCTTTCACTGTACGAAGTACATAGGGGGAGAGCATTATGTGGAGGCTCTGTCCGTCCGTATGTACGTAAAAGTTCAGAGCAAAAACTTTGGGGGTACAGGAACCAACTTTTCAGGAGGAATTAGGCACCTCATAAGAGGAAAAAATAAATTAAATTTAGGTTCGTCAGTCCTCACTGAAGGACTTAAAAAGGAAAAGTCTATCCTTAAAGGAACAGCAGATAGAAGTTAACAGTTTGTTGGGGCACGCCCTCTCTCAGTTCTAGTGAATTGGAAAATTTGTATTGATCTGTATCAGCTGTTTCCCTACAGAATAAAATCGATTTTCCTTCAAATGTTTTTAAAAAATGCGGTCGGGACAGTGAGAGCGTCCCCTTTGAATTTACCGTAAGGTAAATTCATTCCACATTTTTTTTTTTAAATAATACTACCACAGTAAACTTCTAATTCAAAATGGCAAATTTCAATAAATTTATCTCCAACTGTTATATCGCTTGAATACAGTACTGTATATAAGAAGGAAGCTCATATTGATACAAATTCAGTACCTACTCCATTATTCGTATAAAATAAGGAAGCTCTTATTGATACAATTTCGCTTTATTTCAAAAAAATTTGGCCGCCATATTGAATTTGAAAAAATCGAATATTTACTGTAGTATTCATATAACTTGGCAGCGTGTAGCAGATGGGACATGCTATATCGTAACCCAACATACTGCTGCCACGTTATATGGAAACTACAGTACATCGCTGTGCCAAGGAATAAAAAACATCCGTATGAAAAATCATAACAATTAGTTTAGGCGTTCGTCCGTAATCGTGAGACAGACAGACAGAGAGAATTCCAATCGTCTTAAAACTTAAAGGATAGACCTCACTCCGTTCGGTCAATGAATAACTTTTGCAATAAGATACTAAAACTCTAATAAATCAAATAAAATATCTTGGGACAGAAAAAGATTTATAATGTTTCCATTATTTCTTTATTTACAATAAGAAAAATACATTGTTCATTGATAATGTGATAATATTTTTGTTATATTGATGTTAGTGATGTAGTTACAATATACAAAGTCAATGGCTTCAAGTGGTGGAACATTCCGTCATATAAACAACTGTGAAATAATGTATTACGTTACGAAAAGCAGATGACCGCTATTTGGTTAGATCTCGTGTAGAATTCTGCAAAATTATTACCAATATTATTATTATGTATGATATATAAATATAAAAAACATGTAATTTTCAATAGCTTCTCATCTAATTGATGTACATGTATAAAATCTTGTGAAAAACTAGCTACAGATGCAAAACATTTTGTTCATAGTATAATAATTACCTACTTATTGCACCTGAGTGGGTGGTACACAAAGTCAACACGACATAGCTCAACTATAATGTACTCATCTACTATTTACTATATCCATCAAGTGCAATCCATAATAATTCTTATAAATTTATAGTCAATCATTCGCTCAAAGTTAATAACTATTAGATTTGACAATGAAACTTCGATTTTCTGAAAAAATGATGTCTTGTATTGGAGAAATCCAAGTCAACAATGCGCCATTCTCAAATTTATGAAACAGATACATTATTCTCATATAGTACAGTAATAACATCTCATAGGCCCGTCTATTACACATCATGACATGAATGGTAAAACTATCTCATATCAATCACGCTGATTTTATTTATTTATTAAGCTTTGATTCAAATCTAATTGTTTCTAATTTACACGTGTTCAATTCAGTTTGATCTTATAAATTTACATTATTTTTATCGCTATTTAAAATTACTTAACATAATTTATTATTAAGTTGATTGGATTAATCCGTAAAAAACAAATTCTGTACTTCAATACAAGGATCTATCAGTTGAAAACAAATTCTGTACTTCAATACTCGGATCTATCAGTTGAAAACAAATTCTGTACTTCAATACTCGGATCTATCAGTTAAAAACAAATTCTGTACTTTGACACAATCACACAGAATTATTCGAATTTTTTTATTTGATGCTCAAGCACATTCAATATTATGTATACGCTTCATATGTATGTTCAACAATAAATAAATATTCTACTTTCAGTATTCAGTATTTTGACCTCTCAGCAATTTTTTGAACCTAGCAGACATTAGTACGGATGGCAAGCATTATCTATTTCGATTTTTTTCATCTACAGAAGTTACAATAATGAATTCATGAATCATAACTACTATTTTCCAACATTTCAATACAGTTAACTAATATCATACCTGTGCCTAGCTATGGATTCCCGGATATAACAAGAAAAATATTTGAGACGGGATTTACGAAGAATTTTGTAAACTGACTGACAATGTATAACCTAAATGTTTTCTTCAATAGGGAATTATTGTCATTGTGCGATTTCAATACTTGTGTGAGATAATTGAAAATTTGCTTTAAAGAAAAGGTAATTAATTAATAATACTGGGTATATTTCGACTGAAATATTTTTAAAACAATCCATAATCATAATTAAGAACTGTTGTAATTTTTTGAAATTGTAATTGAATTTGAATTTTAACAGATAAGTGAGGAAGAAGCTAAAAATCGTATTAATTAGAGATAAACAAATGAATTTTTCTCAAGTAGAAATCAGACAAAATAAATATAAACTACTTTGAAGTACAGTACTATTGACTTACTTGGTATCTCATTAAAGTCCTCAATGACTCACATTTAAATCATTAAAAGAATATTTCTTACAGTATAGTTTATTACATAGCCTACATCTCTTTTAACTAAAGCAATTGGACCTGAAAGAAAAATTTACAAATGCAGAACATGCGAAATTTAGTTATTCTAAACTTGGCAACTTAAAGGTCTCAACCTCTTGACCTATTTGAATAATAAGGTCTTTCGAAAAGTACTCAAAATTATTAATATTTAATGACTTACGCTAAATGGATTAGCTTATGTAAATATATACAGATAGAAAAGCATTTTATAAGTTGAAAATTCGAACCAGTATTTAAAAAAATACAGTCAGTTAAATATTCTACAAACCATTGAACATTTTACACATTTTTTACAATAAAAAGTAGGTAGTATCGCAAATTTTATCGGTAATTTTTACAATATGTAAGAACATTAGTGGCATCTTGGCAGTGTTAGCAGAAATGTGATAGAGCTTTTTTGACATAAATCGCAATCAATTTAATAGCTTCTACTGTACAGTAATATTGAGTTAAGTAATTCATTTTTGAGTTTCCAACACTGCATATCCATTGTTTAGTTGAAGTTTTCCATTGCCATAATACAAAACCATTTGTACCCACTACTCAGTACTGTAGGCTTTTTAATCTTAATGTTTTTATTTTCAATTTTAAAAGTTAATCTTGGTAGTTGAACATCTAAAAATATTTAGAATTTTATTCAATAAGCAACTTCTCAATTCTTGTATTGATATAGTTTTTTTCTAAACCTGTATATACATTTTTGATTTTCCAATAAAAATACTGAAAAAATTCTTATATATCTGAACCCAGAGCTACCAGTTGTCCAGTTAAAATTTTCAGGACAAAACAATATCCCACACATCTTAATCATTCAAATATTTTCGTCATTTTTCATTTAATTACAATTTTACCAGTTGACTAGAACGGTAACTGATTTCTACATTATTCTGTATCTGAATCCATTCCTGAATTTCTTGTATTTTATTTACGAAATACACCAACTATGGTTTGCAATAAGATTACTTTAGGCTTGAGGTTAGAAATATATTCATTTTTGAGTTCATGATTGCATTTTCTATGATCTCTTCGGAAAAAATTGATAAAGAAAGTGCTCAATAACTTTGTGTAACAATCAATTTAACAGCTCTCGGTTACGCTAATAACGATAAAAATTTAATTGTGCATCGGAATTTCTTGCAAGTTAATGGGAATGAGCACGATATTGCTGACATTACAGCGATTTTCTAATAGCTATAATCATTCTTTAAAGAAATTTTCACCACCATACCGTAGCATAATATTCAAATTTTTAATCTTGGATAGCGCTAAATTAGGATTTTTCAACTTTTCTAATAAAATGAGTATGAGATTAAAAAATTGACAAAGAAGTCTGCAGTAAAGCACGAGCTGGGAATAATTTTCACTACCCTACATAGCTGCACATCGAACTGCTTGACAACTTTCTGAACATTATATCAATTTCTTACACTTCATATTCACTAACATAACAGTTAGTTCATTCTATCGTTAAATAGTTCTACTAAATAGTTCTCAAGGTCGAATATACAAGTCATTTACAATATCAAAATACTAAACATTTGTTTTGCTAGTGCTATACAGACTAGATATAACATTTTCCATTCAGTTTTTTCCAAAAAGAGTCTTTCAAAATTGAATGCATCATAAAAAATGTCAGGTCAGACAATCCATGGGAGTTTTAAAATCAGTTACTTCTTCGAAGAACTCACCTATGTATAGTCTACTCTGTGCCTCCCTGACTGTAATAAATATTATTGTAATATTTCGATTAAAAAGTATTTATCATATAAACAACATGTTATTTCCGATAAAGCCTTCAGTAGACCTGTATCATCTTGGGTAACATTATAAAATTGGATCATCTAAAGAATTTCAGCATAAAAAACTGTATTTTGAGTGGAAAATATCAGTAGTTATACTTAACACACATTTGATTACGGTTATCATTCTTATCCAATTTTTTCACCGCCAGTTATCAGCGTAACAAATTAATACGAGAGGCTCCATACAATCTTCATATACTTAATTTTTGACGATGCAATTTTTGAATAATAATTTAATTACTTATGCTGAAAGATAGATAACTTTCTAATTATTTCAACAGTAATCAGATATTTATCAAAGTTGAAAACTATTTGGAAATTAACTTTCAGTTAATCAAAACATTTTATTGACAATTGAATGGTGAAGAACTTAAGTGAATGTTCGATCTTATTCCAAACATAAAAAAATGTTGCAATCAATTAATCAGAAGAAATAGTACTTTTCTTCTTTTTTTTTATAGAAGAAACATACTTTTCTAATTGAAAGTTACTTTCAAACTACACTGCTGAAGATTAGGCCTGATGAAATTTTTAAAGTTATGAAAAAAGGATAAAGGAGTTAACTTATTCAGATAATAATTACAATCTCGATTAACACGTCATTCTCTTCAAATGCAATAACTTTCTACACTAGCATATTCTAACAAATTCACTAAATCCATTTTTCGACTCTAGAACCAAACAAATCTACACTTAACTCTTCTCCTCCCCACTGTATGGACCGTCTCTTTTTAAACACTCGAATCCTTATCATGTCACAAACACACTTGAATGGCTTTGCACTTGCGGGTAAAACAATCTTCAAAATAACACAATCAATATCGCTTTCTTTGTTTAGTCAAAATCTGTTAAACTACTCATCTGCTTGATATATACCTCATTCAATGATTTTTTTTGAAATATTACGATTTTCATACAACTGAAGCCTGTAAACAATTTTAAAGTTGTAAATATTTTACAACTGGTGTAAAAATAAAAATTCTAACGGTGGTACAAACCTATAGCGTCAACTAATCGTATAGCCTTTTCCCAAATTACATTATGCATTATGAATGCATAATTATTTTAGTCAACAATAAAATAAAATTTCCAAGCTCTTTTACTAAATTCAAAATAGTCACGAAAATGTGAAAGTTCAACCACAACAAAAAAAAAAAAAAAAAAAAAAAAACAGAAAATTACTTCACTCAAATTATTACAGAAAACTCAATTCTGGTATGTAGGATAGAATTATTCATAATAAAAAATTTGCACTTACTAAAACTAGGATTTGTTAAAATCTGAATTCAGAAAAAAATCAGTAAGTACATGGAAGATACTACAGAACATAGATAACTCAAAAAATATTAGTAAAACAGCACATGATTTTCCAAGTTATCAAGAACAAATCTCACAAGTTAATTATTGTTTTATACTTTACATCTATTACTTACTGTAATGGTATTAAAATATTTTACTTAAATCTAAATAAAAATTGATCAATCTGTATTTTTGTCAAACTACTCTGAATAATTATTTTTAACAGCCAATTCCACTTCATTCAGATTCTTGGATTTCTTGTTCCATGACGAACTGCGTTGATAATATTAACTTTTTAAGTGAATTCAACGACTTGCAGTCAAATTTTTATTAAGAATTTTTATCTTAATAAAAATTTGACTGCAAGACGTTGAATTCACTTAAAAAGTTCATTCAGATTTTAATGTTCAAGTAACGTGTTAATCCACGTTGATAATATTCAACTGAAGATGAATACATTAATCTTGAATTTCAAGTGTTGAACAATATAATACGAATGCTATTATAGACCCTGAATTCTTGAACATGGAATTATTTGATTTCAACATTCAATTACTATAAAAGTTGAATCAATTTATTAACAGACTATAATCGTTATCAGTGTCAGGCTCCAGTTGCTAGCAGCATCACATTTCAATTGTTCTTTTCATGATGAGAGTTTATGTTACAAGAAATGGTTAAAGCAGAAAATTGTCTGTGTCTGTGGTGTGGTGGCACAATATTGTTAGTATGAACCAAGGCTTCACTATATTAGTATGTTATAGTGAGGCCTTTTTTGGACGCGTGTCTACTTGTTGCAGAAGAAAGAGACGGCACAGCAGGGGGAAGGGGAGTGCTATTGCTGTTCGAGCGAGTACTGTCTCGACTTTTTCCAGAAGCTCTTGAAGAAGCCTCGCTTTTGTCTGCCATCTCCTGGTTCAACACCTGCATTCAAAACAAAACATTCAAATTAGGTACAAAAAGCCAACAACTTTCATTCCTCCTCTTTCAAACTAATGAATAAGGGTTTAAAACTCCCAAGAACGTGCTCAATGAAGACAAACAAATATAAAAAAAACATATTTTAAAACACAAAAGAAACCGACTTCAATGAAATGATACTCAAAAATTAAATACTCGCGTACTAAAAAGTTAAAAATAAAGTATTTACTTTAAACTGAGAAAATTTTAAACTTCATACAAGTAATCTTTTGAAGCCGGCGCCAAATATTTTATGAAATTGATAAGAAATTCTATCATATCAAAACTAACACTGTATTTCAATTAAATATATTATTTTCACTCAATTTTACTGAAATACAGTGTAAGTTTTAATATTAGATTGTTCATCAAGTATTTTGTCATGGAAAACATCACAGAGAAATTCTATGTTTTATTTTAGAAGTTTATGGGAAATTTGGCGCCGACTTCAAAATATTACTTGTATGAAATTTAAAATTTTCTCAGTTTAAAGTAAATACTTTATTTTTAACTTTTTAGTACGCGAGTATTTAATTTTTGAGTATTATTTCATTGAAGTCGGTTTCTTTTTTGTTTTAAAATATGTTTTATTTCAAGCTTTTTAGTTGAATTTTCAAACTTTGAAAACAAGAGAAATTTCTTATAGCCTACATTGTAAAATATTTATCAAATTAGCAAGCCAATATAACATCCAAACTAAAGTAACTAAAAATTGAAAGTCGAATATAGAACCTTGTTCTTTTTAGAAGTCGGCTAAAAACAGTCAAACCCAGGAACACCATTTTTTCTACATAGTGGGAGGGCGGGAAAAATTCAGCAGTTTTGTTGAAAAATCTAAATTGCTTAATTTTGGCTCAATTATGTACCTTATTACTATGTTATCAAGTTAATTTGTTATTCCAATAGAGGAATTTTGTTTAATATCAAGCAAAATAGAATTTATTCTTTTTAAAAATACGCAATTTACATAATATAAACTTCGTCATACAGATTGACAGTCTTACTACTCTTGACTACTCTTACTACACTGATTCCTACTTCGAGTACAGGAAATTAATATGCTTATAATTAAATAACTAAGAAGCTCTCTTACAAATAAGTTATTAGGAGTGTGTCTACGTCAGTGGCGTAGTCAGGGGGGGCCCATGGGGCCCAGCCCCCCCCGAAATTTCAGAAATAAAAAATTCTCAAATCACTAATAGATTAGGACTTATTGAAGCCAAAGGGTTCTATCTGTTTTGTAGTATCATAACGAACAGAATACAGAAACCCTTATTTGTAATAGAATATAACTACAGTTATAGTCAGATATATTGTTCAAATATTTACTCATATAGCAACTTGTAGACTCTTTATTTAGGTGTTCAAATGGATAATTTTGATTTAAATAGAATAAAACATGTTCGAAATTTTGACTACCATAATTATTGAAATATTACATTAAATAAAACGCAATTTTTCGAGTTTGAAGTGGATTAACTTTGATAATTATTGATAAATCACCTTTTTGAATAAACTCATCTTGTAGAAAATTTAGTTTTGAAGTTAAAATTCAGTATAATCCACTAGCCTAAACGCACCCAAACTTCATGGAATCGGGATTTTATAAATGAAAACACACAAATAAATGCAAGTTCTATGCAAGCGTGTAAAATAAGTCTGCTATGATCAAAAAATTCCGATTTCATGATCTTTGGGTTGGGTGCGTTTTTATGCTAATGACATAAATTATATGAAACTTATAAAAAGGTATACTTTCTTCATGTATATTTGAGTTGTATTTTTATAAACTTGAAATACAATTTATTATCATTGTATCAATTTTGAGATTCAGTACATAAGTTTAGTATGCTTAGTTCCAATTCAAGGGTTTTGACTCAAAATAGTCACAGATATTAGTATATAAAACCTTATCATTTCAAATAGCAGTTGTCATGTCAAATTTATTGTCTAAGTCTTCAAGCAGTTCCAAATGTTAAACAAGTTTACATGAAATAAAGAATCAATCAACGCTTGTGAGAACACAACACTGATTTATTTTTCATGGGAAAACGCCTCATTTGTGAGTTGTGACACTATTCAGTAGGTCGTCAACAGCTAGGGTTGTTCCGTCCTATATGAGGGACAGGAACTGATCAGGGAAGGCCAGTCGTACAGGAACAAGCCAAGTTATAAGGGCGCAAAGCTGGGGCGGATTGGAAGGATTGTGACCAGGCTTTAGTTAGGCGCGGCGGGGGCAATGCACCCTTGCCAAGGATCAATACTCGCCAGACCTCTCCCCCTCTCGCCCACATTTAACCCCCAACACCCCAACCAATCACCCACCGTGTCCTCCCGTGCACATTCATTCACAGAGACGTGCTAGGGTAGTAGGGGTGTCATGTATGCCCCTTGTAAGGGTAGGAGGATGTAACACGCTGTTCCTAGACTACTACTGCACCTACTGGAAGCTAGAAGGCCAGTTCCTCACTATTGTAATATTGTTCAAAGAAAGCTTAACAATTCAATTCATTTATTGCCAAAAAGAAAGAAACAATTTACACATACATATATATACACGTGAAAAATAAAAAAATAAAAAGTATATAATATAATACACATATACATACATATATATTTTCAAGAAAAAAAAAGAACTTGTCTTTAATTCTAGGCATCACCAGCAAAAAGATGACTCTTTGCCCGCTGGTGAGAGTTGCTAAAAAAAATTATCCTTAAAATAACAAAAAATTGAAGCGAAAAAGTCAGCATAACAAATGTAGAGACAAAAAAATTATATAGTCTATAGTACAATAATTCACATATTAATAATTTATAAAATATCAGAGTTCAGAGAACTACCAAACTGAAACAGAAACCAATCAAAGTGCTAGATTCAAAGTGAAAAAGTATTCACTCTTAATCCACTCTGACACGCTCTTCTTTGATATTTTGCAATCTAAATCAAAAGGTATTGCATTAATCAATTTACTGCTTGTGTAAATCAGTTGTCTTCTAATAAAAGTTAATTTTGTAGGATAAATTTGAAATTTCTCTATTACATTTGGTCTGAAGTTGTATAACATTTTATTCAATTTAGGAAAGTTGTTTTTATTTTTCACTAAATATTTTAGTAAGGTTTTAATGTAGAGTTGTCTAACTGTAAATACATCAAATTCCTGGAAAATTAGATGTGTGGGGTATAATCTAGGTTTTTTCAAAATAGTTTTAATAATATTTTTTTGCACAATAAAAAGGTTGTTCATGTGTACATCAAATGAACAAAATCAATAAAGTATGAAACTGTAGTAGTGAAACTGTACTTATAAAAATGTAGTAGTATTTGTATCACTGTTGCTCATATAGATAGACTTACTATCTTAACTCAGCTTTTTTTCTTGGCTGGCTTCACTCGCATTTCATTTTTCATCATCAGCAATATCTCATAAATCTATATACCTGAATTTTATATTATAATTTTCAAGTTATATTCATGAGCAGAAATTTTATTCACTTATTTATTTCTTGGTCGGTTTCCATGTGGCGAGTCCTTTTAAAATTAACATTTTGTTGTAAATTTAACGACTTGCAGTCGTCGGTTTTATATTGTGAATATCAATATAATCGGCCGATTGTGAGTTCATTTATTTTATATTATTCACAATATAAAACTGAATGCAAGTCGTTAAATTTACCACAAAAAGTTAATATTAACAATGCAGATCGTTATGAAACAAGAAATCCAAGAAATTGCCTTTTAAAATCTTTGTATGATGATTTGACATGTGGTGTGTTAATTATGTTGATTTAGAGGAATAAATAATTTATTTCTGTACTTCACACCACGAAATTAGGTGGCTCAAAGAAATTGCGATGTAGAATTAAAAGTTTAAAACTACTGACTGCGGTGACAACCCATATGATACTAGCGTCAGACTCATAGATTGTAGACTAGGCAACACTGTACGAGTAGTGTTGTCGATTCATGCATTGAGGTTGAAGATTCCCTATCATCACACTGGTTCCACATCTGGCAACACCGCAATTTTTAGAACCGCCTAATTTGGATGCGTGAACTATAGTTATATGTACCGGTATATGGAGTAAATCAATTTCAAATTTTTGGGGGGCTTCAGTGCCGTTCCCTCGTAAATCCGACAGTGTACTAGTATAAATATTAGCAGCTTTGGAGTGTGTAGTTCTCCGAAACCTTATTCTTGCAATAAATGAGAATTTATTTAAAGGCAAAACAATGAATCAGAAACGTCATTACACACACTACATATAGGCTACAACACAACAAATTAAGAATACATAAATATGGGAAGTAATAGTCTTGAGCCGTAGCAGGTATCTGTTCAATCAGATAGAGATAAGCTACGAACTCCTGGGCCCTTGTAAGGTTGACCGATTATTGGCCAGCAAAAAAGTCTGTTCTCTGCTGTAAAATCACTTCCCCATCAATCACCATCATCCAATTCATTACCCACGCACAGGTCTCACACCTGTTGGCTTCATCCTCAGAAAAATCGAATGAACAATAAAGTCATAGGAGTCAAAATAGATTCACAATAAATTATTGAAATACATTTCATCACAGACATTCTTATACATACCATCCGCAATAAATGGGATAATGGGATGTAACATATCAAAATTTGAGAAGGGAGCAGTTTTGGATTTGAGTCTGTTGCACCTTCACACTCGTTATAAATTTGTCACAATAAATAAATAAAATAAAATAAATGGATTACTTTAAATAACTACTTACTACTGTAGGAGGCAATGGAGGAATTCATCTATTGAATATAGAGGATGTGATAAGAGTAGTGATAGCCGAATGCCGTAGCAGGTATCTGTTCAATCAGAGATAAGCTACGAAACTCCTGGGCCACCTTAGTAACGGTGACCGATTGGATTGGCCAGCAAAAAAGACTCTGTTCTCTCCTGTAAAATCACTTCCTGATGGTTCGGAACCCACCTAAAACTGTAGGTCCAACTCATCAATCACCATCATCCAATTCATTACCCACGCACAGGTCTCAGACCTATGTGGGCTTCATCCTCCGAAAAAAAGATGGTTCAATAAAAGACTTAATAAAGTTTGAATGTGGAAAGTGATAGATTTCTAGCCAAACAAGAGAGTTAGAAATTTTCAAGTATATATGACTAGGGTTAGTGAATATCTTTTTCAGTCGAGTGTAGGGTACATCCATCCTACTCTTATTCCTTGTATGTTGTTGACAGACGCAAGTATCTCATGGAACAGGATTTGTAATGCAGATCATTACGTCAGAAGGAGGCCCACATCTGAGGCCCAAATGTTGGTTTGTTTGTTGTGTGTTGGTATGGGTGGCTCTGTGGCTGTGTCAGTGTCAGCCCGGTTCCCAGCAATACAAAAAAGGCACCGAGTTGTGCGCCACACAAATCATTCGGAGGAAACAAGACGCCATCAAAACTTGTTTCAAAGTAAGCTGCGTGAAACATGGGACTCTCTTGAACTCCCGATAAAACATGGGCCTCTCTTGAACTCTCGATAAGCTGATTCATTTTATTCTGCAATCCAGTGAAATAAATTATTCAATTCTACAAGAGTTTGTTGTCAAAATTTATTTTGCAAATAAGAAAGCAATTTAATTTAAAAATAGCTTGTTAGTTTTCCAAGCATTCATAATCTTGTTAAAAATGATTTGATTGGTTGAATGCAATTTTAATTTTTTTGGACATGGTGGAGTCGCACGTAGATCCAATGAAAAATAGCATAGAAATCGAAGACAACAAACATTTTCAATTTTAACTCAAGTAGTTGGATGTACAGGATTGTCTCACGATGCATTTGTATTAAACTTCCACGTTATTTTGTATTTATAACCAATGCAGGCTTCTGATCGTAAACAAATCAGTGGTATAGGCTGCAAAACTGAAATACTTTATTTTTTAATATAAACTTAAAAAACACTCTAGTGGAAATTATGACTCACGTTATGGCGTGACGGCCGTTTCACTCTGATGTTAAGAGCACTGTCAGACGACCCACAGTACATTTTTTTACGTTTATATTAAGTATTAGTGGAAACAAGATGGATCTTCAACATAATAACGCATTTATTTTTTGTTAATTTATTTTGAATTTCAATCAATAAATGAGAAAAATTATCAAGTTATGCATTCATTAAGTTGTATCTGGAAATAATGTTGATAATTAGTCACATACATACAATAGATTTCAAGTATTTTCGATGTAAAGCTTTTTATTAGTTCATTTTCTGATAATTACAAGATTCCTTCATATTATAAAGTTGAAATGAGTCAAGACAACAATATTATTGGGTAGCAATAATAATCAAACTAGTTTGTATGGTTTTTGAATTTTGATATTTTATTTATATACATATTTGTATATTTATGTAATATATTTATATTTAGATATAGATGAATGGAAATGAAGAATAGGCAATGCATAGAAAGAAAGAAAAACATTAAAATCGGCAATTCATTGTTTATTATACATTACCAATGACCAGTGGCGGTCCCAGGGGGGGGGGGATGAGAGGGATATATCCCCAACCCAGGGGTGATGGGAGGAATATATCTCGAAAATATACCCCGAAATATTAAGATGGATTCCCCCCCCCCCCCCTAAAAAAGAATTTATTCATAATTATATGTGTATAGTTTTTGCGAGAAATAAATTTAATCTGTGTCATTATTACTTGTTAGTTACAAGAATAAACACCCAACCAATGTGTAAAAAGAAGCCACGCCGTTTACTTTTGAAGTAAATCACAATAGTTTTTGTATTATTCTCAATTTTTTATTTGTGATATTCTTTCTTGTAAACTTAATAAATGAACATTACATTGTTGTGTAACAATTTGAGTATTTTTTGGCTATTCCTTCGTAATTACGTGTTAAAAATAGGGCCTAACCATAAAGAAAAAAATCGCAGTGAACACTTGATTTATTTTTTATTTCATTATACGTTTATTTAACTGAACTTTGTCATCATGCTCATTAAATAATCACTTTGACTTTTAATCAATTTTCTTTGTGTAGCTAAAGGAAATCAAAGGAAATACTATGGTTGGGTCCTATTTCACCCAGGTACAATAAACTTTAAATGAAAAACTATTTTATTAGCTAACATAAATACTATTAGCTTGAGCATATTTTAGAGCTCAAAGACGTATAAAATTACGTTTTTAGGCTTTAAATTCCACTTTTTTCTGGGTGGGGGGGGGGTCCAGACCCCCTGTGGTCATCCCCCCCGAAATGAAATCCTGGGACCGCCACTGCCAATGACAAGATAATGGAAACACAGATCAAGTACTAATATTGGCATGATTGAAAATGGGAAAACATAATGCTCTCAATAAAACACTTGAGAGGCTTCTCATGAGATAGAGTAACAGTGGTTTATTCGGCAGACAACAGATGGCAGATTACCGAGTACGGTTATGGCGAGGGAGCGAAGGAGGTTCTTTAAAAATACATCCCCTCCGGAGTATGAACTAGGGCGTTAGCAGGAAGACGATCGGGGAGTGATTCAGAAGGGAATTCCCACTCCAATGGGATGACTCAAAACAGATTTCTGACAGAAAATCAGGCCGTTCGATTCAAGGAGTGATTTGAATTCAGTATACATTAACTAAAATAGGCACATCATCGGCCAAAATAGTTGATGAAAGAATCAATTATTATTAACTGGATCTATTTATTTACTCCTTATTACAATACATTATTCAATAAAATATGAAAAATCAGATACACTGTAAAAATTAAAAAGAAAAAATAGAAATAATTAGGAACTACTTCCCCGGTGGTTCGGAATCCACCTAAAACTGTATGACCAATTCATCAATCACCATCATCCAACTCATTATCCACGCACAGGTCTCAGACCTATGTGGGCTTCATCCTCAAAAAAAAATCCTAGGAGGGCGAAGTTAGGGCGCTCTCTTACACTTCACTCTCCTATACAATAATTCTGACTAGAATTTCTAAGACTTACAGCTAAATTCTGATAAATTTCATTAAAAAGAGAAAAAAAAATGGAAAAAAACAAAATTAAATAAAGAAAATGGAATATCATCTATTGGATAGTAAAGGAGAAAGAAAGACAAATACTAAAGCTTTAGAATGCTTCTAGATAAGAAAAAAAATCCATAAAGAAAGATAAAGAATCCATAAAGAAAGATTCCTCGAGCTTAAGAAAGAAGTTATTTATACAATACTATCCACCTAAACTAAAACGTTTCCTACAGAAAACTATGTTGCCAATAGCGGGGTTCAATTGGTAAGATAGAACTACCAAAATAGCTATAATAGCTACTATAATATAATAACTACAATAAAACTTGAGTGTAAGGGTCGCATTTATAAACGTTGCTTCAGTGTATCTTGACTCTAGGAAGACTTGGAATGCAGTTAGAATAGAGGCATTTCAAGGGCCCCTCGTCCCCTCGTGTCGAGATATACTGAAGGAAAGTTCATATAAATACGGGCCACATACACTCTAACTCCAATGCCCTTTTGCCACATGCTAGTCATCAAATCAAATACTGTTAACTGGATTAGAATATTTTCTTTCAAACTTAAAAAAGTTTTGGGATTTCATTTTTTTTTTTTATTCATGAGCATAAAAAGCTAACTCTTACTGGATAGAAAATATTGTTAACACATTGTTTTATGATGAAAAATTCAAATTTTATAATTATGAATAAATTATAATTTATTTCTCAGAATTTCATTTACAATTACAATGATTATAAATACTAAATTTTAAACTTACACAAAATAAATGAGGTATTCTAAGAAATTAGGTACTCCCGAGAGATTTCTTTATGTGAGTTACCAGCTAAAATAAATTTATACTCAGTTTACAATACTTTACGTTGGAAAAAATTTAACAATCTTGAACAAAAACCAAACATTCAATCAAACTAGACAATTAATAAACTTGATGAGTCATAGACATTTTTTTACTAAAATTAGGCACATACTTTTTATTATTACATTTTTATCTTCTTATCATTTTAACATGATTTTTTAATTTTAGTGTTTTAATAGTTTACTGTATTTCAATTGTAGGCTGATTCTCAAGAGTTGACGAAAACATGTTCCATTTGAAAAGTCCAATAATTTATTGTTTATAACAATAACAGAACCATAATAGAAGTCATATCACCACAAGGTTGATTTACAATGTAGTGAATAAACATATTAAATATAGCTATAGGTGCTTGGAAGTATGCGGAAGATAAAAATCTAGTTAAAACAAGATACATGTGTTTAACTTAACAAGAAACACGTGTTTACTTAGATATTTTCAAATAATAGTGATATTCGTGCCCTCAGAAATATCTAATGATAAAATTAAAAAGTTTGATTAAGTTTTAAAATTCAAGGGAATGAGCAGATTTTCTTGCAAGATTTTTCTGCCTAAAGTCAATTTTATGTCTATCTACTCATTTTTTTGAGGATGAAGCCCACATAGGTCTAAGGTCTGAGACCTGTGCATGGGTAATGAATTGGATGATGGTGATTGATGAGTTGGACCTACAGTTTTAGGTGGGTTCCGAACCACCGGGAAGTGATTTTACAGCTCTATAAGCTTCTTCACTTCGATTAATATAACGCTTAATTCAAAGGATAAAGAATGGCATCTTTTGTTGCGAGATGATCAGTCGGTTGAAAGCTTGAAAGCTTTAAGGTTGTAGAAACGTTATCAACTAAATTAAACTATTTAATCTATTTAAATGACCAAGAAACAATTTAGAAGTGTTGGGGAACGAATTCAGTGACAAACTCTGAACCACGACTGAGAGGCACGTGCAAAAAAGATAATTAAAAATATGCATTGACACTGGTGTGGTGCACTCAATTCAAGTTGCATTGCTGCAAGAAGCAATCACCTATACTCTACATGCTAACTTCTTCGGTATTTTGCATCTTCAGTTCTGATGAGAACCGGTTTCACACATTAAATTTTCCACCCCACTTTTCCTAAAACACTCCACACCCTCCCGTCCACCTATTCCTCAGTTTTTCAAGTTTTAAAACATTCCATTTGATGGAGGTCAAAACAAGGTGAAACAAGACAGCGTATCCGAATATCGACTTTCCAAATGCATCATTCAAAGCTCATGTGAATGCTTTCCAATCCATTAAAAGCTTTATTCGTGTATTCAATATAACTTATCCGTTTGTTGAAAAAAATACAGACACACCAATCAATTTGTATTAAAATGGTAGATCTAAAAGCATCATCACGTGCTTCTAAGTACTATCACATGGTTCAAGTCTGCAAGCAGAGGGAGTTGAAGGGATGTATCCCCCACCGAGATTCCCATCAGACACTGAAAAAAGCTTAATTTGCGTATCTTATGGACATAAGGACCTTTTTCTAAGTGATACGCCCCTCACAAAAAATTCTCATTTGATATCCACCCGAAATTTTTTTGTATTCACCCCTATCTGCAAGTGATGAAAGATGAAAGAACTTCACAAAACTCCTGGCAAAATCCCGATAGTACCTGACATCTTTATCATCACCAAAGTTTGAACGTCTAGAGGGAATTTACAAAAAAAACTAAATTTGTGAATTTAATGAAATATTTTCGAAATTTGACTGAATTAAATTAGTTTAGCTGAATTAGGGATACCATGGATAGGAATATTAAATAGTCATGGACTATTTCACGAATAACACATAATTCTAGTGATACCATGAGCCCAAAACTTCATTATAAAATAGCAGTGTTTTTATAGAAATAAATACCAGAACAAGCATACTGAAAATTCAAACTAAGAAAATATTACTTGGATGTGACTCGCAGCAATATTAATTATTTTAAACCGTGTTTAAGCAGGAAACTACTGTATTAAAAACCCCCTCATAAGATACTACTGCAAATTAAAAGTTATAAAATAATACCAAATTTATGAGCAATATTTTATGAAGAAACGGATGTCCAGCGCCGTAAGTCTTCTGCAAGTTTGTAACATTACTCGTAAACACCAGGATGTATTTGTCAAAGGAAGTTAGCATCACAGGTATTATCCTCAATTACTGTTATTTGGCAAACTAGATAGCTGTATCAACATAGCGTGTTAGAAGATGAGTAAAAATAACGAGAAAACATTAGAGGACGTGATAAGCACTAGTAAAACAGCGTTAGGAACGATAATTTTCCAGTAGCCTATAGCATATACAGCCAACTAAAGACTATAGTATAGTATAGATGGCCTAACTATCTGAGAACTATTGCCGAAGACTTGCAATAATGTTGCAATCAAGGATACACGTTAAATTAACGGTGCCTGTTTACTAAAAAGGAAACAAGCCTCAACCAGCCACTGAAAGTACATTATGAGAAGCTATAACTTGCAATAATTACAATGTTGAAAAAATCATGCAACGCCATGTTATTTCAATTTTAATATTAACTTTTCATGTTAAATTTCACATGAAAAGTTAATATTAACAACGCAGTTCGTCATGGAACAAGAAATCCAGGAATTCAATTTTAAATCTACTAAATTTAATTACACAACGCTTATTGTAAATCTATTTTGGTTGTAATATTATTTTAGTTAAGGCTTGACAACACCAAAATAAAGCCTCACCTGAACTGATTGATATAGTACCTAGTGTATAATATTGTATAATTATTGTTAATCTGACTTCACTTCTTAACTGGAGTCTTCAAGACGTAATTTTCAAAAAAAAGAAGGAAACTCTCCAAGCTACCGCAGTTTTTAGTCTTGAAAATATAGAAATATTAAAAAAACAATTGAAAAATATTTAGTTTATAAGGCTTTATATAGAGTACAAGTGTTCCTTTCAGATCGAGATTAAGCCTCACCTCTACTAATTGATATTATAATTATGGTAACTAGTGAATAATATTGGTAAATATTTTATGTATGTAATAATTGATCTGACTGGTCTTATACTCGGAGTCTTCAAGACGTATTCTTCAAAAAAACAAGCTCATTCAAATGTGTTAACAAAACCAAGTTGCAGTTCCGTATCTTCCCCACGAAACAATTGAATGCAAATTTCGATAATCGATATCTGTACCAAACCGAAACGTTCCTTCCATATCCACTATCGATTCTCTTAGTCGATTGCTTCCTGGGAAACATATGGAACTGCAGCCAAAAAACCTATCATGGTAGAGCTTCTCATCGTGTTTTATAGATTTTCAATGAAGTGAATGTCATATTTTGAATCAATTTCTCGAAAAAATACTGCGAACATGCTTTTCTCTCAGTTTCATCTAGTCAGATTTGTGACCACCAGTGATATCATCACTATTGTCTTTTGTTTAATGTGGTAGATTTGATCATTCTATTTGGTCTCGAAAAACATAAAAAACTAAATTTGCCAGAGTGCATCAGCTTATTATTTTTAATTTTTTTGGAGGATGAAGCGAAGCCCACATAGGTCTGAGACCTGTGCTTGGGTAATGGGTGATTGGGATGATGATGATTGATGAGCTGGACCTACAGTTTTAGGTGGGTTCCGAACCACCGGGAAGAGATTTTACAGAAGAGAAGAGTGTCTTTTTTGCTGGCCAATCTAATCGGTCACCCTTACAAAAAGTGCCCAGGAGAGCGTTGCTTATCTCTATCTGAACAGGTACCGGCTACGCCTCACAGCTATCACTTCCCACAATTGTGACAATATGAATACCAACAATTGTACCAATAAATACCAATACCAATTTTCAATAATTATTAAATAGTTTGCTAAAGCTTTTAATAGTGTACAAGAGCACATTCCAGATCAAGATAGAGTCTATAATTGAAATTGTAATTCTGGTAACTAGTGAATAAAAATGATTATACTGTATATAATTGTTGATCTGACTTGTCTTATGCTCCACAACCAAAGTTTACAAGATGAAATCTTTAAAAAAAATCTATTACACAAGAATTTAGGTAAAGAACGCAGGAGAAGTTTGAAGACAATTTTGACTGGGCGAATACTCAGGAGGAAGAAAAGAGCATTCAAGTGATGAGATAGGGTGAGAGAGAGCACGAAGCCACTCTATGGAGTCTGCCTCCCTTGACTGACCGTTAGAAGAGGAAAGCAAAGGAGAGATGAACAGAAAAGATTGTCGGTAAACTAACAAAAACGACGAGAAAATGAGTTGACTATGGCCAGGTGTAATCATCTGCTTGGTCTCTCCATTTTACTGGTGTTTTATTTTGTTTTCCTCGAACTCAACTCACGTTTCTCACTCGCTCTTTCAATTTGTTCCTTTCTTTGGCAACTCCTTCTCTTTATTCTTTTGCAGTTGGACGAAGGTCGGGTCTGGACCGGGGATAGGAGGACCTGTCTGATGTACAGCCACGGTGTCTACTGTCTACTCTGTTGCATGTAGACATATAGTCTACTCTCTATAATATAGTCTATATCTATATTGTCTGCAGCTAAGGTGGGCCAAGCTGATCCAGTTTATTGAACGGCACTGCTATATAACTTGAGTTGTGCCAGACTGATGGTTGGAGGAGGGGTTGAGGTTGTGTTTCACAGCGGGCCAAGAATCACAATGTTGCAGTGGCCTGTCGACGACTTTTCGTGACCATCAAAAGTACTGCAGAACCAGGACAATGACCGTCTAGTCTGCAGTTATCGAATCTGACCAAAAAACATTACTGTTGATCGTTTGTGATATAGATATTTTTGGCTGTATTCATTTATCCAGATTATTCTCGCAAATATTATAAAATACTGTTGTATCGTGAGGGAAATTATGCAAATCTACATGATTCAAACTATTTTGAAAACAAGAATGTCATGAAAAATAATGGTAACTTTTCAAGTGAATTAAACGACTTGCAGTCAAATTTTATTTAAAATAAGTAGTATTTCACTTACTTTGTAGGCCGAACGTTTTCGAGTTGTTGAAACCCATCTTCAACAACTCGAAAACGTTCGGCCTACAAAGTAAGTGAAATACTACTTATTTTAAATAAAATTTGACTGCAAGTCGTTTAATTCACTTGAAAAGTTAATATTAACAACGCAGTTCGTCATGGAACAAGAAATCCAGGAAAAATAATGGAGTGGAGTTATAAATAATTCTATTTATTTCAAAATCAGTTTCTAAAAGTGAATAGAGCATACTATACTGTTTTCATTGTTTTGTTTTGAGTTAACTTCCAAATTGATTGCCTTCAAGTGAAAAGAAATCATTTTATTATTTTTCGAGTGGAGTAAAGTGGTAGGCTAATTCTAAATTTTCAGCGTTAAAATTAACCTCAATGTTTTGAACAATATAACATATTCAAAATTTGTGAAGAGAGCAGTTTTGGAATTTAGTCTGTTGCGCCTTCAGTCATTGTAATTTTGTCACAATAAATAAATAATTACTTAAAACTCATGATGTTTCAGGGAAAATGTTTCATGAAATTTCAGTCATCTGTTCAGTCAGATAAAGATAAGCTACGAACTCCTGAGCCCACTTTGTGAGGGTGACCGATTGAATTGGCCAGCAAAAAGACGCTGTTCTCAGTAGAGGAGAATAAGGGGCTTCTACTCCAGTTTAGAAATTTAATTTATGTTACAGTTTGTGTTTGAATTAGTGTGTTAGGTTAGGTTTGTGTTTAAATTTTTTTGGCTTCTACTCCAGTTTGGAAAGTATAATTGGGTTTAAGTTTAAATTGTATTGAAAGTTAGGTTTGATTTGAATTTTTTGTGTTAGGTTTGGTTTGAATTATGATTTGAATTTTTTTTGTTTCTACTCCAGATTTGAATTTGATTTATGTTAAAAGTTTGTGTTTGAATTTTTGTGTTAGGTTAGGTTTAAATTAATTTTTTTTTTGGACTTCTCCAGATTATAGGTTGAGGAATACAAAATCTGTAAAATCACTTCCCGGTGGTTTGGAACCCGCCTAAAACTGTAGGTCCATCTCATAAATCACCATAGTCACAGGTATCAGAACTATGTGGGCTTCACACCCCAGGAAAAAATTTTCATTGAACAATCTTATATAATAATACACAGTACAAACCACGCTCTATGTGAGCTGAGGAATTTGACTACTGTGATTACCAAGCTCATTTCCAATCTTGTTTTTGTGTTCAAGTTTCATCTTCTACTTGTTACCCAAGCACAAGCTATGGGCTTATAAAAAAGTTATCCATAATGCAAAATATATAAGATTGTTTAATACAAATTTATTCATGAAGCTATTGGACCATGTTATTTGAATATATTTATTAATTAACAGAATAACAATGAAATGAAGATGCAACAAAGTTCAAAACTACTGTCTTCACAAATTTTGACTATGCTATATTGTCCAAAACATTGACGTTAATTTTCACTAAAAGTGTATAATCATTGAAACATTTTACTCCAAAAAATGTTGTAGTCAATCTCCTAGCTGTCTAAATAGAGATAATTATATTTTGTTTCTATTTTTCATTTTTGTTTTATGCTCTTTCGGAATAATTTTGAACTCTTAAAATCACAGAAACAGCTTACAACGAATTCAGGGGATTTTTATATTGTTAGCACCACAATTTCAAGGAAAATCGACGATAAAAACAATTACTGGAGTCCATTGACACGAACTTGAAGCTTGTCACGACACAAGAGAGATGAACAACAGCAGATGAGAAGTCAAAAAGCACCTGCCAGTACCAGAGCCAGTGCCTGTACCAAATTCCCATAATCCTCCAAGATTCCGTTAAGGTTGCGGTCACCAAAGGCCGGAGGTCGAACAACAACTACAACTACAAATGCCGCTCACAACCGGAACAAGAAAAAGTAATAGAGGGCTTTCTCATTTACTCTTTAAATCGCTTTCTTTCTCCCTCACTCTCGTCCTTAACGTCCCCTTTTTCATTCTTGTGTTGAATCCTTGCTTTTTTCTATGGGATAAAATTATCACAGGTCCTAAGTCAATCAAACTCCAATGCAAAAAATAGAAGTAAGAAACAAAATACTAAAGTGAATTCGATTACATTATTTTCCATGAATACTGTTGATTGATTAGCGGAAAACTTTAATAATTGCTACTTTGACTTTTAGCTTTTTTTCAACAATATATATAATAGTTACTACAACTTCAGTAACACAGCATAAAGCATTAAGCGCATAACCACAGAAAGATCGATAATTCTTCAAATACTGTACATTTATAAACGAGCAAGCATTGCAGTAATGAATTCACTAATCCACTTATAGATCTACTATGTAACCTACCGTATATCAGGGATAAATTCCAGGGGGGCGGGGGGGTAAAGGGGATCCTTCCCCATAATTTTCAACATACACTACAAAAAAGCTATATTTTCTTCTTGTATTGGAGCCAGGACCTTTTTTTAGGTAAGTGATACCCCTCCAATATATTTTTCTTAGTTGACATCCCACAATAAGAAATTCTGGATTCGCCCCTACCGTTTATTACGGAAAGTGAAATTATTAAATTTGATTTTCAACACTTTAAATTTAAAAGTGTTGAAAATGAAATTTCATGGATTAAACAACAAAGTTCTTGGTTTATTCCACTTCATTATTGACGGCCTGTATGGGATATGGGATGTATTAATGGAAGTGGCGAGGAAACAAAGTAATATGGATGTAGTGAGCAAAGTGGTGGCTTTCCATGAAAAGATGAAGTTAGAATAAAACCTTTTGTGTCTAAATCATTAAGAAGACGAGGTATAAATTGTCTTCATTTTTTCACTTTACGGTAATACAAAAATGTAATCTCTCTATAATACAAAATTGATAAGGGTGAAAGAAGAAAGAAGTAGTAAATTAATTTCGAGGTAGCTATTTTAAAGTAAAGTTTAGATTCAAAAGTTCACAGGAATCCGACGCTTTTCACGGCATAAGGAATAGATAAAGGAGGAGAAGAATGTACGGACGTCTCCCTTGCATAACCTCTTGGTACAAGTAGTAATACAGCAACAATTTTAATATTTCTTTGGAACAAAAGAGCTAGACAGACAAAGCGACAAAGAACGTGATTGAGAAAGAGGGAGACAGTCAGTCAGAGAATGTGGATAAGTGAGACAAGAGTGGAGAGAAGTATGGATTACATGTAGGTGTATTTGACAGATAAATTTACGACCAAAATGTTATAAAAGCAGGAGTAGAAGATGTGGATGATCTGAGGCGGCCAGGACCAGCAAGAAGAAAAGTCGTAAAAATTCTTGTACGCTTGAAAAAAATGTCGGCACAGGAAAATGTTCAATAGTTAATGGAAGGCGGGCGCACAAATTGCAATTCTATTCCATGGTAGACACGACATGCAGAATGGAAATAATTTTGTTGCTTCATGAACATGGAGAGGCAAGAGGCGAATGACGTGGTAGAGAAGTGCGGAAAAAGAGTGGGGATAAAGATTTGCCAGGCCGACAAATCAAAAGTGAATCCGGTCGGCTCCAGGAGTGCAGAGTGCAGAGAGCAGACAATCAACAGAGATGGTAGATACACCGAGATGGTGATTAGTGGCCAGGAGTATGTCGGCTTCCAACTCAACCGTTACCTTCAATTATGAACATCAAAAAGCTAGATCACTGGGCTCTTTACTGCAATTGCTTCACAAAGAAACAATTTAACCATATGAAGAGATATGATTGAGGTGTGGAGAGTATTACGGAATTCCCGTACTGCAATCATGGGAATAATTTTTTTTTTCAAGGATGAAGCCAGCGAACACATAAGACCAATATGTGTTAATATGTCTTATGTGTTCGCTGGATGAAGCCCACATATGTCTGATACCTGTGCGTGGCTAATGAGTTTGATGATGGTGATTGATGAGTTGGACCTACAGTTTTAGGTGGGTTCCGAACCACGGGGAAGTGATTTTACAGCAGAGAACAGTCATTTTTGCTGGCCAATCCAATCGGTCACCCTTACAGAGAGGGTCCAGGAGAGCGTTGCTTATCTAATCTGATTGAACAGATACCTCCTACGGCTCATGGCTATCACTTTCCTATTCATTCATTACAAAAACATAAGCAAAGATACAACAGATACAGCCCACTACTGCGTTCTTTACAAGTGTTTTACTGAAAAATCCAAATTTTAGGTTATATCAGAGTTTAACTAGAATTTGTACTGAGGATGAAGCCCACATATGTTTGAGACTTGTGTGTGGGTAATGAATTGGATGATGGTGATTGATGACAGTGTTCCAGTTTTAGGTGGGTTCCAAACCACTGGGAAGTGATTTTACAGCAGAGAAGACAGTATTTTTTTGTCGGCCAATCCAATCGGTCACTCTCACAAAGAGGAACCAGAGGTCAAGGGCTCACGGTTATCACTTCCCTAATTTCACTTGTAGTACTCATCAATCACCATCATCCAACTCATTACCCACGCACAGGTCTCAGACGTATGTGGGCTTCATCCTCAAAAAAAAAGTACAATTATTGCTCATTCTTTCTAAAACAAAAATATCAGTTTACAAATTTACTTTGAAACGTTGCATGTTATTAAGTTGTCTATAATGGGATAATATACTGTACACAAGAACCAGATTATTCAATTAGATGAACAAGGAAAACAAACTTCAAATATATTGAGAAAAAATAGGTTTTGTTGAATAATTTGTTACAAGTGAATATCTGGGAGTTCGTAATGTGAAATGAATTCAAGATTTGTCTAGTAAATTACATTAGATAAAGTTACAATATATTTGAACTTTTTAAAATTCGAGCACATTATCTTAACGAATTTTTTCATTAAATTTAAAGAATAAATAAACGTAATAATTATGAATGAAAATAACGTGAATATAATAACGAGAATTAATGTCATAATAATTAATCATTATAAGTTTTACTTTGCATTTCTGTTCTAAATTATTCATTAGAATCTGTGTTCGATTTTCCTGAGCTTTACACTCCTTTCACTTGATTGGCTTCAAGCACTAACAAGCTTCTGAAAAAATATTATTTGCTATTAAATTTTAACAGTTCAGTTGATAGTAGTTCTGAAAACACCCTTCTCAGAATTCTATTCATTCATCCCATCGATTATTTTCTGCAGCGTTCACGTTCTAAGATACTAGAAGAGAAGAAATCTTTTGAAGGTCTATTTTTAATGCTTTTAAAAAGATGTAGTCAGACACATTCATTCAATATTTTTTATTCACCCATACTGATGAGCTACTAGTAACTTTGTGAATAAGCCGCCTCAAAATTTCATTAAGGTTCGAAGCTATTAAGCTGAAGCATCTTGTTACTTGGATGGTGAAGTTCAAACTATTTTATTAAGTAAGCGGAGCCTGGTGCGTGGAGTTCATCTTGCAAGGAGATTGGCTGGAAAGAACGCTTGGAAATTGAACACATAGTTGCCATGGCGACAAAAAATCGACTAGTGTGGAGTGTCATCTGTTCAGTTCCTTCCTAACACAGTGCCTCTTAAACTTATAAACTGAAAAACAGATCTATCTATTTTTGATCTATTTTTTTTTTGTACTCATGACAGGAAAGTGGATTCGAAAATTATGTTTGACATTAGGATAAAAATATTAGCAATATTGAGCTCAGAGTTTTACCTGGTTCAGTTAAGTATCCTTCCTTACTCTTAAACTTATAAACAGATCTATCTCTCAAGACAAAAAAAGAGAAGTCCAGAACTATGTTTGACATAAGGCTAAGAATGAAAGTATCGTATATAGACAACTTTTGAGCTGTGAGTCTTACCTTGTGTAGGTGATAGAACTTCTTTCTTCTGGTCTTTGGAACTGTTTCCTGCAAAAGTAAAAACATGTTAAGAAATAAATATTTTCAAATAAAAACATACACTTGAATGACAATTATAATACAATTTGTATTTCAATAAATGAACGTGCATTGATTATATTTTATTTACTACAATTTAGACAAAAAATAGACCCATCAGCACTTTAACATCGACCAGCATGAATATGAAATCGCTCTTCATAAGTTGTATGAATGTTTTACTGTTAAAATAAATTATTAAGAATGTTAATAACCGGTGGTTAGGCAACCACCTAAAACTGTAATTCCAACTCATCAATCACCATCATCCAACTCATTACCCACGCACAGGTCTCAGACCTACGTGGACTTCATCCTCCGAAAAAAATTCTGCAAATTAGGTATGATAACAAGTTGGGAAATCAGTTTATTTTCATCCGTTATAGTATTCTACATGAAATTCATCAACGTGTAAAAAGTAATTATGATTGAAACAGGAATAAGGCTGGATCATTCAATTATTCCCAATATTACTTTGTAATATTATTTTAAATTTTTACAAAATAAAATTTGTAGCCTATACAACATCAATAGCTCTTTTTTCGGAGGATGAAGCCCACATAGGTCTGATACCTGAGTGTGGGTAATGAAATGGATGATGGTGATTGATGAGTTGGACCTACAGTTTAATATGTGTTCCGAACCACCAGGAAGTGATTTTACAGCAGAGAACAGAGTCTTTTTTGCTGACCAATCCAATCGGTCATCATTACAAAAATGGCCCATGGGTTTCGTAGATTATCTCTGATTGAACTGCTACGGCACTCGGCTATCACTTTACAATTAGGGAAATATCGTTCTGACTAAATGACTCAGAACTGTATTTATAGCTTGTTATTGAGATGGACGATTTCTACTTGAATACCTGTTGACCCAAATAAATCTATTGACGTCTTTAACATTAGGCTCAATGCCACAATGCTTGTGTGCGGGAGTGCGTATGTTTATAGAGTTTATCGTCTATTCCAATCTTCCAATTGCCGACTATTAGGAAACTTGCCCTAGGTCACCCATGATAGAAACTATTCATTTCTCAAAATTGTTCAGCACAAATTCAAATAATTGATCAGACAGTATTTTATGCACTACTACATAAATGTATAGTAGTATGTAAAATTAAATGATAATTGATTATTCTATTATTATTTATTTTTTCATTTACAAATAAATTAATAATTATTTATTATTGAATCAATAAAATAATTTCAATATGGTATTTTCTCTTGATTATTTATTGTGTAATGTATGAGTGAGTGATCTTGAGAAGTGGTAAATTGAATAAAACTAATAATTTATTCATAATAATTAAATAATATGCTTTTCATAGTTTAACGCAGCCAAAAATATAATCTTGGACAACTTTGAAACTCAATTCTAAAACTTATGAGCTTCTCAGTATCATTTAAGTACTATTAAAAAATTCAAAATATGGTCACATTTGTCAAAATTTTCAACAATCTATTACATTGTCAAACTCTTGGAATAATTTTTATAATTTGTTTAGAATTATTATTAAATGTTATAATCCTTTTATGGGAGCCGAAATTTTGTTATGAAGTTCACATCAACCAAAAACCTACTTATAGATATTTAAAATTTGTTATATAATGTGGTGTTATACGATTTTGAGAATCCTATTCAAGAATTCAGAAAATCAACATTTTTTACGGTTGGGAGGAAATTAAGTACCGCTGTTTATATTCAACTATTTGATTATTATTAATATTATCAATTATTTTATGAAGCATTAGTAGCCGTAAACCTACCGGTTTCATATTTGTAACTATATGCAGTAAAAATAAAATTGCTTAATCTTATTACTAATTTATTTCAAGGTGATTGAGCTCTCTCAAGAATTGAGCAGTAGAATTGTCCACGAGTTCTTGAAAAATCGATGAGGTTTCATTAATTAAGGTCGTTTTATTAATAATTTCCATCCATAGTAGCTATCTCGGTTACCATCACATCGATATTAGAATAATCTAAACTGTAGACTATATTATAACAGTCGACATCGGACTCTAGCAGTGGAAATCGTCCACTATTAAAATTTAACGCATTTAATTCAATTCACCAAAATTCCTTAACTTGTTTCCGGGATCCGGGAGAAAGTGTATCAGTTCAATGCGGACTGAATGCGAAATTTATAACTGATCGTCAAGTGAATAATAATCTGCGCTTTGATCAGAAAAATATTATTTGTTTCGGCCAAACGACAAGGTAACGGGGAAAGTTTTACTGCAAACATCAACGAGAGGTACACACCGTGAAGGACAATGATTCCAATACCAGAACAGCTATCAGTCACTCTCTCACTCACTATCTCGTTTATTTTCTCTCTTTTATTTATACATTTTCTTCTCTCTCTCACACACACAAAATTCTATCGCCACATTTACCGAGAATCAATATAGCATATATTGGTTTCACTTTTCCCTTCAATATAATGTGGTCTTAAAGATTTTTGAAAATCAAGATACCGTACGTAAGCTGTAATAGCATAATTCAATAATAGCCTACTATAATTGGTGACGTAACCCCCCTCCCACTATGGTTCAGAAGAAATTTGAAAAAAATTTGAAAACAATTGAGAAATCTTTTTTTGAAGGGAGTAATATGTAATAGTGGTTGCCTGGTGGCGGTAAACCCCACCCCTCAACCCATAAGTCAACTGCAGTTACGCTACTGTTTACTTTGTTATTGAAAAATTATGGGGGGGGGGGGGGGGAGCACATTTCTTATGCAGTTCACATCAACCAAAATCCTACTAATCAATATTCAAAATTTTTTATATAATGCGGTGTTACAAGAATTTGAGAATCATAATATTCTATTAAAAAATTCAGGACATCAACATTTTTTTACGGATTCTCACAACATTTCAATCAATCATAGTCGTCAAAAGACTCAACTAATAGTAGCCATTTATTTGAATTCTGGAGTCGACTTTACGCTTTGCAAACGCTCCGTGCCTTATTCCATACACCTTACTAATTTATAGGTTTTAGATGTAATTGGGGAAGTGATAGCAGAGTGCCGTAGCAGGTATCTGTTCAACTCGAAACTCGAAGCTACGAAACTCCTGGGCGCTCTTTGTAAGGGTGACCGATTGGATTGACCAGCAAAAAAGATTCTGTTCTCTGCTGTAAAATCATTTCCCGGTGGTTCGGATCCCACCTAAAACTGTACGTCCAACTCATAAATCACCATCATCCAATTCATTACTCACACACAGGTTTCAGAATTATGTGGGCTTCATCCTCTGAAAAAAAATCTATATGAATCTCTGTATTATAGACCTAGTACCAGGATTAGGATTGTGAGAAGAATGCTATCAACGCTACAGACTACAGACTACAGAACTACTTGGTTTTTTTAATAACTGGAATTAGTTTCTAATCAATTTTTACAAGCCTGACGTTTCCTGGTGAAAAAAAATAAGATTTGTGGTATTCTAGGGACTTCGAACTTACTGTATCATTTGATAAGAGAGCCGCAATCCAACGGAAGAGATAAGTTGGCAAGTTGACTTAGTCCGTCTATTATCGGAATGCGGAAATCCTGCCAAAGAGATTATCAACCTCAAATTCTAAATTTAATATTTAGCAGATTTCGTGAATACTGTTCCTTTTAAAAGCATTCATGGATGGTTGCATATATGTAAAAGAATGTTTCAAAAGGATAAAGGATGATCACAACTAGGATTGCTGTTTAATTGAATTAACGCCCCTCGAAAACGATTAATATTTATAATTAGGCTAATGATTTATTAATTTGTATACTTTATTGATGGATGATTGATGAATTATAATAAATGAGTATCTCTGAATGATTAGTATGTTTGCGGTCATGGGTTCGATTTATTTCTAGCCAGGCATATTTTGTCTAATCATTCAACTCATTATCCACGCAAAGTATCAGACTCACATGATAGAGCATTACATCATAAATAATCAAATAATGATGATCATCATCAAAATAAAAATCATAAGCAGCTCCAAATAAAAAACCAATACTGTTATGAAAAACGACAATGTGTTCTACACCAAAATATGATTTTTTATGAAAAATACTATATTCTACTTATCTAACCAGAAGTATGTGAGTACCCATGAGTATGAGTATGTGAGCATATAAAATTTCTTAATTAAATTGAATTAATTGGATGATATCGTTGCATTTTATTGATAAAACAATGAACGTGAATGCTTGGTACTCCGACTGGTAAGATTTGGTTACTGACGATTGCTCAACGCTTCAATGATATTTGCCAAAAGATCAACGAACATTAGAGAAATCTCATTGAAAATACTCGTTTATTTAAGTATAAATACTCAGATATGATGCTCGTATATTCAGCTTTTCATTAATGAGACTTTTAAGAAGGTCATTAAAAGTGAGCGGAATGGGAACTTGCCAAGACTCGGTTCATCTAGATAGTGAAGTTACCGGGAATCTAAAAAAATCTCAAATATTTTGTTTAATCGTATCAGTGGAGGAAGTTTACGATTTACTATTGATGTATTTCATTATTATGTTCATTTCTGTATAAATTTCTATAGATTTTCATGGAATAATGTAAATTTTACTATGTTTTGCGTAATAAATAAAATTATTAACATGACTTGGACCCAAAGAATTATGACTTATATGCAGTGAACGCACTAGGAGCGGTTTAGGTTAGGTTATAATAAGAAAAAGTAGGTGTGTGTGTGTGTGTGTCAGTCGTGACACATTTTGCATCAACGGCAATGATTTGGAGCACTAAATTTGGCACCAGGCTTCTAAACTCAATTCAGTGCACCTCAAAGCCCGATTTTTTGTTTCTTTTTATATTTTTCAAAATTAATGTTCACAATTCACTTGTGCACACTATTTTTGTTTTAAAATGTAATTAGATGCAGGAAGCTCATAGAAAAGCTGATAAATGATACGTAACTTTGATGCAAATAAGCTTTGAGTCACAAGTGTTCCATATCAATATTGCAGCTCCTAATTCATTTTAATTCAATTCCTAATTCAACCCGCTTAGCGCAGTTGGTTGGGGCGTCGCAACTTCAGCTTGCTGTCGTTTCAGCGGTCGTGGGTTAGAATCCCGCTCCTCCGTCTGGCATCTGTATGTGTTATCATTCACCTCATTACCCACGCACAAGTCTCGGACTCATGTGGGCATCATCAGCAAAAAAAATCTATATACCACATGTTTAGTTTGAAAACATTTACCTCAAATACCGTTGCAAAGCACGGGCCAATCGCAAGTATAAAATAAACTAAAAATAATATGATGTTGAAGATCCATCTTGTTTCCACTAATATGTAATATAAACTTGAAAAAAACACTTTTAAATGAAAACTAACTAACGTTAGTTTTCTAACTAAAGTTAGTTTTCATTTAAAAGTGTTTTTTTCAAGTTTATATTAAAAATAATAATAGCGTATGGCTTTTATTGGTGGGGAAACCCTTCCGCATGTTCCACCTCGCATGTTATGTGAAACATGGTGGACCTACCATTATAAGTTGGTTACGAACCACCGGGTAAGTGTTAATAATATAAACTAATAGATTTGGTGGACTCTTATGCTCAATCAAGATTAAACTCTCAAACTGAGTTTAGTTCAAACGAGCAGATGGTAAAAATATAATTTAGTTTCATTCAACTAATATTAGATTAAATTCCCTTGTGCACACGGGCTTTGGAGTAAAAGTGTTATTAAAAGCAAATTATGTGAAAAGGGAATTTGAGAAAATCTCTAAAACTGGATTAAATCATTGAAATCTCAAAAATTGATAGAATAGAGCGTTTATTGCATATGTTCTAGCTTCTAGCAGCTCAAGTATCGAAAATAAGCTTGAATTTATGGAGTCTCAATGAGTAGAGTTGGCACTTAGCACTGGGTGGTTACAGTTTGAAACCACAGCGGGGTGCGCTTACAAACTCCGACCCACGCATAGTACGGGTGGGAGGGGGGCGAAATGGGAGTCACTTGCCCCCCTCTCACCTAAACCCAGAAATCGCACCCGCACTTAACGCAGCCAAATTCCGAAATAGCAGCCTTTCGGAATTTTGAAAATTATCGGTGCCTGCCGCTATTTCAGGCTCTTCACTCTCTTGATCAGCCTCTCAAGACGTGTCGGCGCATGCGCATCCCTAAAATGTCGTCATATCACTTCACCAATATGAGTCACACAAATGTATTCCTCCAATATCTTGTCCGATCGTATTTCAAGCCTTGCTTGAAACAGCTATCAGCCGATATATTTTAGTCTTTTGTCAATTTAATTGTCAAGCTACGGTCAAATGTTATCATCGTTCAAGCCTTAAAAATGTTCAAGAATGTAAAGATGCATGGGCATGTGTAATCAAGCTACAACTAACATTCATTAGAATTGAGGAACATAGTGTCATTACTTTTTATTACTCATTCAAACAATCCCATTATCAATTAGTTATAGTTACAGAGATAACATAGACGACTTGCGGGTTGCATACTTCTTATTGATAATGTGGAAGTTACTTCTGTAACAATTACAACGAAGATAGAACAAAATGTTAAATTACAGAGTGCTTAATTTTGACCAAGAATGAAATAAACATGGAATATGAATATTGAATAGTCAAGTGATAGCCGCGAGCCGTAGCAGGTATCTGTTCAATCAGAGAGATAAGCTGCGTTCTCGTAGGTCCTGTTTGTAACGGTGACCGATTAGATTGGCTAGCAAAAAAGACACTGTTCTCTGCTGTATAATCACCTCCCGGTGGTTCGGAACCCACCTAAAACTGTAGGTTCAACTCATCAATCACCATCATCCAACTCATTACCCACGCACAGGTCTCAGACCTATGTGGGCTTCATCCTCAAAAAAAAAAAAAAAAAAAGTGTCAAGGTCGTTCTCATTAGCAATTAACAATTAACATAGTTCTCCTTGCTCCATCAATTTCTCTTTCTATCAGTGGTTGGTTCTGTTTCTATATGATTGTTCAACCTATAATCATCATGAAACCTCCATTTGAGCCCAATTCCACACAAAAATGTTTTCTGGAGTTTATTTTTGGGAAAATCTGTGATTTTTACCACTTTAGACACTCAAATTAGGGCATTCACCTTGAACTGACTGTTTATTCCCGTCATGCTCACTTCTATAATTCCACTCAAAAATGATTCATCAAGTTTGTCTTTGGAAGAATAAACGATTTTGTTTGACGAGTAACACTCACATTAAGGGGTTCTCCATGCATTGATTGCTTACATGCTCATTTCTTCATTTCTAATTTCCCAAAAATATTTTCTCAATTTTGTCCTGGGGAAAAATCAATAATTGTTTACCATGGGTGACACAGATCAATGAAGGGGTTCTTCTTGTATCGACCGACTTACGAGCTGCATGTTATGTTCATTTCTCAAACTTTCCAAGTGTGTGCAGTCTTTATTCGAGTGGGGAGTGAGATGTCCATAGAGAGCTGTCCTTTATAAGCGTGCTTAAAAAACAGTGACATACTCAGTTTTATCATCGATGTCATCTGATTGTAATCATGACCCAAATATCCTCCATTAATTTCGGCCATAAATGAAGTACAGTGTTATCTTATTTGAAAATAATCTTCTTGACCCATTTTACCAACTCAAATATTCTGAATTCATCCAAATTTATTTAAAATTCTAAATTTATCCCACTTTGACTTGAAATTTTTTGTTTGAAACTACAAGCAAATATTTTATTTTCACCAAAATCCTCAACAAGTTTAAAGTTTCAAAATGTAGGTGCAGTAAACTAAAATACAATACTTACTTTACTTTGAGTTTATTATTTCCTTCAACTATAAATCTATATATAACTGTAAATCTTCCATTTCCCCCCAGTGAATCCTGAATAGGATGGAAGTTTTACAATATGGTATCGATACAATGCAGTGAACTATCGTACAAATCGTACAGATGTTCAGAATATCTCATACTTTTCAGGGTGAACGTACGACCCATGAACCGTATCAGAAGAAACCCCCGCAGTAATAAAGAACAATTTTTGTGTTCTCAATTAAATAACTCAAGAATATTGTTGTACCGATACAGTTGAAGGAACTCTACTAGTAAAAAAGAAACATAGAATATGCTAAACGATCAGTCCAATTTACGATCAACTCAGTTCTTTAGGCTAGTTGATTCTTTAGTTCTAAAGCATGTTGATAGTGCCTAAGGTGATTAAAGAAACCGCACTCGCTAACTTCACGTGAATTATTTTGTGGGTGTGTGCATGTGTTTGTGTGAATGTTTTATAAGTATGTTTGGCTTGGCGATAGTAGTCTATAGCGTGTGATGTGATATTGTCGCAGTACAGTTCTAGACACGCCACATCACTTACACTCACGCGATCGTCTAGTACAAAAGTAACCGACCTATTATAAGGTTCAAAAGTCTTTCCTCGTTTCTAAATACAGCTCCTAAATTGAATTTCTCGCCAGATGATCGAATTACATTCGCAAAATGGCCATCAAGTACTGTAATTGTAATCCACCCTCAAGATTGTTTCAATCCAAGGTTGACAGAATAGAAGACAAAACTTTCTATTAACCTTGGTCTCAACCAAGGATCAAAGTAATAATGTATTTTAAAAAAGGTAGTGTTTATGAGAATGATGCACGGTAGCAAACTGATCTAGGGACTACGTGTGATCCCCAAGAAACGATTTTTTTAAAATTACTGATGATGCCCACATGAGTCTGAGACTTGTGCTTGGGTAATGAGGTGAATGATAACACATAGATGCCAGATGGATTCCTTACAATGTTAGAAAATGTCAATGAATTTATACAATTTAAAACATTTAGTCACTTGTCAGGGTTTGATTGACGTTTAAAAGCGAATTTCTTTTGCCAAAGGAAGTAAATGAAGGATCATGTAACCAAACTTCAACAGATTGGCAAAGGTTCAATTATGAAAGTTCTATTACATTTACATATTCTTACATTGTAGATTGTAAGGATGTCATGTAATAATGAAATATATATATTTTTTGGAGTATGAAGCCCAGGTTTGAGACCTGTGCGTGGGTAATGAGTTGGATGATGGTGATTGATGAGTTGGACCTACAGTTTAAGGTGGGTTCCGAACCAACGGGAAGTGATTTTACAGCAGAGAACGGTGTCTTTTTTGCTGGCCAATCTAATCGGTCACCGTTACAAACAGGACCGAAGAGAACGCAGCTTATCTCTATCTGATCAAACAGATACCTGCTACGGCTCGCGGCTATTACTTCCCTATATAAAACTTTATGTTTTTCTAAAAATATGATAATTATGTAGGCTTTCATTTTCATGAAACATGGTATACTTTAAACAAAAATGTATAAGATTTTCAATATGATTATATAAAATATTAAATTGAGGGCACTCGGTAATGGTATAAAGAAAAATGCTCATCGGTTCGAGGAAAGGACTTACGGTGTTAATCTGAGAAATTATTTTTCTTATAAAACCCACATTAAATGATTTTTGAGAACTGAGTACTATAAAAGTCATAATTTGGATTTTTTAGTTGAAACATTTGTAAAGAAATCAGTTGTATCTTTACATGATTATGTTTTTGTAATGAATGAATAAATAAATATTAATTTTTAGAGGTAATGGCTTCGCGAAATAAATATTGAAGTGAGTGAAACACATTTATCATTTTCACCAAATTTACTTAATAATCTATGAATTCAGGAACATTTTTTGAAGATTTCTCTACCCTCAGATCAACAATGCTTATAGTCATTATCATATTAGTATTCTTCATTCCACAATAACTTAATAATTAACATTTTGTGACCCCTAAAGTAAACTGTTTCCAAATATGAATGAAGCATTTCACAGATGAATTAAATGAAAATGGTTATTTATTCAAAATTATTTATAGGGAACAAGGGAACAGATACAGATTCTGTGATGTTTTCCATGATGAAATACTTAATGAACAATCTAATATTGAAACTCACACTGTGTTTCATTTTTACAGTTTTTTTATTTTTATTTTTACATCTTTTCATTGTTTACAGTGTCAGTTTTAATATTAGAGATACAGATTACTTTGATATTGTTCCAGTTGCAACAATAATGAAGATAATGATCAACTTAGCAGTTGAATTGTAGTAGAAGCAAGAGTAAAATAAGTGAAGGAGTACATTTTCAATGTGAAGTGAACTTCATAAAATTTGAAAGCAGTACAGAAGAGCAAGTAGCTGCTCCAGGGTTGACAGAGTTGGACTTCATGTGTACCTGCCTGATACATGCCAGTACCGGTTTTAGTGGCATAGAAGTCCATCTGGATAAAAGAAGAAGACAGCTTTTCTGAGTTGGACCTGCCAAGTGGGTTACAGTCGCGGTCATTCATTGGCTGACCTAAAAAGCTTTTAATAATAGATTTTCTATTTTCGTTAATAACACTGTAATATGACCACCGGTCTGTCAGAACACACTTCAATAACTTTTTTCTGGCACTCGAAATTCGTTCCACTTTCATTGAAATTCAAGTTTTAGCATCAATTAAGCTAAACTCGCCAAAATAAGCTGAACCAAAGTGTACAAAACGCTTGTAAAAAGCATTGGATCACGTGGAACTAAGTCCTCCCTCAGAAAATTCGATTTTTTTTTGTTTTATTAGTAATTTTTTGTGTGACACACCGGCTACACGTAGCCTACTGGTGAACATGGACAGTTAATTTCCAATCTTTGTTCAAATATTTTGTGCTGTATTTTTAAAAAGGAAATAAATTCATTATTTATTTTTATTCTTTCCATGGTATACATAAATTAAGAAGGATACAAAAGAATAGAAGAAAAAAAATTAACGAATAACAACAAATATCAGCCAAAAAGAAAATTGAAATTTGTTCTAATGAATAATAAGACGAAAGTGTCCTAATTTTCTGCCAAGTTTTTTATGTAACGTGCTTTCTGAGGGACATCTGGGGGAAAAAATGAACAAAAATTATTTCCCCTTCGAGGCCTTGCGTCTAGATCGACTTACCGATCGCAAGTCTCGGGTTCGGCTGATCATTTGGTACCCTGCAGTCACACGCTACTGCGGAGGAGTGATGAAAATCCTGTAGGAAAAAGGCTACTCAATGGCCTGAGGATTTCATGACAACCTTCCACAACAATATTGCCAGGAAGGTGAAATTTGTTCCTATCAGTTAGTTTATACATTAAACTACTAGTCAGATCAAGCGAAAGCTTTAAATTCCTGGATTTCTTGTTCCATGACGAACTGCGTTGTTAATATTAACTTTTCATGTGAAATTTAACGACTTGCAGTCAAATATTTGTTAAGAATAAGTATAACTCACTTAATCTGTAGGCCGAGCGCTTTCGAATCTATGAGATCCATCTTCAGAGGCCTTCTGAAGATGGATCTCATAGATTCGAAAGCGCTCGGCCTACAGATTAAGTGAGTTATACTTATTCTTAACAAATATTTGACTGCAAGTCATTAAATATCACAGGAAAAGTTAACGAAAGCTTTAATAAAGCTGAAGCTTGCAATTCAATTACGAAGAAGTTTGATTCTCATGTTTGTACGATAATTGACAGCTTTAATAAAGCTCAAGCCTGCAATTAAATTACGATGATGTTTGATTCTCATGCTTGTACGTTATTATTGAATTAGCTCTGTATTAAGACAAATTGAACTGAGAAGCAGAGACATACATAAATTTGCAAGTTTAGCAGGGTTTAACGACCGAAAGCATGTGAAATTCAAGTGCCAAGATAAGACGGATGCGGTGTTGAAAACTAATGTAATGTAGTAATTACCGAAATCGTAATTTATGACCGAGATTGCGCAAGTCATAAAAACTACCAACCGTCGAAATTGATGGATTCAAGTTCAAGATGATGTTCTATCGTAATCAAAACGTGTTTAATTGAAAGTTGTACACTAAAACGTTATATTTACAGTACTTTTAGTTGATTAATACAAAATTTATTCACTTTCAAACACATTTATACCACTATTGATAGAAATAAATAGAAGTAGAAAATTCATAGAAAAAAATTGATGGAAGGTTGATCAATTTCTAATTAAGAGCAATAAATATGTGGGAAGTGAGCCGTGAGCCGTAGCAGGTATTCTGTTCAGTCAGATAGAGATGAGCTACGAACCCCTGGGCCCTCTTTGTGAGGGTGACGGATTGGATTTTTTTCCACGAAGCCCACATAAGTCTGAGCCCTGTGGGTAATGAGTTAGATGATGGTGATTGATGAGTTGGACCTAAAGTTTTAGGTGGGTTCCGAACCACCGCCAATTGCCCAGCAAAAAAGACTGTTTTCTGCTTTAAAATTAATCCCCGGTGGTTCGGAACCTACCTGGAACTGTAGGTCCAATCACCATCATTCAATTCATTAACCACGCACAGGTATCACGTCTATGTGGGCGTCATCTTCAAAAAAATTGAAACTTGAACTCCATCTTGATGAATAAATTATGTATTTTAAACTGATTATCTCCGGGTTCACGTATGAAGATGTATATTTTAATAAATTTCTAATGTTTGTTAACAATATGCGAAATTGGAGAATTGAGAAATTATAATGATCAAGAAACAGAACTATTCAAATGGAATTATATTTTATTCACATAATCAAAGTTTCACAAATTTCCTGAAGGAAGAAGTAGCTCTAGTAGCGCAGCTGGTTGGAGTGCTTGTCTGAGATAAGATAAGATTCTGGCTGACTTCGTTTCTTGCAGTCTTGGATTCGAATCCCATTCAGCCATGGATGCTTCTCATCATTCACCTCATTCCCCACGCACAAGTCTCCAGGCTCATGTGGGCATTATCCGCAATAAAAAAGTATCATGAAAAATTTTGAATTACTATAGTTTTAAAAGCAGACTTTTGTTCCATGAAAGTTGAACGCACTTTTGCTTTAGGTACTTCATAATTTATTTATTTATTATTCTGCATAGAGACATTACATAGATGTAATTGCTGCATCTTTGCATTGTTGCAATACTGTTGTTGCATTTTTTACAATAAGGTACTTCACACTTTTTTACTCTGCAAAGAAAGTTTACAAATATACTTTTTTAAATGAATTCAATCAAACATGAATAACTCAGTATACGTCTCAGAGCGCAGGCATGAAATAGATAGATTGTTTATAGGCAATTGTCGCTAAGCGAAAGCCTATTGCAACAAAAAATTCAGTACAATAAAATATTCTACAAAGTAATATGGTACATAATTTCATCTGTTTTATAATCTATATAAATAAAATTAGAGTTTTGTCTGTACATTTATCAGAATTATATATTTTTTGGTAATTTTTACGTTTTATACATTTAAAAAAGCCAAAACAAGTCTCATCTCAATTACTGTCTGTCTGTCTGTCTGTCACGGCCCCGAAGGCATTTTACGCGGCCTTCTCCTGAAAAACGAGAGCATCGATCGGGATTAAAGTAATTTATCAGTATTGAAGACCTTTTTGACAATGTCTTTAACTATAAAAAACTAAATTAACTTTTTTTTAACAGAATACTAAACGTTTAAAAACCAAGTATTGTGCGATTTTGGATACATTTCTTTTAAGTTTTATTACCACATAAGAACAAATCACGTAATTTATCAAGATATATCAATCAGCTGTTCTCAAATATTCTCTCTGATAACTGTCACTGAATTGTTTACGTTCTAAGTTGTTTACTAAGCTGCTAAAAACTTCATGATCGTTGCTATCAAAAAAGCCGAAACATATTTAGTCTTATTTCTAAACATAATCCGTACGAAGGACGGGCACAATAGCTAGTACAGATTATAAATTCAGTACGTCTGAATGCATAAGTGTTTGAATACACAATAATTAAGGAAGCTTATGAAAGAAGAAAAAAAAATAGATATAATAATATGAGGTACATACATAATACAGACAAGTATAAAGTAGAGAGGAGACATAGAGACGTTCAAATTTTTTCTACTAGACATTCCATCTGACTAGAAAATTCGTAAGCTGGCAAAGCTAGTAGGCACTTATTCACGAAGGGACAAAAATAAAAATTCAGGAATGTCTAGTGCATCTCAAAAATTCCAGACGAGAGCTCAGTCAAGTCAGTCTCCAACAATTTCTACCTCCTGTCCTCACCACAAACTGGCAATTCCACTTTCCACCTATCTCCTTCCGACCGATATTAAGACAAAGGCAAGCAAAAATGGACAAAGAGGAATGGTGAATTTTAGTTTTGGAAGCCTCAGTAAAGTTAGGGACAACAAAAGTCTCTATTCACTCCACAAGTACTCCTCCACCCCTTCCCCCGTCCCAACATACACCCCACCCACCAACCTGATCACATTTCATTCCTTCATGCTACCGACAATGAAAGTTGTGATGGTTTGAAAGGGAAGGAGGTTTAGAATGAAATTTGATCGATAAGTCCTTGGCCTTTCTTTCAGCCTGCATTTTTGCCAACAGCTTGACTACCCGGAATTTGCCAAGAGAATTTCCCTTACATCACAGCACCAACACCACAATCGGAAACAAAATTCCAGAACTAGATGACTGACTAGCTTGAAGCTAATTTTTCCTTGTCGTGAAATGTCAGTGCCAACTTCTCAAACGGAATTTTTTAATTTAAAAACTGTCGTCTAGAACCATGTTTGAAAAATATCTCTATAAAATAAAGAAAAATTCTTGTGTCTATTGCATGTGGAAATTCATCAACTTACAACAATTTTCTTAGATTTCTTTCAGCCTAAATAGATGCTTTCAGTATCATTCAACTCACGATAAGTAAAATTCACAAGAGTTACCGTAACTAGCGAATCTTGAAAAGAACATTACTTTGAATGCCGTTTTAATGATATTACTAATAGCAAATATTGGTCTAATAATACTACAGTAACAACCACACAGTACAGCCAGGATTTTCTTTGGGGCGAAGATACTTGTGGATGAGAGGGTTAGAGGGGTAAGGAATAACCATATATCCCTCAAAATTTGGGGGGCGGGGGCTGAAGCACAAATTCAGAAGCTCCATGCTCAACAGCCAACTCCCAACTTTACACAGAGTCTGGCTGCACGTGCAGAGGTGAGTGTATAATATGCTATCTAGCTCATCTCTGAGCTACTTCCTGCATCCAAGCTATTGTAGCGAATATCAGCATACTGCTGATTTTGCACATATACTTTGCACTTGCTATTTGTCTTTTTATCCAATTTAAATTATGGTTTTGTAAGTTCTGGGTGCTTTATTCACAATTAATAGCCAAGCTCATACCTTTCAATATTAAAAATGCCTTCTTTTGGCCTTTTTTGTGTATTTCATAGGATTACTCAATAATCACGGTAGTTAATGTTTTATTTGGGTTTTCAGTTCATTTCTCATCAAATGAATTCAATTTACCACCTAAATGAGCGCTCTAGAAGCCTAGAGTTTTCTGAATGAGTACTAATTTATTGATCTCTTATTGAAAAAGATAGCTTCACTCTTCTGCTATATTTATTTCTGTATTGAAGCGTTTTCGAAGGAATAAGCTTATGCGATCTTATTGAAATTTTTTCGCAAAAACCTGTAAACCTTTTTTAGGAAATTGTTAGCCGCTAGCCGTATCAGGTACCTTACTTGTTCAGGCAGATAAGATAAGCTGCAAATTCCTAGGGTAAGGGTGACCGAATGGATCAGCCACCAAAAAAAAGGGTTCTCAGCTATAAAATCACTTGCCGATGATTCGGAACTCACCAAAAACTGTGGGCCCACGCACAGGTCTCACAACTATCTGGGCTCCACCTTCCGAAAGAAATTACATTATTACCGTAACATTAAATGTATTACAGGTTTAGGAGGTTTTAGAGGCTAGAGGTCCTGTACTTTTTGGTTAAATGATTGCCATATTGATATGAGTGAAACGAATTATTTTATTATCTTTACCCAGCCGCCTAGTCAAATTTAATTCTGCAAGGCTACAAACTCTATTTCCACCTATGGTAGTCACTCACAGTATTCCTGTTAATAGTATAATGATATTGTTAATTGTTATCCTATTTAAACAAGTTTTAAATGTACAGCCTACAGTCCATATTACACAGTCAATTCGCTTGAAAATTATCAACATTTTGATAAGGGTTTCAGGACCTGAGGGCAAGGCTTGAGCCCCAAAGCCCCCCATGTCAAGCCACTTGTTATGAACACTATTCTACTTGAAAAGTGTGAATAAAGGACATGTACCAACACTAATCAGCCTGCAGCACATACTCTCTATAGTAAATTTTCTTGAAAATTATTAACAATTTTTCAAGGAGCTCGGATTCTTAGGGGGGGGGGGGGCTTAAGCCCCCTAAGCCCCACCCTGGGTGCGCCACTGAGCTCAATTACATGCATAAGCTCTAATTTCTTGTAGACGATCCTAAATAATGTTAAAACTATGTTAAACAATGATAGCCTGAATTGGACATGTTTCATTTGATGACGTTTTCAAGAAAATATCTTTCTAATTAAGATACTGCACAGGGCAACAGGGATAATACAGTTCCAAATCCAAACAATAAGTCGCTACATTCTTTGCTCAATCTCTTAGGCCTACAATATTCCAATGTTTCTAAAATGACCTCGCTCCAGATTGGGTTTTAACCTACCTAAATGAACTGATTTGTAGGGTCAAACCGACCACACATATGGCCCAAACGTTGGCAGTGACACAATGACTGTGTTTTGAGTAGGTTTACACAAAAGTTAACGTTTCCAAGACTGTCAGAAGTAGTAGCTGAATTCATCAGACTACACCAATTAACAGTATTAATCGTCAGTATTTGAAATTGTATCTTTGTTTGGAGAAACTTTAAACAAGGAAAATATGAATATTCAGCAGCAAAGAATATTTCAAATAAGTTGCTCTGAAAATGCCTTCACACATCTAATTTTAATTTTTAGGGAAGTGAAAGCCATGAGCCGTAGCAGGTAGGTATCTGTTCAATCAGAGATAAGCTGCGATCTCCTGGATCCTCTTTGTAACGGTGACCGATTAGATTGGCCAGCAAAAAAGACACTGTTCTCTACTGTAAAACCACTTCCCGGTGGTTCGGAACCCACCTAAAACTGTAGATCCAACTCATCAATCACCATCATCCAACTCATTACCCACGCACAGGTCTCAGGCCTATGTGGACTTCATCCTCCAAAAAAAATCACCCCTCCTATTTTAATTCAATATCAAAGAATATGAAATGTATTGTGGGCGTGGAAATATAGCTTAGGTGTTTTGAACTCATCAATTTTTCTAGTGGAAGTATTTATGAACGATCTTTCAGTTTCTCTCAACTCGAGGGACTCTTGAAGTGTATATATATTCCAAGAGTCGAGTCCTTCGAGTCAAGAGTCCTTTGAGTCAAGAGTCCTTCGAGTCAAGAGTCCTTCGAGTCAAGAGTCCTTCGAGTCAAGAGTCCTTCGAGTCAAGAGTCCTTCGATTCAAGAGTCCTTCATGTCAAGAGTCCTTCGAGTCAAGAGTCCTTCGATTCAAGAGTCCTTCAAGTCAAGAGTCCTTTGAGCCAAGAGTCCTTCGAGTCAAGAGTCCTTCGATTCAAGAGTCCTTCAAGTCAAGAGTCCTTCGAGTCAAGACTCCATTGAGTCAAGAGTCCTTCGAGTCAAGACTCCTTTGAGTCAAGAGTCCTTCGAGTCAAGAGTCCTTCGAGTCAAGACTCCTTCGAGTCAAGACTCCTTTGAGTCAAGAGTCCTTTGAGTCAAGAGACACTGAAGGAACGTTCATAAAAATACGGGCATAAGTTTTGAAGACTCCAGACATGGAAGTAAGAAGGTTTGAGACAAGTCTTTTCCAACCGTATGTACCAATACTACACTAGTTACCTAATTACTATAGATAAACTACAAGAGTTATAAGACGCCTAGACTGAATTATTACAGTAGCTACCGAGAATTACCAATTGAATTAATAAAGCAATAAAACGTGCTTCTTTGAAGAAACGAAAAATAGATTATGAATATTGATGTTAGTACGTGTTTAATTACATGTAAACTATAGTTTGAGAACATTTATCTGATATCCCTATCAGCTAATTAAAATTTACTTTTGGGACCTTGGTGTCAAGCGATTGCTTAACAGGTGATGTGATACTTGCTTTAATAAGGTGATAGATAAATTTACAAGGATGCAATAGTTTTAGCAAGTAATATATTACAGTACATAAGTAGCAAACAAGCAACAAACAATGTACGGCCAATCGCATTTCATTACTTTTTCTTTAATAAAATATTCAAGTCAAAGTAGTGTACTAGCCTATATCAGGTGGTTCGGAACCCACCCAAAGTAGTAGGTTCACCATGTTCCCCATAACATAGCTCAAACGGCGAGGTGGAACTACCCGTACGGGTTTCCCCACCAATAAAAGCCACACGCTTATAAAAAAAAGCTCGAACATACATAAAACCAAAAGGATAAGAAATATTTTTGACATTAATGTAATTTGACATAATGTTAATAATACAGTTCATGAGGTCAGAAGTGAAGTAACGAAACGTCCCAAAATATAAAGTAGATGAAAAATGTCAAAAGATAAAAAAATACTATAAACATAAATATTCTATAAAAACAAGATAATCTAATCTAAGATAAATTTGGCGAATCACTCTACAAGTGAATTTCCAAGTAAAAAACGTACAAGTGACTTACTTAGTAACCTAAGTTGGGAGAAACGAAGAGGGGATTCAACAAAGTGCTTAGAGAGAGTCTATAAAACACGTTTGAGTTCATGGGATTCTAAGAAGAGATAGTTCAGTAAATAGGTCAAAACAGAATCATAACGTTTCTATTAGGCCTTATCGATTATTTGATGCATGCTATCAATAATTGAAATTTCTAGTAAACGCTCTAAACTATTGAGTTTTTCTTTTTCCAATTTATTGGATATTCAAGCTGCAAAAAAAGAATAAAGATGATAAAAAGAAGGAAAAGAGTGTCAAACAGGTGTTGCAGGCAGGATAATGACGTCATCACGAGGTCAGTGCTAGTGCGATGCCAAGTTGTCCATGTAAGGATCACTTCTTGCTCTCATGTATCTCAGGCGCAGCGTGTTTACCATGTAAGGGCGATACCTAACAACCCAACTATTTACTAAACCTTTTATCAATAGCACCAACTCAACTCTGACCTCATGATTTTTTATATGCAGTATCCATGTTTTCAATATTAATGAAAAACTATCATCAGTTATAGGCTTATCACTGTCGTAATAATTTTTTTGGCGCTGACTTGTATCAATATGCTAGTTTTCAATTATTACTGAGAAACTTATTCTTTATTCACTAACTGAATAAATGTTTGCCACTTTCTTGAACCATCTAACAGCAATGTGGAGTAATATGCAGTTTTCTTTTACAATAACAACACATTACTTCAAACTTCAAACGGTATTCCGGCTGAATAATAGTACAGTATTTTCACTTTTCTCATCCAATAGTATTTTTATTCTTGGATTTCTTGTTCCATAACGATCTGCGTTGTTAAAATTAACTTTCTATGGTAAATTCAATGACTTGCAGTCAATTTTAATTGTAAATAAATAATATCTCTACTCACTTTTCAGCCAAAGTATTTTTATGTTGTAGATAAAATTGATTGATTATTCGTGTTTTTCTACTTCTTGATCTTGTACTTTCTGTTCTGGATCTTCTTGTCTTACTCTTCTCATGTTGTTATTTTTCTTCTTTTCATTTTCTCCTTCTATTCAGACTCCTCTTTATCATTTATTCTAAGATTCAAGATGTTTTTCTCCGCATATTTTTTTAAAAATTACAAAATTATATATTAACTTCCAATTAAAACGACGTAGAAAGTAATTTGGATTTTTCAATCATCATTTATTCTAAGATTCAAGATGTTTTTCTCCGCATATTTTAAAAAAATTACAAAATTATATATTAACTTCCAAGTTAAATTATGTAGAAAGTAATTTGGATTTTTCAAATAGGATGTAGAACATGTAGATTGTAAAATCTTCGTGATTACTGTTATAAATAAAAGATCAATATTGAAAGCAAAGTGAAAAAAATAAGGGTCATATGGGGAAGTGATAGCCGAGTGCCGTAGCAGGTATCTGTTCAATCAGAGATAAGCTACGAAACTCCTGGGCGCTCTTTGTAAGGGTGATCGATTGAATTGTCCAGCAAAAAAGACTCTGTTCTCTGCTGTAAATCACTTCCCGGTGGTTCGGAACCCACCTAAAACTGTAGTTCCAGCTCATCAATCACCATCATCCAATTCATTAGGCCTACCCACGCACATGTCTCTGACCTATGTGGGCTTCATCCTATGAAAAAAAGATAGAATGAGTTCCGCTCCAACTTAGTTATGACACAGAATTCTAACTAACTATCTGGAGAATCATTTATATAAAAATTAAACCAGAGAAAATTTCCTGCCAAAAGTAATCTGGCTCACGCCGGAAGCAGACTAACTAAATATGTGAATGCACTGTGTAGAATGTACGTTAAAAAAATATTCTGATATAAACTAGGCTAGAATGATGCCATTCGATTAGAGCCAGCGGTGTTGACGTCAGAGCAGAAAACATTAAATATTTTAAGAGCAAATTTCGCTTTCCGATTGAGATAAGTAGTTGATGAAGTGAATTGAATTCTTTGAAGCGATCTGCTACTGAAAACGCTCCGAAGATGGAGATAAATAGATGAGCAACAAAAAACACGATCCAAGAGATTAACACCTGCTCTTATCCAAAATCTACATCTGCATAATATACGCTATGTGATCTAGTGAGATATACAGCACGCAAAAATTCTGTTGCTAATAAATAAGACATGAAGAATAAAAATGGATTGACAACTGTTTGCACCACTTATTGCCTGTGACGACACTGTGTGACGTTAACAAAGACTACAGAATTTTTGGAGAATGAACAGATTCCAATTGGCTAGTATTAAATGCAAATCACCAAGCCCGACAGTTTACTACTTTAATAAACGTTCATTTACTCGTGAAAAATTTTCGGTAGAGCAACGAATGCGTCTGAATGTGAGAGATGGCAAAAACTTGAGACGGATATCGGATAAAGTTTGCTAGATGAATAGAACGAAATAGCAAACATAAATTTTTTATATCGTTATTATAATGGATATTTTTTGAAAATCATTCATCACAACATGTCTATAAAATGGTTTGTCTGTTCCACTTTAGAAGAGATATGAATTTGAATTGTATTCTGTATTCAATTTAAAATAATTTTTCAATTTCTTGATCCATACGTTGTTAATATTACATTTTCATGATAAATTTTACGACTTGCAATCAATTTTAAAAGAGAATAAATAAATATTCACTCACGCAGGCTGAAACGTTTTCGAGTCGTGACGATTCATTTTCAACAGTAGAAATATATATATTTATTCTCAAATACAATTGACTGCAAGTCGTTGAATTTATCATAGACAGTTTTTAAATAATTCTCAGTACTGTATAGATGGAACATTCTACCGATTTTGAAAAGTTTTTACTGAAAGAGCTTTTTCCAACTCATCCTAAAATAGTAATTTCATTTTTCTATTCATGTCGATTACATTTTGTAAGTTCTTTCCAGTAGAATGACAAGACATGAGTCATTTAGAAACCGGTTTCTGAGATCTGTGATCACAACTTTGGGAAAAACCTAGAGAAGAAGCTAGAGAAAAACCTTTTCAAAATAAATAACAGTGATGCGGATGATTTATCCGAATTTTGATGAGATAAAAATGTTTTAATACGGTGGCCACTTAGAACATGGTAGGAACTTCCAATTAATAAATGAATGATTAATGAACTTTAGAGTTCCTGTTAGAAACTACTTTGCTACTGATTACTTACAGAACCCTGATAAGAAGTCCACAAGAACTACCAAAAACTAATAATTCATCAACTTATTAATTTATCCAGTCTCAATTAGTGTTTTAAATATTGTACATGAATGTGCAAAAAAGTAGCCTACTATTCTTGAATAGAGAAAATATAACAGCCCAGCCAATATGCAAGAATATTAAAGTAAAACTATTTATATTCTACACCATCGACAAAACACTACTAGAGGGTCATTTTCCCAAAAATCCCACTGGAGATTGATTTTTGAGCATTCCCTCCTAACAGTACAGCAGTTTGTTCTGAAAAAGACTACGGTATTCAATTTGATATTTGTTATTCTATAACATTTAAAACAAAACTGAAAATTCATTCATGTAAAATTAATGTAACGTGTAGGTTACCTGCCAATTAGTTGAGTACACTGTGTGCGAAAATGACACCAAATTACCTGAAAACAGAAAAAATAATTAGTTCTCTTGCATAGATATGTAGGATCGAATTAAAAAATTGATTGTCTATTTCTATAATAATAATAATGAGACGAATAGACAAAATGTGACTTCTTTTTGCAAGTTGAGTTTAAAATTTCTCACGTCAGAGTATCATCATACTCATCATTTTCAGTGCAAAGAACAATGAATAATGTTCACGTTGAACGGATACGCTGGCTAAGATTTAATGGAATTTCTAGTTACGTCACCTGAGAGATGACCATGGCAGTGTCTCATCTACATTGTTTAAAAATACTCGTACAGTTTTACGACTGCCATTCCTTTAAGCCTGCAGCTCAAAGCGATGCTCTTTCAACATTTTTCAAGTTCTTTGTTCAGAATTAAGTCTCAAATATTGGAAAGTTGAGTATGAACATGAGTATTATTAAAATGAAGTTCAATCCACACATAACGACTGAAGATTCTGACAAAGAATCCAAAACTTTTTGGGGAATGTCAAGTGAGAGAATATTTTGGGGATATCACCTGAAAAAGGTTCTTATGCCCCCAAAAACACTAATAAAACGTTTACATTGTCGGTTGAGAATTTCAGGAGGAAATATCCTAATCCCACTCTGAAGTCTGACATACTCTAGAAATTCTAACATTGATTCGTTAGAGTGGAGAAATCAGTGTTTGCCAGCAACTATGATAAAGAAATTGATAAAAAATTGTTTAGATCAAATGACAATAGAGAATGTGGAGTGGCTATCCCGCTGAATTGGCCCCAACACCCTTCAATCCTCACCCTTACACCACCGTATATGTCTCCCTCAGACCCACTAGATAGCTCTGAGGGGTTCTGGGGACAATAGTAAATTCAGTGCCCCTTTTTTAAGTGTCATACCCATATTTATAAACGTTTCTTCAGTGTCTCTTGACTCGAGGGACTCTTCAAATGACTCTAAATGCATTCCAAGAGTCCCTCGAGTCAAGAAAAACTGAAGGAACGTTTATAAATACGGCCCTAAGACCTTTTTCCAAGTTTGTCTGGGGCGACCTTTTTTCGGGAGGGCCTGCCCTGCCCCCTTCCATTAATAAATTATAACTAATGGCGCCCATGCGGTCTTCTCAACATTGTCGATGATTCTGAATACGAGCTTGTAATGAATTATTTGATTTTCAATTTGAATTGCCCAATCCCAACCATCTCCAATATTTTAGGGCGGCAAATATCAAAATTGTCAATTATACTTAATTCGAGCTTGTAATGAATTTGATTTTCAATTTGAATTGCTCTATCATCCCCAATAATATTAAATCTCAAAATTATTGTCAATGATACTCAATCCGAGCTTTTAATGAATTTGATTTTCAATTGAAATTGCCTATCTGTAGTATTAAATCAGGGCAGCAAATCAATACCCAGAGTACCAGAGCTGTACCAATTAAGTGTCACTTAAGAAGTGTCCTCATTTAATAGAAGTGCCGAAGCCAGATAGAGAAGGATGCGGCAGCTTCATCCACATTCGAGGCCACGCCTGTTATAAATAGCCACAAAATCTACGGCTGCAAGTAAATGAACTGAGCAGTGACCCTGATTCGAACTTTCACCTTGGCAGCCCCGCTGCTGTACTGACAGCGCGCCGCTCGCTGCTGCTTTGTTTATTGTTTATCCCAGTTCTTCTTGATGGCAGCCTGGCCTGGTCCATCCACTTCCTTCCCTTCTTCGACCAGCAGCCAGGAATCCACTCAACTAAACCGGCAGACAACTCTCGGTTTCTCCCGGATCTAAATCAACAAGTACCAGTGCTTTGCATTATAGGGAAGAAGCAAATTTGGCACAAGGAGATGAAATCAGCATTGCTACTCAACTGTTCCATTGTTCTATATTAACCAATGGTTGAGTTCATGGGAGCCTTCTCATTTACCGGTAAATGTTACCGGTGGCGTCTGATTGGTTATATTTGATTTTTTTAACGTCTATAAATTTGAATAGACCAATCAGACCCCACAGGTAAAATTTGTCGGTTACCGGTAAGGCTACCATGAGCTCAACCAATAGTCCCATTTAAGAAGATTCTATTCTTTTCTCATTAGTAAAGAGCTTGTATATATTTCAATTTTATTTGATTTAATAATAATAATAATAAGCGAATGGCTTTTAATGGTGGGGAGACCCTTACGGGTAGTTCCACCTCGCCGTTTGAGCCATGTTACGGGGAACATGGTGGACTTACTATTTTAGGTGGGTTCCGAACCACCGGGTAAGTGATAATAAAGCTTGTAACATCAAGTCATTGAAGCACGGTCACCCATCCAAGCGCAGTCTTGAGCGGTTGTGACTGAACATCACGATTGATTTTATTAAAATAAATTTCTCAATCAGGGGTGGATCCAGAATTTATTTGTGTGTGTTTGAATTAGGGCCACTCAGGTTGTTTACGGCAGAAGAAATCTTCTTATCTAAGAAAATACTTTGGTTTACAGTTTAGCCGCTTTTATACATTGCATCAAACGACGGTCGTCGTGCGTGCGCCGTTTGACGCAGAAAAATGTTCATGCGTCACCAACTAATGTGTTTTAGTCTTCCAACTCATTATTGTGACTTAACTTTAATCATGAGTTTAAAGGACATCCATCAAATTAGAAATCAAATTCTTACTACACCTTTAATCATTCTGAGCTTGACTTTGCTTTATGAGTATAAAAAAAAAACGACATCCATCAATTTTTTTTTTATTGCTGATGATGCCCACATGAGTCCGAGACTTGTGCGTGGGTAATGAGGTGAATGATTACATATAAATGCCTGACGGTGGAGCGGGATTCGAACCCACGACCACTTAAACGACAGCAAGCTGAAGTTGTGACGCCCCAACCAACTGCGCTAAGCGGCCCGCCAAATTAGAACTGAAACTCTTACTACACCTTAAATCTGAGCTATCCTCGAATAGATTTTTATAAAATGCCTTCTTAATTTAAAATGTTCTGATTCCTACACTGAAATTGATACAGTATGCATCGCCTCATAAAATTTCATAATTAAAAACGGCCAGAAAACTTCAATTTAAAAAAAAATCAAGTGTAGTTGAACACTTCTTTCTGCTGAATCCAATGTATGAAGTGAGTGAATTTAATGATGTAGTGAGTTCGTTGTAGAGATAATTTTACATGTTATCTCGTATCTCAAGATATATAAATTATCTTATATTGAATTTGTTTCTTTCGACTGCTATTAGTTGTAAGTTGTAAGACATTGAAATGATCTATTGTTGTAAATTTATTTATTTGAGAATAAACTATCTATCTATTTCTATCTTAGGTATTAGATGCAGATTTAAACAAAAATGTAATTGATACTCATTTATTGACTAATTTGTAAATTGTATTAATTACAGTACACCATGTTCTGTTAGCTTTGAGAATGACGTTTTGTAATGCTGTTAATGTACTCAAGAGCCTCTGCAATAAATAATTTTGAATTTAATATCTTAAAGAACCGTTCAAATAGCATATCTATAGAAAAGAGATATGCACGTTTTTCTTTTTTTTACCTATTTTATCCTCTGTTCCCTTATCATACATAGTTATTCAACATCTCTATCTGCATTAATTTTCTTCTCAAGTTTTCAGTGACATTAATTCATCTCATCAATTTCTAATAGAATTTCTTCCTGGTTTTTAGGGTCAACCCAGATATGGTATTGAGCTCTCAACCAATAGTCAAGAACTCTTAAATATTTCTGCAAATATTCGTAGCTGCTGAACGGCAAAGCAGCAGAGGGCAGAGGCGTTGGTATTCATTCATTATTCAGAGGATGCGTCAAACGCGACGTCCCAATGACTCAACAGACGAGGCGCCGAGTTGGTCAACCGGTCGACTGTCAATGCTATAGGGCTGCCACGACAAAACTTGACCTATCGATTCTTTCGTCTAGTCTCAGTTGTAAGCTATACTAGTAAGACTTGGTTAGTAGGACAGAAGAAAATAAGATAAAAGTTTAGTAGATAGCATGAAAAACAGTACTTAAGTAGTGGTCCTAATTAGTATTATAGAAAATGAAATGATTTATTACAGGAATAATTAGTAAATGATTTGAGTAATGATGCAGATAGAGAAATACAAGGAATTTCAATAAAAAATAATCGCTAAGATTATAAAAAATTCAAAAAATTAGCTGATCTTCATGTTCTAATTAGCGAATGTCTCTTGAGATTATCTTATGCCAATACTGTATCTTATTACAGTACCGGTACTTTGAAAAACACATTGCGATGTGCTCCTGATATCATAAACATTTTTCAATGTGGATTTCTGAAAAGCCCAACTTTCTAAACAAATGTTATTAAAAAAAAGAGTTCAAAAAACAAATTGAAAGAACTTAAGAACTGTCTGATCATACTTCTTGTTAAGAATATTTTTCTTGTTTTAAATTGAATTTAAATTGTTTTCTTTTGTTTCTTAGCCTACTAACATTTTATTCTTTTCTCACTAACTTTTTTCGTTTCTCAACTTACCAACTTTTCTTTCGTAATAGCCCGAGATCCTGCTAATTGTCCAATTGACTGTAGTTAACAGAAACCTAAATTTTTCAATAGGTTATAGTAATAAATGATAGGTTAAAGTAAATTCAATGAATTTCTCGTAGTCGACGTATAGAATGAATATAACCAATTACTTAATTCTTGTTGATACTAACAACCCTGTTATCATTAATTTCAGTTTAGTGCATGACTAGAATAATGTTTGTTATTGCTCTTTAGTTATTTTTAATCTTCACGTTCTAGTTAACAATTGTTTCACGTTGATAACAATTCATAGAACTGTCTATAATGTACTAATTGCATTCCAACTTATCTATTTGGAAACTAGTTTAATTAACACCATCGATATTTCAAATATACTTCGCAGTATGTATAGACGTTTTGGAAAAGTAATTATAAATTAGAATTAGTATATAATAGAATTCGCTCAAAAGTTTTATAATAAAAAGACTAAAGAAAATTTCATTCAAGCAACCAATGTGTGTTTTCTTCAAAGTTCTGCAGCCTCAGGTCACCGCTTTGAAGCCTTCATTTATATGATAAATTTTCTAAATAAAATAATTTAATCTGATTGATATCATTCCTTCTTAGAAAATAATCTATTAGCTATAAAAATCGTTTAGCTTTCATTCATCTCAAGTTATTATAGCTTCCCATCTCACTACCTTCATACTCCTGTAGTCATATTCTGGCTTACAATAAACACAAAATATTTTAGCCTAAGTTACTACAGCTAAATATGGCTTTGGAGTTTACGATTCATGTACTTTAATTTTCTTCATGTTATTTATTTCAAAATACGTTCTCTTCAACAGCTAACACATTCAAATCCACAAAGCGACACTTCAAACTGAAACATTTGAGTGATTTTGTGCTACCGATTGGAAGTGAACGTGATTCAGAGCAAATTTTGTACTTATTGAGAAAGAATACTGAGACAAAAATAGAACATTCAATAGCTGTACTGATAACGAGCGACCGTTTGTAGGATGAATAATTAAACACTGACGAACGTTGAGAACTTCATCAGCTGCATTCATATTGGAAGACATTTCCAGAGAAATATTCATTCGAAAACATCAGTCATGATAGTGAGAGCATGAATATTTTTGATGGAATGAATAAGAACTTGGCTTAGTGTTTCCACTACTTCAACTTCAAACACTGTTCAATGTCTCTCAAAACTATTTTTTTTTTTAATTTAAATTTTGAACTACTTCAGTTTTCTATTAAAACACGTAAAAACTGGGAAAGAATTCAGTCAGTGTTCAACAGATTACAGTTTCTTCAGATGTGATTTATAACTGTTTGGGAAGATGTATGACAAGTCAAAAGGGTTCTATTAATTTTTAAGAAAACTTTTCAGTTAGATTGTTTTGCCAGAAGAAAAAACAACACCCTGTATCGTTTCATCATTTAAAAAATATTTATATAATTATTCAAAAGTTAAATCATTGTCTACAGTCTGGGGTATTTACTTCAGAGGTGTAATCAATTATCTCATTATAGAGACAATTATTGATAGAACAATGTTACATACAGTATTTATTAATAATGTGTATTTACTAAAAAAACTGGTAAGGATGAATAAATATATGTGCTTTTATTAAATGTAAAAGTGTACACTATAGCAACAGACAGCACTGTTGAATTCCTCTTCAACTATTCTAAAAATAACATTTTCTTAATTCAAGGGAGAAAAAACACTAATAACAACTCATTTTTTCATTTGTATGTGATATACAGATTCACAGCATGAGATCATAATAATAGATTAGACCAAATAAAGATTTAGGATCCAGAACTCCAGATTTTAAACAGAGGAAGATCTTGTTTGAAGTTTTAAAAAATGTCATAATTGAAAATACTGTAAATTCTCTGCGTTGATGTTACAACTAATAAGCAAGTTACAGCGTTTAAGTGCCATTGAGCAGTAGAATTAATATGTGATGAAACAGATGAGTGGATAAGCAGAAGCGTTGTGGCCAATGCGCATGCGCTGACAGCAACCTCTCCAACACCATTTTGCGTGCCTTCCACTTGGGCCACGCCTCCCAAGTGTTTCATCACATATTAATTCTACTGTACAGTGTATGACTTCAGCTGCAATATAATTCTAACTACAACCATAGACGAACCATCAAGCCTTACTATCCCTGATCAATGCTACAACTAATCACTTCATCTATCATCATAACTGATGACAAAACTCAACAAGGTATCTCACTAGATAAGTCGAGCTGAACAAAAGGTAAAACGCGAACAATCCCGCTGTTTCTCTTTAAAAACAGTCATTAGTCACTGGTAATAGAATCCACACCGGAAATCACCGGTAACACCAATCATGAATGATCAATGAACTAAAGAATGAATGAATGAACACAACCCTCGACCTCCGAAGTGTTCTGGCGATTGGTATCACGATTTATGGCTTTTTAAAAGGGATCAGATCAGGTTACCAACGATTTTGTTTAGCAAAGCAATAGAATGAGGAGGGCCCAGAAGAGATCTCTCAATCAAAAAGTTAAAGTAATCAAATTATTATTATTATTATTATCGTTTCTTAATATTGATTATATGATAACAGATAACACTGTATGAACAGAGATATGATGGATTTGAACGACCTCCCTCCCCTGTGATTGTTACTCTGTCTATGGTATATTTTGATACTATGTTCATGTTGGATAGAATGCACTGTAGTATTCAATAATTCAAGTATTCTAGGATACACGGAAGTATGGGGAGGCGTCCCTCATTATAAAAAGATAAAAACTAAATGTGACTAGTACAGAATATTTTTTCTATTATCAAGTAGACCTAGTAACTTTTACATTTCTAGTCAAAAGTCTGACATCCTTACCATAGAATAAATTCTATATCTGTAGTATAAATTCTTTGTCATTATAGTTAAAGCATAGAATGTAGTATGAAGAAAGAATGCATAAATATTTTTAATTCAAATAAATGTTAATTATAGTCAACCTTTTCTTTTGGTATGTGGTTTTACTATTCGATAGTACAGCAACAAGAGAGAATAAAGTGAAATGTTAGATTCCTATTAAATAATGGTTAACGATTTCAGCTTGCACCTCTCCCAAGCATTCTCTAATGTATCACATCATTGATAAAGTTATCTGATTAACTGTTGATGGATGGAGAATTAATCATAGATGTTTGAGCGGAAACTTGACCGGCGATTTAATTCCAATGCCAAATTGAATAAATTTTTTCAAGTAACAAGTAATTTTATTTGTCGAAGATCGAAGCTTCAAATAATATAAGTTACATATACAATATACTGAGTTAATATCATAAATACTAAGTTCAGTACCATTATTTTATGGAATCAATCAATCAAATCAAATTTATTTATCAAAAACATTTGCAATACAATGAATGGATTATATAATATTATATGCAATACAACGATAATAATTTTATGCCTCAAGTCTTTTCAAATATAAAAATGTAATTAATAAATCAATATACCCCACTATAATACTATGTGTTGGGGTTTTTCTACTTCAAATGTTTTCTGTATTACTCCAGAAATTAGTGTGTAAGTTTCAAAAGTGACTAATTACAATGCATTAAATAAAAGTGAAAAAGAAAATTAGTTGAAAAGTTAAAATAAGTCATGAAAAAGAACGAAAAAGTAGTTGCTCAACTATTTACAGTCTTACTAAGTTCTCACTAATGTCTACTCCGATGTCTATTAGCCAATGACTAAACTTCTTTTTGAAATAATATGTAAGTAATATGTAAGAAATCCAGGAAAATAATATGTGTTAATTTCTTTTTTAATGTTTGCAGGTACTATGTTGTAAATTTTCGGTCCTAGGTAAATGTAATTTCGTTGTCCAAAGAATAAGTCAACTATTTTATTAACTTAAAACCGGCAGAAATAGGACGATTAAACCATATTATACCAATGCATAACTTTTATTTAGGAAGCATTACAGAAAACAAGATTGTATTCCACTAAATTTTATAGAGGGCCCTGCGACAGCAGCCTATGCTTATCATGGTGGGGCTGGTAGGGGGAGTCCGGTACGGCATGGAGTGGTGGGGAGGGGATTTGCTGCAGTGCCGGCTGCTGCACAATCGATAAGGGAAATTTGGGGGTCAGGGCTCACCCACACACTCACACACAACTTTACCTAATATCAGCACTTCTCTCTCTGTTCCCTGTTCGTCTCACTCCTCTTTCCCACTCACAATCGAAACAGTCGACGCCATGTGTTTCCCGACCTTCTCTCGTCGCTATTCGTCGGTTAGGCTCAGCAAAATTGTAACATTGATTAGAAATTTTTACTGACAGCTCGCCAACACCTCTGCATTCTTGTCGTCACTCGATTTTCAAAACAAACGGTAGCCATTTTCTCCTTATTACACCGCATACAGCACTCACCATTTATCTTCCTCTGTTTGACGCTGTGACGCAGACATATAGTAAATGTCATAGCAGACATTTCGAACCTTTTGTAGAAAAATATGAAGATATTAGATAAAGATAAAAATATAGGTGTCAAGCTGTCTGCTCTCTTCAGGGCTGAAAGTGTAGTCCCGATTCAAATGTTTTCATATCGAAATCCAATACATCTTTTCTTTCACAATTTCATTGTACGTATTGACATTTTAAACTTTCATTTACATGACATTGACAATGTATTGTACTAGGGGTATTTCTGGGGTTTCAGTTCTTACTACAGGTAACAAAAATATTTGAAATTACAGTTGCACACAATGAATAAGTCAGCAATTTTACATTCAGCTTGTATAAGCATATTATTGTGTTTCGAAAACAGATGAGAAGAAAAGTTATATGTTGACAAAAATGTTAGGGAAGTGATAGCAGAGTGCCGTTGCAGGTATCTGTTTAATCAGAGATAAGCTACAAAACTCCTGGGCGCTCTTTGTAAGGGTGACCAATTGGATTGGCCAGCAAAAAAGACTGTTCTCTGCTGTAAAATCACTTCCTGGTGGTTCGGAACACACCTAAAACTGTAGACTCAACTCATCATCCAATTCATTACCCACGCACAGGTATCAGACATGTGGGCTTCATCGTCCGGAAAAAAAATATTTTACGTGAAAATTATATTAAATAAATTTCTATTTCCTCTTTATAAAACATTCAGATATCTTTATTAAACTCTCAATTAGATATTTCAAAAGGAACCTAAATGATAACGAGTTGAGTAAGTTAATACCACAGTGACAAGAGCAAATCCTGGACATGGGTGCAACTGAGTCCGCAAGTTCGTACAAATAAAAGCCAGTTATTGACATGGGTGAATGAGAATATAGATTTGAGACTGTGAGAATTAATTTATGATGTTCATGTAAGCAACTTTGCAGTTACCGGTACTTGTTTCTGTACGACCATAATAAATCCCAGTATACTTTTAAACTTCTTCTTATGCTTTATTAAGCATACACCTGTTCTGATTTCAAAAGATTAAGCATCTACCATCTTTTAAGAGGTCTACCGATATCTCTTTTACCATGAGGCTTATTTCTTATAGCGGCTTTAGGAATTATATTTTCTGGCATTCGTTCAACATGATTTTTCCATTCATACTTCGCATCAATAAATTAATTACAACGTTTCACTGTTCTAACCTTTAAGGGTTCTTCAGTAAAAGGAATGAATAGAAATTGAGCATATCAATAAATTATTGGCAACGTTTTACTGTTCCAACCTATAAGTGTTCTTCAGTAAATCATGCAAATTTGTTCACCAACTTGCATGATGAAGATTGAAGAGAACCAAAATTGTAAATACGTGATAAAACTCTCCAATTGACGAATTGGTGGGTGCCAAAGCGGGAAGCGGGTAGACAAGCCAACAGAGCCGATGGAAAGCATTCAGACAAGACACAAGCAAGCGAAAGCCAGCTGTTGGCTGTACAGTCTGTGTACTGTGTCGTGCCGTACCGGTAGCCGATCGATCCAACTGGCAACCGGAAACTTGGCTGGGACTGTACCGACCGACGTCATACGATGCAGGCACGACACAGCACAAGCGCCAGAGCAGCACGCCACCGCGGCAGAATTGTGCTGAGCAGTGAGCAACAAACCCAGTCACAGAATCGGCACCAACACCAGCACCAGCCCGGCACATATCATGAGCAAGCAGAAAGTCAACGCATTGGAACTGATCGACCTGGTGCGCCAAAATGAGGTACTCTACAACATCAAACATCCTGCCTTCCATGACTACACCCACAAGGAATCCATATGGGCAAGCATCGAGGCACGCCTTAATAGTCCAGGTAGACAACTTATAGCAACCATAGAAATAAAGGTACCTGTACATCTATTTCCATGATAGCAACCAACAATAAAAACCACTTCATCTATAAAGAAATCATCATCTAAAAATAAAGTCACTTGTGCTTCTATTTCTATGATAGTAACAATAAACATCACATCATCTAAAAATATTTGTAACAGATCTGCAATCCTTTCGCCTTATGCATTGTTTTACAATAGTAAGTCATTTCTAGAATATGCTAGGTACAAATGTATGACTTAGGTAAATAGGCTGCCACATGCCACACTTTTGATGTATATATTATAATACAAGAAGCCAAGGAGATTATCACTTGGTGAGTCACAATAGTATCTTATTCAAACAAAAACCTAGTTGTAGGAAACTACAACAAGCTACTGCAGTTTTTAAAGAGTCTTGAAAATATAGAAATATTTGAAAAGCAATTTAAAAAATATCTAGTTGATAAAGCTTTTTATAGTGTACAAGAGTTCATTTCATATCAAAATTAAGCCTCACCTCAACTAATTGATATAGTAATTATGGTAACTAGTGTATCAAAAGGAAGTGATAGCCACGAGCCGTAGCTGGTATCTGTTCAATCAGAGAGATAAGCTGCGTTCTCGTAGGTCCCGTTCGTAACGGTGACCGATTAGATTGGCCAGCAAAAAAGACACTGTTCTCTGCTGTAAAATCACTTCCCGGTGGTTCGGAACCCACCTAAAACTGTAGGTCCAACTCATCAATCACCATCATCCAACTCATTACCCACGCACAGGTCTCAGACCTATGTGGGCTTCATCCTCAAAAAAAAAAAAATAGTATAATTGTTAATCTGACTAATACATGTCTGACTTATACTCTTTAACTGGAGTCTCCAAGACGTAATCTACAAAAAAATAAATGAATAATTAGACGAAATTGTCACAACCACATTTATTAAAATAAGGCAATTTGTGACAATTTCGTCTGATTATTCATTATGGATACCTTCCAAAATATCACCTTCGCCACTACAAAGAAAGAAAAAAATAAAAATAATCACCAGAAAGATTTTACACGCCTTGTCAATCAGAGGGTGAAGGAGGTCCCGTTGGCGATGAGGGTTATTTGAAAATTAATTTAATAAAACCCCAATTTTTAAAATGTTATATTTAATAGATAAATTAATAGATATTGCTGGTTGCATAATTGCAATCAGGACTGGTACACTTACAGAAAATTGAAATACTTTTAATCATAAGACAAGTCAAATAGGGGATTTTTATAGAAACCGCCAAAAAGTTCTCTGTAATCCCCCTAGAGCACCATTTTTGGCCCCAAAATCCGGAGATCTTTGTGGAAATCCGGGGATATGGGAGCCCTACTTTTGTGTTAAATTCAACCACACATCACAATAGAAAGTCATCCGTGATTACTAAAGATTACCAAAAACAGAAAAATGGTCTATTTGGTTGAAATCAGAAATTGCACTTAAAATTGAATTGAGCAGCAAGCTCTCGTTTTACAAAGGCTGGTCTTCCTATTGAGCATGAGGATCAAGGATGCATTTATGAGCATACATGCTCAAGGATGCATTCATAAGGAAACAGACACAATGATGGTTTTTTATTGGAAAACTTGGTAATGGTAACTCTTCCAGTGATTTGTCTACAAGTTGGAATTTGTTCTCTTCTTTTTTGACTTTCTTCTGCACACAGACAATAGGTTGTTGAATTTCTTAATCTCGTCCATTCTTCAGTTCATTCAGTTGCTTCAGAATGTATTTATTTAATTCCCTTGTCAACACTTTGGGCCATATTTATGAAATTTCCTTCGGTTTCTCAAGGAAATCTTGAAATGTAATGAATTTATAAAGGCATTTAAAGATTTCTCTAAGTCAAGAGACACTGAAGAAACTTTCATAAATATGGGCTTAAAACTCATTCACTACCGCACAGTTGGCCTATCTATTACCATCATGTCAACAGTTATTGGCTCATTGGCTATTTGTGCTTATCAATATTATTGGCGATTTGTAGCAAGGAGTTTTAAGGGTGGATTATAACTTCTCATGTATTATGGGAAAAACTTAAGACTCAGATATGCTAACCAGATATGATAGCAAGGAGTTTTAGGGTGAATTATAACTTTTCAAGTATTAAGGAAAAAACTTGAGACTCAGATATGCTAGCAAGGAGTTTTAGGGTGAATTATAACTTTTCAAGGGAAGTGATAGCTGAGTGCCATAGCAGGTATCTGTTCAATCAGAGATAAGCTACGAAACTCCCGGGTGCTCTTTGTAAGGGTGACCGATTGGATTGGCCAGCAAAAAAGACTCTGTTCTCTGCTGTAAAATCACTTCCCGGCGGTTCGGAACCCACCTAAAACTGTCGGTCTAACTCATCAATCACCATCATCCAATTCATTACCCAGGCACAGGTCTCAAGACCTATGTGGGCTTCATCCTCCCGGAAAAAATAGTATTAATGATAAACTTGAGACTCAGATATGCTAACCAGATATGCTAGCAAGGAGTTTCAGGGTAGATTATAACTTTTCAAGTATTACAGGAAAAACTTGAGACTCAGTCACTCAGATATGCCTCCAGCTAGGGTCTCTTGGCTCCTGACTCAAATAACCATCTGGTATTGCAGGTTGGAGACTCTAGCAGTGGTTATTCGCCTTTTTAGCTCTCAACATTTTCAGAGTATGCAAGCCAACATACAGGCAAAACACAACTCCATGTCAGTAAAAACCCCATACTAATAGTTCATTTGCTTTGAAAAGGTGGTTCCATATAACATTTCAGAGTACAAGAGATACATTATTTGCTTTAAACCAGATTGTAATGACATATAATACAGTTTTATTGCATAATGAGTACGGTACGCTATTCTTTTACTGATCAACATTTAAACTTAAATTCTGTTGTTGAGTTATTATGATTGAAGTAACTTATCTTGCGTAATGAGTAATGGTTTCATGATTTGTCATTTTGTTATTTTTTGAGTGAAGGTTTTTAGCAATCTTAAATTTTTAGTCTGTGTTTCTGTCTTAATGTTTTGGAAATGTAACATATTCAAAATTTGTGAAGGGAGCAGTTATAAATTATGTTGTATTTTTTGGGGCATAATTTTGAGGCATATATTCAATGAATAGTATACGATTACATAGATGATACATTATAATCATATGAGATATCATAGATTCCTTTTCTTGTGAAAACATCACTGGATTCAGATAGGTTTCACATACTTTCACTTGTCTCTGCTTATAATTCAAATAGTATTTGTTTGAGAAAGCAATTGGCAACTATCTGTTATACCCATTGGCTTGTCATACATTGCATAAGATAAGAACGGGCTGTGTCTTACAGCACAGATTAAAACATAACTGTATATATTCGAAGAAATTTACTAAAGTACAATAATTATTACTACATTGATTTATCAAGTTATATCGTATGAGGTGACAGTTCTGTTGCTTCTTGTTATGTAATTATGTATTTGCTTTTACAACTCAAAACAGTACAAATATCCTACTCAAATTGTGTTATCTACTCTTGAAGAATCTACAAAAGCTACAAATGTTAGTACATTGGTCAAATAACTAAACTGTAGACTGAAGATTTCATATTCTCTTTTATAGATACAGCAGCCAACCGTTGCAGGAAATACTAAGTTTGTAAGGCCATAAAAATATTTAAACTTTACAGCAAATCTATGCTAGTGATAAAACATGTAATATCACCACTGGTGACAATGTGGAGCAAAGAAAGTGGAAATTTAAGCTTTTTTCAGAATTACTGTATAGTACACTAGATAATTTGTATCTATAAACAAATTATTTTAACTAAACCAAAGAATTATATAAACTCTTAAGAGTCTACCAAAATTCAATTCAAAACTCAAGACAAGATGTAAATTATTGAGCAGTGCAACTGCCATCCTCAGTTCTAGATTGGTAATATTAAATATTGGATTGGAGACGTAAGTTCTCTTATAATATTCAAGATGTAAAGCGCAAATTAAATCAAATGTTGAAAAAATTTTCAGCTTTCTAAGAATTTACACGTTTTTGAGAATTGGTCTACGTATATGAGAACCGTACTACAAATATATATCTGGGAGCAGGATAATAACAATATTCTCAACTTTCTACAAACAGTAGTTGCAATTCGTATTTAACTGTAAATTCTAAAAATAAGTAACGCTTGACTTATAAATTGAGAAAATAAATTAGGAGTTTTCCATTGAAGAAATGCCCGCTACTATTTTAAATTAACACTGATTCACTAATTATTAATTTATTTATTTTAGCAGCTAATATCAGAACAAAAACTCAAATTGTGTTAGGTAGGCTAAATATCTACAATAGTAAATTTCTATAGTAATGCTGTCAGTCAAATTGAATAGTCTACTTTTAGCAATTGATAATTGCACAATGTCAAAATTATAGAAAGCTAACTAGAAATGATAAGTAGGCATGATAAAAGAGCATTTTAAGTGAATGGAATTATTTTTTTTTCATATTTATTAATGGTCACAAACGACCAACCCCCCTCCACACACACATACGCAAACAAAAAATCAACTGTACATTTCATAATATTCACAAGTTAGTTTGAAGTAACTTAACAATTTAACAAACTGACAAATATACAGAAACAGAATCTATTATTTTCGAATTCCTCAAAGTGCTATTAATTTATACTGAAGACTTCCGCAGTGGCGGATATTGACAACAGCATTGAATAGCTGATGGAAATCAATGAATGGTACTGTAAAAAATATCAATCACCGCCGGGAATCGAACCGCGGACCTCCCAATTGCCGGTCAGTCGCGTCAGTGACCCTTCTGCACAGCAGCACTCATTTTTAGAACATTCAGCATTCAACGATTTCCATCAGCTTTTTAATGCTGTTGTCAATTTCCGCCATTGCGTAAGTCTTCCGTATAAATTAATAGCACTGAGGAATTCGAAATTGATAAATTCTGTTTCTGTGTATTTGACAGTTTGTTAAATTTTCAGTTACTTCAAACTAACTAGTGAAAACGAGCCGATATGGCCAAGTTTAAAATGAGTGCTGCTGTGCAGAAGGGTCACTGTAGTCTAGTGGTTAAGACGCCCGACCGGCAATTGGGAGGTCCGCGGTTCGATTCCCGGCGGTGATATATATCTTTGTACAGTAGAATTCATTGATTTCCATTAGCCATTCAATGCTGTTGTCAATATCCGCCATTGCGGAAGTCTTCAGTATAAATTAATAGCACTCCCAGGAATTCGAAATTGATAAATTCTGTTTCTGTTTTACAGATTTACGGCCAGTTGCACGAAAGAAAATTAAATTTGACTACTGTAAGATGACGTCATTTGACAGAGCCAGTGCAACGACTTCCCTCCTATTGAGCTCCGTAAGATGACGTCATATTACCACTAGGTGTTCTGTTGTATGACTGGTGTAAGGAGAATTTCTCTGGTAGACTGTAGACGATCTCACTGAAGCAACTGAACCTTTTATGCTAAGGTCATCTTATAAGACGTCATCTTAAGGTAGTCAAATTAAATTTTTGTCTGTGCAACTGGCCGTAAATCTGTAAAAGAGAATATACAGGAACAGAATTTATCAATTTCGAATGAAAGATGACGTCTTTTGAAGGAGCCTGTGCAACGACGTCCCTATTGAGCTCCGTAAGATGGCGACATACGGTGGTTGAATTTAATTTTCTTTTGTGCAACTGGCCTATAGTCTCATAAAACCTATACTTTGTAAGATAAGAAACAAGTTTAAAAATGTCAACAAATATTAGTGAACCTGAACCCAAGTTTTTTCTTGTTTCCACAGAAGGTGAATGCAAACGAAGATGGACAATGCTGCGAGACGCTTACCGACGCAACTTGAAAATGCTGCATGGCAATCCAAACCGAAAGGCGTTCAGATACTCCAGACAAATGGGCTTTTTGAAGCCCTACTTCCAGAAACTAAACTTGGATGAGGATATCTATGAAAGAGAGAGGGAGAAAGACGACTATTACAATAGTTTGCACAGTGCGGACAGCCGAGGTGGGCCTGAGGAAGTTGAGGTGGAGCAGATGGATGCCGAGGCATTCGCCGAGTGTCTGCTAATAAATGAATTGGACGAAGAAGAAAAATCTAGGCTCGTTGGTGATGATCGAATGTAAGGGCATTATTTTATTTAAACTATAGATTTAAAACAATATATAGGGAAGACATAAAATTAATATCACACATAAATTTGATCAATTAATGAGATAAAATTTTGCTGCTTTGAAATATAGAACGATATACACAAAACTTAAAATTTGAATTTCAATATATGATTGCTTTAATATATTTTTAAAGTAATCAAAATTTCATAAGAGTAAAGTATAGAGTAGAGTTCAGTACAGTATAGAGTAGAGTACAGTACAGAGTATAGAGTAGAGTTTAAAGACTTGAAATTCCACTGTGACTTCCTCATATATGGTACTTGATTAATTAACTCCTCAACTTGTATAACTGATTGCTCAATAATTGATTATTGAATAATCTTTTAATAAAATTTTATTATTGATTCCATTGCAGAAATCCATTCAGGATATTCATCCCAATTATTACTGAGTTAATCAATAACAAATGAATCCTTCAAAATTTGAAACTAATTTAGTGCAGATCCACACGTGAATCGAAAAATACCATTGAAACCATGAACCACACCATCAAAAAAAAGCTGCTCACATCCCATAATAGCCTACGTAAAAAGCATACTGTTATTTGCAGTGTAATAATTGAATCTTATTAAGATATTAGAAGATTTTATCAATCATTTAACTACTCATCCATTCAACCTCCATTGAGAGTTTTGTAGTCATAGTTTGATATAAAATTAAATAATCGATTATATCAAATCAAACGACCAAACCTAACCCCTATAAACTAACCTAAATATCGATTATTGAGGATCGATTATATCGGTGAATGAATACAGAATTGCAGTCTTCTCATTTCACAGCATTTGTTGCAGCTTCAGTGATCGCATGCATTCATATCCAGAAGGTCTTCTATGTTAGTAGGCTGTAAATGTATATTCACCTTTTTTGGTGGCTGTAAGTAATAAGATTTAGCAACATGACATGCCCATTTGAGTCTCATACTTTGTTAAAGAATTTTTGTTGTCATATTGTTGCCATTCCATACAGAATCAAACTTGATTGATAATTTATTTTGGGTCTAATTAATTGTTCCAGGTCAATGGAGGGCGCATACAAGCAGTCAGAAGCTGTCATTTCAAATCTTCAGTCCGACTTCCATTGCTACACAACTTCCAGCAGAAAAACGGATGTCATTGATGCTTTCTTGTTAGGCATTGGCGCTACCCTGAGGACATTCAACCCATACTATTTGAACATTGCCAAGCAGAAGATATTTAATGCGGTTTCTGATTTAGAAATGGAGCAGATCAAAGCTCGCCAATCTGCATCCGTGATGACAAGAGTGTCTTCTTCTAGTGTGGCTGGCGCTGGAGGATCATCGTCAACCTCAAACAGGAAATCGTTGCCAGTGAGAACAACAACCGAGTGCACCACATCAAGCAAGAAAGATGCAAGTCAAGAAAAAGAGGATGTTGACAAAAACGATTACATAGATGTGGAACTGAATGAATAAGAAAACAGGGAAACAGGAAAGTTTTCTAATAAATATTCAATTAAATGTTTACCCCAAGAATTTGCATGACCTAAGAGATTTATTCAATTAATAAGATTTATTTACCATAGATGATTCAGATATATCTACTAGTTATTCAATTTATATAGTGTTAATGTGGAAAATTATTCATTTATTAAGATAAAATATAATTAATGCAACAGACGAGTCCAAATCTCCTCTCTTTGCACATTTTGACTTGGTTACATTTTCCAAAACTTTCAGGTTAGTTCACTAAGACAAATTTAGAACCACTGGGAACTTCTCTAAAAAAAATTGTTCCATTTCACTTGAAGTAATTAATTCAAAAGTTTACTTAAAATGGAATAATGTGTTGATAATATGGAAACTATTCATTTAATATTCATATTAATTGAATGGTGCCAACACATTTTTCAAAAGGGCTCACCTAACTTCTTTTACAAACGTGTTTTTAAAATGTATTTTTTCAAATATTGTATACTAAAATTGTATGTGAAAAACGTATTTATCCCAAAGAACTTGCGAGGAACTAAGATATTTATCAACCAAGTTTAGTTATTTAAGGTTCTTAGATTAAGGCTACATTCAGTTGATGAAGAAATTATACGTTCATTTAATTGATTAGAAATAACATAAATTATTTCTAGTTCATCATAAATGATGTAGGGTTTTTATTTGATATTTCCATGGAATTTTTTAACTCGAAATGCTTCTAATTGATTGCAAACATTTGATAATTTGTTAATGCCATAAAACTTTAATATCCCTCAAGTCTTCAATTTAAAATTCTGGATATAGGTATTTCTTATATCACTGTAATCTACAGGGAAGAATTACTGTACGATTACGGTACTGTAAATATTTGTTCATTAGGCCTACTATAATTTATTTGCTGAGAAGAACTAATGTCAATGAATACAGATACTATCTACAGATAGTATCTTTATTCATTGCTAATGTATGTGAATTCCAAGTTAAGGGTCGGCTGTAGCTAGAATGTTTTTCAAAATCGACAGTAGCGAATCTGTCAAGTTATGAACGAACTAGTTTCAAACTAAAAACTGGTGTGGGGGTCGGTACTTTGGTTTTTTCGAGTAAGTACAATGTATACTAACATCCTACAAAAATTTGCCCTAATTTGTTACGACAATGGCCATTTTTGTGCATTCATTGCCTGGGCTATAAATGAAACTATTTACTAGACTAATAAACTATTTATGATTATAACATACAAGTGCAAGGGTAACTGCACACTTTTTGTAGCAATATCTGAATTTGACTGCATCGAATATTTAAAAAGAATGAATTCCGAAACATGCAAAGTTCTGTAGGCTATATTTACTACTGTATACTACTGTAAAAGTGAATAATTCCAAGAATGAACAATAATTAGATGAAAGTATTGAAGAACCAAAACATATTGTACAATTTATTCTACGATCTACGTGCAAAAAATTGTCCTAATAAAAAGAAAAAATTATTCATGGCTATTACTTCATTATTGCTTCAAAAATATGAAGCAATTATATGAAGAATATGAGCAAAGCTATTCAAAAGCATAGACTAAATGAAACTATTTACTAGACTAATAAACTATTTATGAAAATCACATACGATTGCGAGGCTAACTGCACACCTTTTGCAGCAATATCTGAATTTGACTGCATCGAATATTTAAAAAGAATTAATTCCAAAAAACAAAGTAGTGTATACAGTATTTTAATACTGTACACTCTGTAAAACTGAATACTTCAAAGAATGAACAATTATTTGATAAAAGTATTGATTAACCAGAAAATATTTTACAATTCGATGTGCAAAAACTTGCCCTAATAAATTAAACAAGTTATAAATGTCTATTGTTTTATTTGTTTTGTTGAAATTGCTGCAAGAATATGGCGTGGTTCTCTGATTGGCATATTGCGTCTATGCCTGGGATCTATTAATTCAGGCAATAGACATTATTTGTAGTAAAATTTACTTAGTTTGGGCAACATAATTTCCTCTCAAAATACAGGAAATTGGATAAGGTGGTGAAGTTGGAGAAGAAGGCTCTTTGGGTGTAAGTGTCTTTCGAAATTCAATGTTATTTACAATACATTCATTCATAATTCTCCACTCTCTTAACCTTTCACCACCCCGACTTTTAACTTTTTGGACCTTCGAACGTTTTTTATTCCCCATAACTTGAAAAGTTCTGCTCCTAAAACTTCTAAAATCAATTCAGCACGACCGGATACATGTCCCTTGACGCTACACCGATCAACAACGGACTGATGGAAGAAGAGAGAACATGGAAGAAGAGAGAACATGGAAGAAGAGAGAACAAAGAAGAAGAAGAAGAAGAAGAAGAAGAAGATATCAATAAGATAAGATAACGAATATTCTCTGTGCTGGAAGGAAGGGAGACTGCTATTTGCGAACTAGCTTCAAGGCCACTCACTGCCGTTTCAGTTACTATTGTATGTGTTTGTGCGTACTGGCGCTCCCTGTCAACGGTACTGCTTATAGGAAATTCTATTTTGAGTGGACCGAACAGCAGCTATTTTGTTGAACATACCTCTACAAAAAACCATTTAAAAACTTGACAAATGAAGCAATACTTGAGAAAAAAATTCCTTGTCATGAAAAACATTATAACGGAGAGGACTTGTTTTGTCATTTTTTGATATCTATATCACAAACGTCAGAAAAAAATCATAAATTCATGACTCATAAATACTTATTTAAAACAAACAGTGAAAGAAGTATGCTTTTTTCAGAAAGCAAATTCGCTTGAGCATAATCAGACCTTCAAAATAAGACATTGACAGTAATTTTCTGATTATAAATAGGTGAGTTATATGGTTTCGAAATTAGCATTGCTCTTATGGAGGTACAAATCCAACATGGCCGCGCTACAGCCGACCCTTAAGAGTACAAACGTTATTAACCAATGCTTACTTATCTCATAGCCTGACCACTCTTTAAAATTGTTCTGTATTGAATTTATCAATTTGTTGTTTTATGGAAAAATGAAAGAATCAATTTACAATGAAATAATAATAAAGGAGTATTGCAATTCAAATACATTATAATATTATATGTTTTGTATTCCATTTATCAAATTATCAAAGGAGTATTCCATTTCATTTATCAAAGGAGTATTGCAATTCAAATACATTATAATATTATATGTTTTGTATTCCATTTATCAAATTGTTTTTTTTTTTAATTAAAGAATCAATTTACAATGGAATAAGAATCAAGGACTATTGTAATTCAAATACATTATAATATCATTATGCCCGTATTCCAAGTAGTAGCAAGTGTATACTAAGTACAAAAATATAAAGACCTACTCAAACTCTGTGTCTTGTGGGTATTTTTTCTTTCCGTTGAATTGAACCATTGTATAACTTCTGCATCAATTACTATTTAATTTTGTATATTTCAGATGTATTTTTAGGTTTCTGATGTTGATATATTTCTTTGTTATGAAAGATGAATAAATTTGAATAAAGATTTGAACAAACAGAAAAAATGGAAGCAATCATTATTTATTTCCAAAAATGTAATTATGACAATTCTTTATAAAATTACCTGAAAGCTGTACTATACCTAGGGGTACCATATTTTTCCAACCCCAATCCCGGTATTTTTCCAGAGCGTAGAAAAGAAATATAAAATATGTTGAACAAGCTTGTTTTGAATTTGTCTTGGATGCATTTCTTTTCTACAAGAATATATTAACCAATATTAAGTGCTCGTTTGACGTCTTGAGTAGGCTCCAGTATGTATATTAACAATGCTAACGAACATACATTTTCACTTTATGAAAAAACATATAATATATAAGATGCATTTTTGAAAATAGAGAACAATTTTCCTTGTTTCACCATCTCTATTAAAAATCCCGGAGATAAATCAATCCCGGATTTTCCCCCGGAGACACACATGAATCCCGTAATTACCGGGCTAATCCCAGAGAAATGGTAAGCCTAACTATACCTGATGTTATTAAATTTGTAAAATATTTTTAACCTCAGAAAATGTCTCCAATCGATCCGACTTACCACTAAATAACCCTGCCCTGTCCTGTCACAACTGACATTTGATATTAGTATTCTGAGTACATGAGATCCAAGTGGAAAGAATGGTGAGTGGCCTCAGTCGACTGACAAGTGCTTGATTGGGACGTGACAAATAGAATTAGTGAAACAAATCACGCTCCATATCTCCTATACACACAAAATCTAATCCCTTCACAACCGACAACATGCCCTATGACCAGCATATCCGGTGATGTCCAGTATTGTTGAATCTATCTTATCCCTCCAATTCAATGATCAAAACTGAAACAATATACGACTAGACAGTGTGTGACTGTATATACGTACTCACATATGTAGTAGAATCTAGAATCACTTCCATACTTTCAAATTTGTGGATATACATTTTGATACAATATAAGTTGAGATGCGGTAATGAGCTAAGTTTTGATAAATTGAATTATTTCTATAATTCTAATTAATTAATATTATTAATGGAAATATATATTGTGTGATCTGTATACATTATATTCATCATCTATCTTATGTCAAGTCACATTCAAAATCAGCCTTAATACTACATCTAAATACTTGATAAAGTAGCTATAAATGAGCCTCATCTAATACGTCTTGGAAAGTCAGAAATCAGGCAACCTATTGGTCGCCAAGTACAATAAATGAATAAACTTCTAAGAAATAACTCAGTAGAGGTAGTAATAGGTGAACGTGTTAATGATTATAACTTGATTTTACTTTATTTTTTTGACGATTGTATTTTTAATAAATTCAACTGAATTGCAATGATGCCCAAGGCTCAAATTAATAAATTTATTTTAAAATTATTAATATTATTTCTATAAATTGAATTATATCTATAATTCTATTAATCACATACCATCCTGGGCTTGATTCATTTGAGCCTTGGGCATCATTACAATTCAGTTAAATTTATCAAAAATACAAGCGTTAAAAAAATTAAGCAAAATCAAGTTATAAGCATTAAAACGTTCACCTATCACCTGTACTGAGTTATTTCTTATTTAGTTGAAGTCTATTAATTTATTATACATGGCGGCCAATAAGTTGCCTGATTTCTGACTTTCCAAGACGTATTAATTGAGGCTCATTTACAGCTCCTTTATCAATTATTTAGATGTATTAAGGCTCATTTTGAATGTGACTTGACCTAAGATAGATGAATATAATGTACGCAAATCACACAATATAATGTTTATATGGGTATAAAATTTATCATAGTACATTGAGAGTAATATTAACTTATCATTTACCTTTTAAAAAACCATTGAAATTACAATGTTTCAATAAATTAGTGATAAAGTTACAGTAGACATTTTATTCAATGATGCCTGGATCGTAAGTCATCCAGGCTTGATTGATTTGACTCTTGAGTATCATTACAATGCCATAACTATTATCAAATTCTTGGATGTCTTGTTCCATAACGATCTGCGTTGTTAATATTAATTTTTTATGGTAAAATCAACGACTTGCAGTCAATTGACTGCAAATCGTTGAATTTACCATAAAAAGTTACTACTGTATTATTATTATCATTAAATCCTTCATTTCAATTATTAAAATACTCAATTTAAAATAATAATATCCTTCCCAGGTATATAAAACACTTTCAATACAAGAAACCAATCATAAAACCTGTACTGTACCAATAAAAATAAGAAATTATGGGAGATATAATTTATTATACTAGGATAGGAAGAAAAACCCATAAAACTTTTATTGTACAGTTTTATCTATTGTTTCATAACACACCCTTCCATTTACAATAGTGGCATTTATTTTCCTATGGAATTACTTGAGAGACTACTAGACTCATGCTGTTTGACCAAGGTTCTATTACCTACTAGGGATCCACTTTTTACCTTAATTACACAAGATTCAATCGGACATTTAATTATAATTCAAAAATATTATGGACACGTCACAAAAAAATCAAACTTGAAAAATCACAGTCATTCAATTTAAAAATTCGAAAATATTATTGCTTTAAAGTATTTTTCATTAAAATTTAATTATTTAAAGAGGAATCTTGGAATTCAGTTCTCATATTTTCATTGTCAATAAAGGCCTGGCAAGAATTTTAAATAAGAATTTTAAATAAGGAATCTTGGAATTCAGTTCTCATATTTTCATTGTCAATAAAGGCCTGGCAAGAATTTTAAATAAGAATGCCAATAACTTCAGCAAAATGCTGTTGAACTCGAGTTTTACAATAAGTAAGACCCACGTTCCAATTTGCGCAGACTTCATCCAATGACCCCCCCCCCCCCCCCCGCTACAAACCATCTCATTCAAGAACCAATTTCGTTGCCTCTCAAGAGTGATGCCCCGTGCCCGCCCAGACTCCGATCGACGAAGCAGCCATTTCATTGTGATTCCCCCTGGAATTGTATGCCGCTCTGCCTCCTCTAACAATATCATCGACTCTATTTCATCATCCAATACATTCAATTATCAAACTCATCTCTTGCTCAACAAACAATCAGTGAACCAATTATCTCCACTAATAGTAGCACAGTGATAAAGTACAATAACTTTAAAATGGTAACATTGATTTTGATGGAATACATCAAGCTGCGTTCTCGTAGGTACTGTTTGTAACGGTGACCGATTAGATTGGCCAGCAAAAAATACACTGTTCTCTGCTGTAAAATCACTTCCCGGTGGTTCGGAGCCCACCTAAAACTGTAGGTCCAACTCATCAATCACCATCATCCAACTCATTACCCATGCACAGGTCTCAGACCTATGTGGGCTACATCCTAAAAAAAAAATCAACTTATATTTTTTGTATTATATTAATTTGTCTTATAATTGAGTCTGCAAGACGTAATTTTCAAAAAAAAAAAATGTTTTATTGAACTACAAGCTACAAAATGTTATTTTTGAAAAGTGATGCACATCACTATAAAATGGACGCTTAAATGTCCAATAAAATAACCGCATTGATTTTCCTTTAGTAATTTTTTTTTTGGAGGATGAAGCTCACATAGGTCTGAGACCTTTGCGTGGGTAATGAGTTGGATGATTGTGATTGATGAGCTGGACCTACAGTTTAAGGTGGGTTCCGAACCAACAGGAAGTGATTTTACAGCAGAGAACAGTGTCTTTTTGCTGGCCAATCTAATCGGTTACCCTTACAAAGAGTGCCTTTGAAAACGCAGCTTATCTCTATCTCTCCTGCTACGGCTCACGGCTATCACTTCCCTAACGGAATAAATCAAGTTATATTGCATAAAATATTGCTTTTATTGAGCTAAAATATTTTATTTTAATTAGAAAAGTGATTCATATAGTCTGTCAAATCAATTTGCAGAGACAATAAATTTCATGTCGACATGAAATTACAGAATACAGGAACGTCATTTCAGTCCAACCTAGGGCGAGATAAGATTAGAACAATTATTTATTTATGTAAATTTACAAAATTTCTTAAACGAGTTTAAAATAGTATAATTACCGAGTGGGAGGCAAACGGCAAAATTCGGTCAGATTTGTTAAACAAAATGATCTAAATTGCTTGAATTTTTGCTCATTTAAGCTCCTTATGTTAAGTTAATATGTTATTCCAATAAAGACATTTTGTTCAATATGATTAATATCAATAGCCTACACACATTTTTGGCATATCTTGGGGGGAGGGATCCCTACCTCCCCCTGACAGTATATTACAAAATATTAAATACAATTAACAAATTGTTCAGTACAATCATAAGGTCTTGGCTTTGTTCTTTTATTGAGAGTTTCCCTATTGAGAAATCGAGCAATTTTAATTATTTATTGAATTGCAAGAAGCCAAACAAACAAAATAATTGATTTAATGTCAGAAGAGCCATTGACGTGTCTGACCACCGTATTTAACATCAAGTTGAGCAGAGGACACCCAGGGGGGTGGGGGTGGAACTGTATTTACATCTTAATTATTATAAACTTAAAAAACACTTTTAAATGGAAATTGACTCACGTTATGGCGTGACGGCCGCTTCGCTCTGTTGTGTAGAGCATCATCAGACGACCCACAGTACACATGTATACTGTGTACTGTGGGTCGTCTGATGATGCTCTAGACAACAGAGCGAAACGGCCGTCACGCCATAACGTGAGTCAATTTCCATTTAAAAGTGTTTTTTAAGTTTATAATACATATTAGTGGAAACAAGATGTATCTCAAGATGTAATCTTAATTATGTTCAGATTGTACCCTCAAAGTTTTCTTTGAAAAATAAACACTACTTGATTTTAATTTGAAGGAGTTTAACATTTTGAATGAGATAATACTGAAAATTAAACATTCATTTTTCAGCTCTAGTCATTGATTTTGTCTATGGTAGCGATTGGGATTTAATTTGATTAGTTAAATATAAAAATTAATTAAATATACTTTTTTTGTCAAGATTAACATGGAATATAGCGAAGAAGGTAAGAATCCTAAATGGTGTAATGCATGAGTAAAAACATAACATATAAAAACCGTTGAAGGAACTAATGTCAGGGAACAGGGAACCCAGCTTATCTCGCCAAAAAAGGAAAGTCACACAATTTAATGCTGCACAGCTATTCACAGCTTTTGCAACAGAATCTATAAGAATTGAGCTAGTTCTTGTTGTACAAATATAGTCAGGAACAGGAAGCTGAACGACAATGCGAGCGCTTCAACAGTTTGCAATTCCAAAGGCGTTCGATGAATTTTCAGTTGAGATGCCATGTGGGCGCCAGGTTTGAGCTGATGTGGACAACAGCGTGGACACAGAGAGGAAAAAAATTGAGATAGACAATTATAGATATATAGATAATAATCATAATTACAGTTCATTTACAAACTATAATTTGAATGGAGTTTTCTCTCTTCCTTTCCATTCTCTCTTATTTTCCTTCCTTTTCATTTTCTCTCTTACTTTTCACTTTCCCATTTTTAAAGCTTGGTAGTCTGAGACCAATGTGAAATTAAGGTATGAGCACATACTCTTATGTGTATTACGAATAGCACAGTAATGGCTTATATCTGAATAATTAATAGGATGTCGGAAAATAGGTATTGTATAGGTAATGGAGAATTGTTTTCCTAGAATTCCAAGTTCGTTAGTTTCAATAATTCAAATTGCTATCTTTTTAAAGCCTGAAATTTTTTCGAAGTTCCATTTATTGGATACTTTCAATTCTTATTTCCATTTAAGGTATTGAAATGTTATCTATTGCCGTGGAAAATTTGTTTTTCATAAATTATTTTGTGAAATATGGGGGTTCAAATTTGTAATTTTTCGGTTTTTGGGGGCAATTGGTCTAACCTTAGGAAATTCAAACTTTTGATAATTTTTCTAAAACTAAAAGGCACCTTGGGGAGATTAAATGACATTTTTATTTTGAACAGACAATTCATTTTTTCAAAATGAATTATTATAAAAACTTGGAATTTTTAGATATTTCATAAAATTAATTTTGATGAAACTAAAAGTTCGATCGAAATAAAAATATGGCATTTTATTCCCATTTTACATATTGAATGCTTATATATTACAGATATAACAGAATATACAACAGTATAATTTTTCTTTGTATTTTCTTCTCATTTTGAAATCTTTTTTCTATTTATTAGCTCACGATTTATTATCTTTTGAATTTATTTGATTTCTATTATTTAAAATATAGTGAAAGTGAAAAGAGAATGAAATAAGCAATAGAAAATCAATAAAACTGATCAATGGATAGAAACACTGTGTTTGTAATGATCGCAGAATACTGTTGCTACTTGGGAAAAACGAGATTAGGGTTTCACCCCTGTAGGGTTTGTTTTGTCTCAGACTACCAAGCTTTAAAAATGGGAAAGTGAAAAGTAAGAGAGAATATGGAAAGGAAGGAAAATAAGAGAGAAAACTCCATTCAAATTATAGTTGTAAATAAACTGCAATTATTATTATTATTATGTAAATAGCATCGAAATATAGATATATATACAGTGTTTATATAATTCTATGGAAAATACAGCTGTATACTGAAAGCAATGCTGCATAATAGAGAAATGATTCAACGATGCGTGATAAAGTGGGCCTCAAACGCTCATATATGTCATATCGCAAAGCTTCCGCCCACTTAATAAGCCAGTCTGTGTTGCCATAAGTTGCAAGCAGCTTAATTGAATTGCAACGGTAACACTGACTGAAATTACTCTAGACACAGCGACGCAAATTGATAATGAAAATGGCAGATCACAGAATACAAGACTTGAAAATCTACTGGGGAAATTGGGAAAAGCAATTAAATGAATCATTTTAGGATGATAACTATAACATAATGAGTCTCAGAGTCTGTCAGTGAAAACTCATTCATAGAAACATATTGCAGCAATCATTATTGTAAATTAAAAGTGGTTCGGAACCCACCTAAAACTGTAGGTCCAACTCAATCACCATCATCCAACTCATTATCCACGCACAGGTCTCAGACCTATGTGGGCTTCATCCTCCAAAAAAAATAAAAAGTAAATACAATGGTAGCCGGCTATGAATGGAGAATGTGATACATGGTGAAGAGGTTTATTTTAGAGACAAACATTATACCATTATATTGTAATGACATTACAAACTTGACATATATATTATACAAGATATAAATAAAATTATTCAAGCTTCAAAATGGTAGGAATATGAATTATTGAAAATAACCAACTTGGAATTCTAGGAAAACAATTCTCAATTTATTATTATGCAATACCTATTTTCCGACATGCTATTAATAATTAATATTAATTGAGGAATAAGCCATCACTGTGCTATTCGTAATACATATAAAAATATGTGCTCATACCTTAATTTCACATTGGTAGCCCAGTCTAAAACCAAGTAAAATAAGCATGTAGACTAAACTAACTTTATTGTGAAAAACCCCTATTGAGAAAATCGAGCATTTTAAATTATTGAATTGCAATAGAAATCCGTTGTATTGTATGAACATTCAAAATAATTGGTTTAATAGTGTCTTGTGTCACAGTCTAGAACCAGGCAATAAAGCAGGTAGACTAAACCAACGTATAACAACAATGAGCTACGACACACACATAAATTTTTAATGTAATCATGTTGGAACTAAGCCGCATTATTTATACTCAAATAAAGCTCCATTGAATTCAGAATATTGTAAATAAAATTGAATTGAATATGAATAGAGTTAAATGTATAATCAATCAATTGTTTTTATCAAACAATTTTATTCAATTCCTGGATTTCTTGTTCCATAACGATATCTGCGTTGTTTTTATTAAAACTTTTGAAAAGTAAATTTTATTCAATAAAATTCATCACAAAATATCCCTTTTATTTTTATATTAATTATTCTGCTTCACTAATTTTATTAATATTCGTTTCTTATATTGATTTTTAAAGCTCGTGTGAGGGACTATGGCTATTGAGTAATTTTGATTCGATAATTATGCTTCTATGACAGACCGGATGAAATTAGTCATGGTGTAACTTATATTGTAATGTTATATAGTTCATGTGGTAAGAGAAACCGTTGGATTGGACACCTACACACGATACAAGGACACTGAGGAGAGCGCCCGCCGTACAGAGAGATACCCATATGAGTGCTCAGGGCAGGTTCTGGGCGGGTCTGGATTGTGGGCTGTACGACCCATTCACATGTGGGTCATCTTGTACACTACCGTACTATATTGAGTGTAGCACGCCACTTCAGCTCAATCTCCCACTATAAGTAATCATAAAGACAGTCAATCAATATGATAATATCTTAACCAAACACTACACAGGTCTATTGAGATATTTATGGCATATCTTATTTACTTGATTCAAGATTCATTCTTTTTGAGGATGAAGCCCACATACATTATAGATCTGAGACCTGTGTGAGGGTAATGAATTAGATAATGGTGATTGATGAGTTGGACCTACAGTTTCAAGTGGGTTCCGAACCACTGGGAAATGATTTTACTTCAGAGAACAGTTTTTTGCTGGTCAATCCATCGGTTACCTTTACAAAGAGGACTGAGGAGTTCGTAGCTTATTTCTATCAATTGATAAGCTATTAATTGCACCATTAGACTACAAAAACAATAGGCATGTCATTAATTACAAAATAATAATATAAGGTGTACACATGGACACAAAAAGTGTACAAATAGTATGCTGTACATCAGGGGTTCTCAATCTTTTTCAAGGACTGTACCCCTTAATGAAAAATTAAAATTTAGCGTACCCCCTTGTTACCGCGAGGAGATGTTGGGGGGGGGGGACGGTTAAATTAAAAAACCTTTTTACATAAAAAACACAATACATTTGGAAACATATTGGAAACCCATTACAAAAAATTAATGAGAAGGATGAGCCTGCTTCTTTACCTTGTTCCTCAATGCTAGGCTCAAGGTACAACCTTAAGTCGTCCCCAGCATTAACCTTGTCTCTGAACTTCTACAAAATAGTTATACAAACCTATTCCATTTGTTGGTTCCTAGTAACGCGACCACAAAGTATTCAATTGATTAGATTTCATTATTAAATAATAACCTTGCGTGATTGCAAAACGAAAAAAAAATGGTATAGTTTTTCATTAACCTAACTCGCGTACCCCCTGAAAATTTTCGAGTACTACAGTTTGAGAACCCCTGCTGTACATAGTTCTGGTACATGAACGCCCTACAAATAAAAATCTTATGAACAATAATTTTATTAATTCATGTTGAGGCAAATACATTTTTATCACATCATAGCAACAGATTTTCTAAAATAAATATTTAAGGTATAAGAATTCAATTTTCAAAGGTTAAGAAATCTCTCAATTGTAATAATCGAAGCCCAGGAGATTATCACTTGGAGAGGCACAATAGTAGCTTATTCGAACAAAAACCTACTTATATTGCTAGGAAATTCTAAAACAAGCTACCTTAGTTTTCAAAGAGTTTTGAAAATACAGTATACAAAAAATTTAAGAAAATTATTGAAAAAATATATAGTTGATAATATTTAGCTGTTTATAGTGTAGCCTACATGAGTTCCTTCCAGATCAAAATTAAGCCCCACCACGACTGATTGATATTGTAAATCAAATCAAATCAAATTTATCCTTTATGTTATACATAAGTAAACAGTAATCAATATGAAAGAAAACATAATGCCTTAATATAACAATTTAAGTAAAATAACCTGCAAAGGCCAAGCCTGAGCGCAGGTAAAATTATGGTAACTAGTGTATGAGATTGGTAAAAGGTATTTGATTGTTGATCCGACTTGTCTTATATTCCATAACCGGAGTCTTGAAGACGTAGAAATAAAAATTAAATGCATTATGCATTACGTTTTGAGTTTTGTAAAGATTGCTTGCATGGGGAGATTTATTTGTGAAGATATGGACTATATACGGACATAGGCGTAACGAGGGGGGGGGGGTTTTGGGGGTCGTAACCCCCCCCCCCCCCCATTGCTTGGAAGAAATTTAAAAAAATTGTTAAAAAACAATTAGAAAAAGTAAAAATTAGAAAGATTATTTATTTAATTTGAAGCTAATGTAAAGGAACCTGTAGCTGACACCTCCTTAGTAAGTAAATTCATGAATATTATCTATTAACTTTGGAACTATTGTCTGGATTAATACAAACATTTTTAGAATATATCTATTTTTTCTTCATAATTACCTATATTTTTGTATAGTATATATAACTGTCATTAGTTCATAGCAGCAGTATTTTAGTTCTATTTTATAATATATTGTTATTGTCTTTTCTTAAAAACCGTATAATTTCTGATGTTGAGAGACAAACCATTCCTCCACACAGGCTATAGCCTAATGAGGAATACACTTGAAATTTTTATTGTATTCTATGTTTTTAATATTTTTATTGAAGTGAATACAGTATTTGAATTTGAAAAAAAAATTCATTCAAGTCATTTAAAGGGCTAATTGAAATTGGAATAAATTTCGATACAAATTTAATTTTGATTTGATTTTAAAATCACTTGACATCTATACCAATAGCTGACACCCCTATTTTTGTCACCTCCAGTAGCTGATATACGTATCAGGTAAGGAATGAGCTAATTTGATTTCATATATATCAAATGGTAACCATACATATAAAACATATACTAGCCTACACATACTGGAGATATCAACAATAATTTCAAATAAAATTTCAGACATGGTCCCAGTGGCTGACATACCATGTCAGCTACTTGTGCATGTGTTGAAAAACATACTTAATACTTTGACATCCCCCCAATTAACATAAAATATGAAAATCATCCCCTAATAGGTGAACTCAGGGTATAATCAACATATATTCAAGCTCTAGCATTCTAAGCATTAGTTAATTTTAAAAAATGATTATTTTGACAGTACTTTGAGATTTTCAAACACTCTTACTTCGATATTTTCTAAAGAATTCCACCTAGAAATAAAGGATTCTTGTCTGACAGCTTATACTCAAAGTATTTTTCCCCATCAAAAATGATGCCTAGCACATGATTCAATGGTACCAGTTCATGCACAAAATACCAGTTTAATTCTCAATGGTTTGAATTTCAAAACTACTCACTATGGCCTTAATAATAAGAAAAAATATGAAGATGTGTCAGCTGGGCGTGGGGGGGGGGGGGGGTCGTCAGCTTCTGGTTCCTTTACCCTACATGATTATTGTATAATATATATTATATCTATATTCTGAGATTTTTTTGATGAGAGTAATATGTAAGAGTGGTTGACCGGGGGGACCCCCCCCCCCCCCCATAAGTCAACTCTAGTTACTCCACTGTATACGGACTGTAATAAGGAATAATAGATAAAATGACTGAGTATTATGACCATTATTCCAAATTCTCAAACAGCCAATTTACTTAGAAAACTTCCTGTACAACAAAAAACGGCCCTATTGATTTAAGCCTCGCAATAAGCTTTGACTACCGTTCTATTCAGATCTGAATCGTAATTACCTACTATTCACTTTCAGTCACGGAGTATGATTCATAGTATGACGTCACCCGCACAACTAGTCACGATCATGTGCATGCAGCCAATGTGTCATGTGTCATTCGCGAAACACTGCACCGTTGCGGTCGATTAATCGATCATCTGTTGACAGTGTACGCAGAAAGTAATATAAGCCAAGGGACTATATTTGTGTTCTCACTATAACTATATAGGTAGGATACATGTCTCCAATCTATATAAATGATATAGGTATAGTTAGAAATAAAGTACAGGATGGGAGCGGCCTTGTTTGGTATTGATAGTAGCAATAAGCACAGTGCTGCTTTATCTAACTCCGGTGCAGGCAACTTTAGAAATCTATAATATTATTGAAAAACTCTATACCGACTGACTGATTCATAACAGCAGTTATTGCAAATTACAGGTGTCAATGTGTCAATCTCCACATCAACTATACTATACCTTGGTTATTTAGGGCAGATTTCTATCAATATTATGTATTATCAGTAATTGAAGGATGTTTGATGACTTTAGTGATTAAACAACTATAACGAATGATTAGTTTATAAGCTATTAAGTTTTCAAGTTATTGCAGGCGTATGAACTATACTATAAGCAAATATTGGTTATTTAGAACGGATTTTGACCAATATGTTGTATTGATATTTTTGAACTTGTGAATCGGAATAAAGAAATTTTAATTTGAATATTATGAATTTTGATAACAGATATAAAGCTAGAGTAGACTGTACATATTGGTGAAATCTTCTACAAGTATGATAGTATTGCTCCATCAATATTATCAGTATTTTGATTACAGTACTCCATACCTTTAGTGATAAACAACTATACTGAATGGTTAGCTAATAACAGTAGAGTTATCACAGGTGTATGATCTTTACATCAACTTTACTAAAAGCTTATATTGAATACTTAGGAAACATATCAGTTTTAATAAGAAATATTGAAACAACTGTATAGGTGAAATAAAGTATGACAGATAGTATTGAGATCAGAAGTTTGAAGAGGGCATTTCAAGGAAAGCAACGAAGATAATAGAGAACTAACGGGAAATGATAGCCGTAGCAGGTATCTGTTCAATCAGATAGAGATCAGCTGCGTTCTCCTGGGCACTCTTTGTAAGGGTGACCGATTAGACCTGCCAGCAAAAGACACTGTTCTCTGCTGTAAAATCACTTCCCGGTGGGTCGGAACCCACCTAAAACTGTTGTTCCAGTTCATCAACCACCATCATCCAACTCATTACCCACGCCCAGGTCTCAGACCTATGTGGGCTTCATCCTCCAAAAAAAAATTCGAGCAAAACTACGCTAACTATAACGTTAATTCTAACCTGTCCAGAGTCTACTCAATGTCTCAAGTTGCTCTTCAGCATATTACATTTAAAGCAAGCGGATATATAGAGTGGTCAGGCTAGAATTAGAGTTATTGTTTTGCTAACTGTCTGTTGCGAGAAAAATATGGGTACCCGGCCACTGAACGCTGTGTTGAGTTGCGCTGCACTGTACGACACAGCTTTTAAAATCAAACCAATGGCTTTCAATGAATACCCGGCTACTGGAAGTTGTACTGCGCTATGACAGTTGTCGGTTGTTTAGACCAGTGGTTTAAAAAGCTGCCGTAGCACAGCGCAACTCAACGCAGCGATCAGTGGCCGGGTGCCCTAATAGTTGAAAAAAAATTAAAAGATTGTCTTTAAGAATAAATTCAACTCAGGTGGCCCAATAAGGCCTTGAAAGGAAAATAAAAACATTCAGGCCCCAAAACTAGGTGTAATATAAATTATTTGATATTCATCAATAGCCGTCAGATATTCTTTTCCATGGAGGTAGTGTAAGGAAATCAAGATAATTTATAATCACAGTTTCTCAGAAAAGAGAAAGAAATACTGTATTATGCAGAACTGAGAAAGTAGAAGAAAGACTGTGTGGAAAGGAGATGATGAATATGAGAAGATGTGGGCCTAGGTCACTGCATTACATTAGAAAGTTGGCATGGCAAAGGTGGGCGATGATGCAATACTCACACAGCTGTTTGTAGTTTTATATGCTTTAAAAGGGCCGAAGGTGAGTAACTATTCAACCATATTTGTCACGATCATTAAATTTATAGTGATCGGCAGGAATTATTGAAGCTGGTGCTGGTGTAATCTGTAATGCAATTCATGTGGAATAGATTGTGAGCAGCAGCCAATGAAGCAATTGATTCAAACGAACTTTACTTTCCAATAATCAATAACGAGATGTCTTTCTTGAATATGAGAATATCGTTCACAAATAGAAAGATAATATTAATCTTCTGCACTCTTTGAACATATTTATAAGTTAGTTCGAAGTTACTGACAATTGAACAAACTGACAAATTTACTTAAACAGAATTTATTAATTTCGAATTCCTTTAATTGCATCAGTTTATACTGAAGACTTCCGCAATGGCGGATATTGACAACAGTATTTAATAGCTGATGGAAATCGATGAATGCTATTGTACAAAAATATCAGTCACCACCGGGAATCGAACCACGGACCTCCCAATTGCCGGTCGGGCGCCTTAAATACATCAGCTATTAAATACTGTTGTCAATATCCGCCATTGCGGAAGTCTTCAGAATAAACTGATAGCAATTAAAGGAATTCGAAATTAATAAATTCTGTTTAACATATTTATTTCATTTTCCACATTTCTAAAGCCGATTTTTTTTCATTTCAATCCAGTAAATAAGATCTTTTGAAGCTTTGGATGAGGAAATTAAAATCATGTAATTTCCAGAACAGCGCCTCTAGGTAACTGACAGAGTAATTTTTCGGAACGTTATTAAAATTCTAACTATTAAATAATTTACAGTTTTCTAAAAATAGTTTATAGAAAAGTCTAATCCACTTATCATCCACTGCAAATCTTTCCCATTTTTACCTCACTAACAGAATTAATCTTTGGGTACGGAGTCATGTATTCTCCACAATAGCCTCCATGAAAGATTGAGGATAATTTCCGGAAATGTTTAAAATCCAAGCGATGGATCAATACTTTAATAGTTATTTATGTATTAAGAGCGTGAAGCGCGACTTTATCGCTCGAGCCAAAACATTTACTGCGCGACGCATAGCGGAGCGCAGTAATTTTGCGAGAGCGATAAAGAAGCTTCACGCGCGAATTACATACAATATTTTTCCTAAAAATGCAGTTCTGGATTCCAACACAATAAAAGCTTGTAGTTTGTAACATCACAGACCATGCGCGGATTTGGTTAGCGTTCGCCATTGTTGAGGTTATGTGAATTTCACGAATTCCGTGATCCACCAATGAGAAGGCATCAAAATCAAAACAGAAGCGTAAAGAAAACAGCTGGCGAGCGTAAAGTACTTTACCGCTTGCTGAGAAGTAAATAGGTATTTTACAATTAGTTTTCAGTACGTAAAGAACTACTTTACGAGCAGTTGTAGGAAATAGTTATTTATGTATTAAGAGCGTGAAGCGCGACTTTATCGCTCGAGCCAAAACATTTACTGCGCGACGCATAGCGGAGCGCAGTAATTTTGCGAGAGCGATAAAGAAGCTTCACGCGCGAATTACATACAATATTTTTCCTACAACTGCAGTTCTGGATTCCGACACAATAAAAGCTTGTAGTTTGTAACATCACAGACCGTGCGCGGATTTGGTTAGCATTCGGCATTTTTGAGGTTATGTGAATTTCACAGATTCCGTGATCCACCAATGAGAAGACATCAAAATCAAAACAGAAGCGTAAAGAAAACAGCTGGCGAGCGTAAAGTACTTTACCGCTTGCGGAGCAGTAAAGAGTTATTTTACAATTAGTTTTCAGTACGTAAATAACTACTTTACGAGCAGTTGTAGGAAAAATATATATTGATTCCCAATCTGATAGTTTTCAAAGATTTTGAAGCAAGATGTACAATAAGACCATTTGACACTATAGAATAATGTTGACACTGATGAATATATTTATTTCTCGTTTATTTAGTTTTCAGTACGTAAAGAACTACTTTATGAGCAGTTGTAGGAAAAGATATTTATTGCAAGTTTATAGGAGATTCTAATCACAGAGAATTGCACAGCTTGCATGACACTGAATCAATCTAATTTATGCTTCCAAACTCATACCACAACTTAAACTTCAAATCAAAAATTAAGCTTAATTTCGACTTCTAACCCCGCTAATTCAAATAAAAGTACACATTCAAATGCAACTCACCCATAATTATGTAGAGTAGTCTGAAGTGAATTTTTCCATAACATACCTGTGAACAAAATACAAAAATCAATAATTGTGTGTAATAAAAATAAATAAATTTGAGAAAATAAAATTGTTCAGTTTACATGAATAATAAGTCGAATAAATTATATTGTTTCCAAGTGAAGCAAAGGCATACTTAATTACATAGCATGTACTCATCCCTTTACAGATTACTAAAATATGAGTTGTGATTGAAATATTGCCAAGATATTATAGAGGCTGGTTATTATAATATCATGTAAACTATAATAATTATTGTTACGAAAGCAAACAAACAGTTATTCACGCACTTGTTCTATTTATATCATTCTATCGTTTTCACGGTCAGACGTGACTTTGACATCCGATCTTCATTCTCTTGCTCTTCACAAGTCTTTGTCACTCTTATTCTTCAAGTCTACAACTATCTCACTCAATTGATCTTCTCGTCAATTCTACATTCTTCTTGAACAATCGAGGTCTATATTCCAAGCATTCTTGAAGCTTCGAGAAGCCAATTCTTGGAATTATACAACTACAACAGCAAAAAAAAGAAGTCCACGTGAACAAGCTAGTTAGTTTTTACAAAAGCTCGCGTGTCAGATTGTGTTACAGATCTCGTGCCGTTGAGTAAACAGTGCCCGATTCCAGTGTCAAGTGCAGAGGCAAGTGTTTACTGTTTGTGCAGCTTCTAATAGTTTTAAGACGTTGTGTTAAGCGATATTATTTGGGACTGTCAAATAACGAATTGGACTGTGTTTTTGTAAGTGATTAGTTGCTCTTTTTATAATTTCTTTTTACATTATTGTACAGTTTATTGGACTCTTGTTTCTTTTATTATTGATCAGCCTGTAATTACTTATTCATTAATTCTTGTAAATAATTACTGAAAATTTGTATTAGCTTGTCATTTGTTGATCTGTTTTTCTTTATTAATTGAACTTACAATTAATTTGTGTAAATAAAGTGCAAGTGTGAACTTTAGTGTTGCCAGCCTTATTTTAGCTATTAGAACCCGTAACATTATATAGGACCAAAATCAGGACTAGATTGCACAGTTGAAAATTCCGTCGTTAACATTTCTGCTCCACAACCTAACGGTTTAGTTACAATCTACCAACAGTTATGACAATTTCGAAAACAATTTATTAGAATCAGATGCTCTAGACAGACCAAGACAAACAATTGTTTTAAATTCTACTATCACTAAATAATAAGTGAACATTACTGAATAAAATAAATGTATTTTGTGGATCTTCAAAAAAGAAGAATTTCCTTGAGCTTATCATTCAACATGATAATGCATTCAGGGAGAGTGTTACAGTACGAGGCAGACCACCATAAGTGGTGAAATGCGTTGATGGTAACATAAGCAGCTCAGGATTGGCGTCTCCATTTACATGGTGCATTACCATGGAAACCATATCTCAAACAACTTGGAAAAGCAATTTCGCAGGGTGGTTGAGCAGCCCGGCTATATAACATTCAGCCTTATGAACATCATATTCGAAAGTCCTGTGCTAATAATTTCATGTTGGAGTGTAGCAGTTCCTTTTCCATGTATTACAAAATAAATTGAGTTCAATACTTATAATATATGAGTATTTTGTTTATATCTAAATACTCACATAAATATGTTCAGCCACATCATTTTTGGGCTGTTGTATTAATTCAATAATACAACAAGGGTGGTGATTGGTCATGCGGTGAGCATGGTGTTCAAGTGGTCGTGATTTTCAGTCACGACCGCTCAAGACTGCGCTTGGATGGGTGACCGTGCTTCAATGACTTGATGTTACAAGCTTTATTATCACTTACCCGGTGGTTCGGAACCCATCTAAAATAGTAGGTCCACCATGTTCCCCGTAACATGGCACAAACGGCGAGGTGGAACTACCCGTAAGGGTCTCCCCACCATTAAAAGCCATACGCTTATATAATAATACAACAAAGCTTTTGTATTAACTATTCACATTTAATCACAGTGAATTGACGTAGTTTAGTAAAATATCTATTCTACATCTTACTCAATGACCAAACAAATTTTCAATTACATAATGTCATTTGTCATAATGAACATTTTTAGCAGTCTGATGAAGCTTTTTCTCAGAAGCGGAATGCATTCCTCTAGTTTCTTGTTGAATCAAAAATTAAATAGAAATACAGTCTCAGTTTTGTCAGTTTTAGATCAATTTAATTTGATATTAAATTCCTCTGAGTGAAATCAAAATTTAAATAGAAGTACGGTGTCAGCTTTAATATTAGATAATTAGAAGTAAAATAGTGGATCTCATTAATGTCTAATGGCAGATACTCTTCCATCTCAGAACAGTAGACTCTACGTGGAGAATCAAACCCAGGACAAACAGGGTAAAAATAGTTTGGGCTTACTACTGCATGAGGCTTACATGAACTGTAGCTGACGACTCATGACTAACAGAATAGAATAGGCTACTGGGTCAGGGTCATCTGCCAATGCTGAGTGCAACACCAGACACGGCCTTCACTTCTCGTTCAGTGTCGCTTCAACGTCTAGCCATATTAAATTTTTTTTTTTTTTTAAATTTATTGTTACTTAAAAAATGCTTTGAAATTATTCTAAAAAGCAGGGGAGTCCGGTCCCACAAGATATCAAATTACCTACTGCAAAACTTCAATAAATAACAATCAATTCTAAAAGCAGATTCTATTCAAATTGTGAAGAGACTTTTGTATTGAAAGTAAAAGATTGTGTAAATGTATTAAACAGTGCAAAGCCTGATAATTATTCAAATATTACCTCATTATATCTATTACCTTATGCATAGATTTTCGAAGAAGTCCACCCTTCCACACTTGAAAGACGTATTAAAAGGTCATTAAAAACTGATCATTGGTCATTAAAGACTGGTCATTAAAAACAGCGATACAGAAATAAAATATAAGCGATATTAAATAAAATAGTAATTCTAAATTCTATTTGCTTGGTGAAACAAATAAAAATTCCACACTTGAAAGACTTATTAAAAGGTCATTAAAAACTGATCATTGGTCATTAAAGACTGGTCATTAAAAACAGCGATATAGAAATAAAATATAAGCGATATTAAATAAAATAGTAATTCTAAATTCTATTTGCTTGGTGAAACAAATAAAAATTCCAGAGACTAAATTCAATTTGGGAGGACAAGAATTTAATAAACATCTACTTACTGCAATCTGTCGACGATACTCTTAACGATCAAGAATTTAGATTGAAGGAGAGAAAAATGAAGAAGAAGGGGAAAGACAAGAAGAAAGAAGAGAATTTAAAAGAGAAGGAGGAAAAGAAGAAAATGACGGAGAAAAAGAATTAGGTAGAAGAAGAAGAAGAGGCGGCGTAGGAGGAGGAAGGAAAAGAAGGATACGAAAATGATCTATTGAATTAAATTTGCAAATAAATTATTATAAATTCCAGAAATCCAGATTCAATTGAATGGGGCGACCTGCTAGTATATTTCTAATTGCTATTACAGGATATATTTATTATTAGATTTAATACAGGAAAATTATTTATTAATTTAACTAGCTGGCCCGACGCGCGTTGCTGCGTTCTCATAAAAATTCTCCTTGATTTTATTATTCGCCACCTCCCGCTGAGGTTACATTTCAAATTAGGAAAGAAGTTAGTCCTAGGGCTTTTCCAGCTGATCATAGAGGCTTCGTTGTTTTCTTAATCACCACCTCTGAATGAAGAAACATTTCAAATCTAAACCTCCTACGACTATAAGGGTAGAAGCTAGGTTTTTATTTTATTATTCGTCACCTCCCGCTGAGGCTGCATTTCAAATTTTTAACTGCATTGGTTAACAGTTGTCATCAACCTGGCATAATTACATTCCATCATACCCAATCGTATGTTTCCTACATATTGCAAGGCTCCGTCTGCATGGTAGCCTACATGCAACGTGCAAAGTCTATTGCTGTTCAAAGACAACGCCGCTAAGGGTCTGCCATGTGATTAAAAACTGTTGACTTCTATCAGCTGTTCCTTCAAGCTGTTTGGCCAGCAAGTTCAGTAGGTTAGGTCTATAAAATGGATTAATTAATAATAATTATTAGCTCCCCTATTAAAATTTATGGTCAGAAACCATCCCCAATATTCACACAACATATTCCCAAAGTTTCATGCCGATCTGTCAAGTAGTTTTGAAGTCTATAGGGAATATGGGAATATACATACATACATACATACATACAGACAGACAGACATGCATTTTTATATACATAGATTAATTTGCTATATTCGGTCTTAAAGTAAAACTAGTTTTATTGTTTGCAATGACGTTTTGCTGGCAATGCCCATATAAATTATGAGTAATATTTCTGTATTATTTTAGCTTTAAGCTTTTCTTTCAAACTGTAAGATATTTATTTTTGAAATTCTGTTCAATTTGTGAAATGTGGCGAATAAAGAATTTTGATTTTGATTTTTTTGAGGATGCCGTATGCAGTCTGACACTGACACATGCAAAGTAAAGTGCCATTTCGCCATTTGTGCTTAGCCACAGCATGGCCTACTTATTTGCGCTTAGCCGTTTCACATTTGTCGCCAATAGCGTTTGACCAGAATGCGTCGACCTTCGAGACCAACTCAGTTCACAGAGCTTTCTTGTTCTCTATTTATTGAGTGTTGGATGTCATGTCAGCTATTTAAATTTCCTTAGAAATCAAGTTACATCTGGTCATGGTGAAGGCATAAACATGCGGAATTTATGGGTGCTCATAATTTACAAGAACCGTGAACTACCAATAGGTATGTAGGCTATGTCAATGGTGTAACACACCAGAGACCTGAATACTGGCTGCCAGTCTTACATTTTATATCCATATTACTGAAAATGTTACGCATGGTTAATGCTGGGCGCAGGGTTTTGATCATAATTTTTTTCGAAGTTTCTTGTATTTATTAGGGCTTTGAAATGTTATCTAATACTGTGATCGTGTGATGATACACTCCAAACATTATATAATTCTTGGATTTCTTGCTCCATAACGATCTGCGTTGTTAATATAACTTTTTATTGTAAATTTAATGACATGCAGTCAATTTCAATCGTGAATAATTAATATTCCTACTCAATTTTGGCTGAACGTTTTCGGCCAAATTGAGAATCATTTTCAAGGCCCATGAATCGAAAACGTTTGTCCAAAAGTAATAAGGATTATTATTTATTCACGATTAAAATTGACTGCAAGTCGTTAAATTTACAATAAAAAGTTAATTATATAATTCATTATAAAATTAATACATCACATGCTCAATCATGCGAGGAGATAAAAATGATTGCAGGCGTTGCTATAAAGCTAAAAAGCTTAAGCGGAGTCAAAATAAAATTCAGTAAGTATGGAAGGCAGTGAAAGATACACAACATTGGGGCGGTTGATACAACACTGCGTATCATGAGGCTTTTATCATGGAAATTTGGCTTCAGGAGAGAAATCGAAAATCCCTGCGTTGAGTTGGCAAATTCTATCAAAAGCTCTATTACTGCCACCCTTTTATTCCATCTTTTTTCATCATCAACATCATCATCCTCCAACTCCTTCTTCTCCTGCACTTCCACACCTCCAACCAGAAACGTTCAGAATCAGGGCAGCGTGTGTGTGCGCGTGCGTACTCCTCTCCTGTTGCCATGGCAATCACCGCCGCACGACGCGCTGTCTCGGTTTTTGTCTAAAATCGACGCGGTGTTTTGGTTGAGCGTTTATAAACTGAACTTTGCCCCATATTATTAATACTAGTAATATTATTGAATGAACTCACAGCCAGCGCTCAAGTATTTACTTTGCTAACTGTGCCAAAAATGTGTTATACACTTTATATTGTGAATTTTCTTATATTTGAATTTTTGTATTTTGGCGAAATAATAATAAAAAAAATATCCTCAATAGAAAGGTTACATTATAATTTGTAACAAAATGCTTGATTGGAGGCACAATTTATTCAACATGAATGATTAAAAAGAGCATTATTCAACCATAGTGAAAAAGGAGAAACTGGTTTGAGGGTCCCTGATTTTGAGATTATTTAGGAAGTTGGGTTAAATTCAAACTGTTCATAAGTCTTAGTACTAGATAGCAGTTATAATAAAAAAGATCCAATTTTTAATAAAATATTCACACTTATCGGGCAAGGCTAGGCAAGGACTTGGCAAAGTCTCAACCAATCAAGACTTTGATGACGTCATGAAGCCGTTTTGATTTGTCTAGACATTGCCGTGTTCCTTGCCTTGCCGTACCCGATAAGTGCGAATCGGCCTTAATTCCTTTAAAATTCTGAACTTTAATATTATTTCAACTACTACTTTGAATTTTATAGCAGATTGCAAGCAATACTTTAAAATAATCAAGGAGTTTAGCTCTTTTCATCTTCAATCACTATAAATCAAGTCAAACTTGTAAATTTTCAATTATTTATGTGAATACAATTCTTTTACTTCAAATTCAAAAATGAAACAAAAATTATTAACAACTTTCTTTTTTTCATTTCATTTGTTGTTATTGAGCTTGGTTTATAATCTTTATCCTCTTTCTCGTACAATAATATGTTAAATTAATCTTAAACCTGGTGAAATTGAAATGTAAACTTCAGGTGTTCAAAGAATCAATGACTTGATGTTATAAGCGTTATTATCACTCACTCGGTGGTTCAGAACCCACCTAATTGGCAGGTACACCATGTTCCCTATAACTAACCGAGGTGGAACTAACCGTAAGGGTCTCCCCACCAATAAAAGCTATACACTTATTATTTTTTTTAATTATTATTATTATTATTATTATTAATAATATAGTAATAATATTGCAGTTGTTGTTTATAACAATTATTGTTTATAACAGTTATAGTAATAATAATAATGTTGGTTAGAATACGGTCCTTGTCAACCAAAATTATACGGCTTCCTCATTTTTCTACAACTTTGCCTTCTACACAAGAATTTCTCCAGTTCAAACTTTTCAATAACTTGAGTTATTTTGTTGTATTATTTATTAATTGGCCATTATGTGGCCAATACGTTTGAAAACCATAGTTCACCAATTAACTGGGAAACTATACAACTAAAACGCTTTTGCAAGCCTCCAACAAACAAAAAGGGCACAAAGTTCTCCATGATTTTTGGTCTAAAAATTTGCTGCATGACTTGAACAATAAACAGGTGGTATATCACTTCCCGTTAATCAATCACTGAGGATGTTGTACTGCTTAATTATTTTTTCTAGGCTTTAGTAAGCCACCGATGCGATAAATCGATGCAGATGGTGTTGTTATTTGCGCCGGGTTTATCACAGGACACACGTTCAACGAAAACGACAGTTAGTTCCGGTCGTTGGCGCCGTTTTTTTGATAGCCCACACCTTAAAAATGCGTTTTATACTCCCAGCGGTCATGCTCCGAACAGTAGGCTGTTTGCCAAACAGCACTCCAGCACAGCTTAATTCCCCCACAGGGTGTGCTTTATTAAAACTTGAACTAAAGTCTGGAAGTGGGGCTGCTAGCTTGACTGGGTAAAGCATTCAGAGTTTAATTTCAACTGGAATGCGAGAGGAATGTTATAATTGGTTGAATTAGTTTCATTTCATGCACAGAAAATGCATAGAGAATTGTTCGTAATTTTTTCAAATGCAAAAATATAGCTTGATAAGCTAGCTACATGGTGAAGAAAACAATTTTGGCCATCTTCAATTTACAAATTACAAACTCCATTTAATAACATCTTTTTTCTTATCCCTTTCCATGTCTTTCTATTTTCCTTCTTTATTTTCTTTCTCTTTATTTATTTCTCATTCTTCTTACTCTTCTCTTTCATTCCCTCACTCTCCAACGCTAGAGTTTCGACGTCAGAGAACAGCATGAAGAGGTTTATTTAATGGATTCTTCAGTTAATTCTACGACTATTCAAAACCTTAGTTATTCCTACCAAAAGCACATGTCGCTAGTTAAAAGTATTGTTATGAATTTACGTAAATAAAACAGTCAGAGGCGTTTTAAACATGGATTTTATTAAAGAATAACTTTTGGAAAATTAACACTTGAACTGCTTAACACGAACTCAACTATTTAACTTCTATTGGAAAACCTTCTCGAGCTTTCAAACATTGCAAACATTATATTTGCTATTACCAGCTGATTTTTACATAAACAACTTGTCACCTGGCCGTAGCACTGCTCCCTCCTTAAGACTGTTCTGTCCCAGAACAGTTACAGGTCTGCAGATTGGGGGTGGCCTTACTGGATACAACTGACTAGCTGCCCATGGAGCAAACATGCAAACTGAGATGGTAATCCCAGTTTCTTTGAAGATTGTTTCAATCATTGGCCTCACGATTTTCCAGTCCAACCCATCATAGCCACAACCTAATCGGGGAATTCCAAGCTGCTTCACTCCCAGAGTTTGAAGACAATTCCGCAGATGATTTAGGCTCTCCCACAAGGCTTGATAGGTGGACTCCTGCTGAGGTTGATCTTTTGTCACCAAGCAGAAGAGCTGTTTTCCTTGCCTCTGAAGGTGTAGTGTTCTTCCAACAGCTGGTCTCTGAAGTTCCAGATCATTCAGTCCTCCAAACTTTTTCCTAAATACTGTAGCAATACCCCGAGAAGCTCCAAGATTTTTAGCTACACAGTGAGCCAGAGCATAGTCTTTTGGTAGGGTGAACAAATCTTGATAACAGACTTTTGTAACCTCAGCTTTCTGGAACATGTCCAAATTGGCCATAAATTCTTCAAAGTTGGGATCAACTGGTTGAATAGTTCTCACATCTTGGGCATTACCTGCAGAATTGTCTCCCTGGAATGGTGCCAGTCGATTGAAGTGGACAACTCTTGGTTTTCCTCTAGGTTTCTTGATCCGGTAGACTACATCATTGATTCTAGTAACCACTTCAAAAGGTCCATCCCAGGAAGTCTGTAATTTGGGGGAGTACCCTTGATGTCGCTGTGGGTTGTAGAACCAAACTAAGTCTCCAGGCTGGTATCCACCATGATCTGCCTTGATATCATAGCGTTCTTTCATCTTGTCACTGGTTCCTTGGATGTTGGTTCGAACAATCTCATGAATCTCATCCATCTGTTTCTGAAACTGGGTGACATAGTCCTCTCCTACCAAATCCTCTCCAGGTGTACATCCAAACTTTAAGTCACAAGGCAGTCTAATATCTCGCCCAAACACTACCTTGGCTGGTGAAAGTTTTGTAGACTCATTGACAGAGCTTCGGTATGCCATCAGGAATAGGTGAAGATATTGATCCCAGTCTCGTTGATGCTTGGATACAACTTTTGACAGGTATTTTCCCATGGTCCTGTTCATACGCTCCACCATTCCATCTGACTGAGGGTGAAGGGGTGTAGTCCTTGTCTTATGGATTCCCAGCACCTCACATATATGGGAAAACACTGAAGACTCAAAGTTCCTTCCTTGATCAGAATGTAACTCTCATGGGACACCAAACCGACTGACAAATTCCTTGATTATTACATCAGCAACACTGACTGCTTCTTGATTTGGCAAGGCATAGGCTTCGACCCATTTGCTGAAATAATCCATCACTACCAGGATATACTTATTCCCACTGTCAGACAATGGAAATGGTCCAGCTATGTCAATGGCTATTCGCTCAAAAGGTGCTCCAACATTGTATTGTTTCATGGGGGCCTTCTTTCTATGCAAGGGGCCATTTGCAGATGCACAAACAGTGCAATTGCGACACCAGTTCTTGACATCTTTGCTTGAATTTGGCCAGTAAAACCTCTCTCGTACTTTCTCCAGTGTCTTATGAACTCCAAAATGGCCCCCAGAGACTCCATCATGTATTTGTCTCAGCACTTCAGGAATCCTTTTCCTGGGAACAATAATTTGCAGCTTATGCTGATCACCAGCTGCATTCTCTAGCTTCCTTTTCAGGATTCCTCTGTCTTCCACAATAGAGTCCCATTGTGCCCAGAGGGACTTGACATGTGGTGGAAAAGGTGCTATTTCTTGCCAACTAGGTCGTCTTGCAGAACGTTTCCACAACCAAAGGTGCTTCAGATCAGGGTCTTCTTCCTGATCCTTAAGTAACTCAGCACCTTGCCAGTGGTCATTGGCAATAGTTGTCCTATGTACCAAAACTTCCTTCCCATCCTGGCGTGAGCAGTGTTTGCAGTCCTCCTCACAGGGTCTTTGAGAAAGGGCATCAGCATTCAGGTGACTATTTCCAGCTCGGTGTACAAATTTAAAGTCATATTCTTGTAAGTGCTGGATCCATCTTGCCACTTGTCCTTCAGGAGACTTGAACCGGAGAAGCCATGTCAAGGATGCATGATCAGTTCTCAGCAGGAATTGACGTCCATATAAGTATTTGTGGAAGTGGCTGATTGATTTCACTACTGCTAGCAGTTCTCTTCTAGTAACACAGTAGTTACGCTCAGGTTTTGACAGCACCTTGTTAAAATATCCAATGACCTTTTCCTCCCCATCTTGCTCTTGAGAAAGTACTCCACCAATTGCTGTGTTGCTGGCATCAGTGTCAAGAATGAACTTGCCTTCAACTCTTGGGTAAGCCAATATAGGTGCTTGGCAAAGTGTCTCCTTTAGTCTGTTGAAGGCCTGCTGGCAATTTTTGTCCCAGAGAAAACTCTGTTTCTCCTCTGTCAGCTTGATGAGGGGTTTTGCTATACCAGAGAATCCCATCACAAACCGTCAATAATATGTGCAAAGGCCAAGGAAACTCCGCACTTCTGATTTGTCTTTGGGCACTGGCCACTTGGTTATGGCTGTTACCTTCTCAGGATCCATAGACACACCTTTATCAGATACCACATGCCCTAGGTAATTAACCTGTCTTTTAAACAGATGGCACTTCTTTGGGTTGAGCTTCAGGTTAGCTTGTCTTAGTCTTTCAAATACTTGCTTCAAGTTTTCCAGCTGATGTTGGAAAGACTTTCCCAAGACAATGATGTCATCCAGGTAGACCAGGCAAGTTTCCCATGACAGTCCCCTCAACACATTCTCCATTAATCTTTCAAAGGTTGCTGGAGCATTACACAAGCCAAATGGCATCACAGTGAATTGCCAAAGACCTTCTCCGATTGAAAATGCAGTCTTTTCTTTGTCCTTAGGTTCAAGTCCAACTTGCCAGTATCCACTTTTCAGGTCCAGAGTCGAAAACACCTTGCAACCTTCCAGGCTATCCAGTGTGTCATCAATTTGAGGTAGAGGGTAACTGTCTTTTTTGGTGACGTCATTCAGAAGACGATAGTCCACACAGAACCGGAGTGTATTATCCTTTTTTTTTACAAGCACCACTGGTGAAATCCAAGGGCTATTGGATGGTTCAATTATACCTTCATTTTCCATTTCCTTAATTATTTTTCTAGCTTCCTCTCTTTTAGCCAGAGGTAACCTTCTAGGGTTCTGGCGGATGGGTTTGGCATTTCCAGTATCTATTGCATGCTCAACTATGTTGGTTCTGCCTTTTGGGCCCTCTCCTATATCAAAAATATCCTGATAATTAGTTATGAGGTCCCTTACTTCATTTTGTTGTTCTTTGACTAGATCTTGACAGGATACTTCAACAAAGGCCTTCAGCTTCTCTGGGAGACACTTCTTCTGTGGTTGAGTTGTCTGAATTTGTTGTATGACAGATGTGACTGGTGAGCGATGTCCCAAAGTACTACTTCTCTTCAAAGTAACTTCATAATCATTCACATTCATCAAGAGGACAGGGAATTCTTGGCTAGTAAGAAAAAGTGTCCTAGCTACTAGGACACCATGACCAAGCTCCTCCTCATGGATTTCTGGCTCTAGCAACACATTAATCCCCACAGGGACATCCTCCTTTGTCGTAGCATGAGTCACAATCTGGCTCCTTGCTGGTATTGTGATTTCTTTCAGCAGTTGTATTTGGGCTGTACAGTCTTTTCCAGAGTGTAGAACAACTTCATCTCCACCAATGGTCAATGTCTTCCTTCTAAGATCCAACTCTAGGCCAAAAGTAGAAAGAAAATCCAAGCCTAGTATGACTTCTTCACTAATCTCTGCCACAAGTACACAATGTTTAAAACAGGCCTTACCAATCTTGAAGGTGGCAATCATCTCTCCACAGACACTCACAGGCCCACCTGTAGCAGTTTTCAGCTTCCAGGTTGTTGGTGAGATATCTTGCTGGTTAGCTACTGTTTTGGAGTTTATTATTGTCTTAGTGGCTCCAGTATCTATAAGTAATTTATAGGAGCTTCCATTCACCATTCCATTAATGTAAAGACTGTGGGGTTTATCAGATAACATTGCAATGACTGGTTTTGTACATGGGGAGAGGGTCTTTTGTCTACAGGTTGATGGTTGCCCCTTTACATCAACCCTCTTTAGTTTTCCTGATTCTTCTCAGTGGTTGATTTATTTGGGCACTTATTACGCAGGTGCCCTCTCTCTCCACAGCGCCAGCAACGTATCTCCCTCCTTCCTGTTCTTAACTTTTCTATGACTTTCTTCACCAATTCTTCCAGAGACTCATCACTACTATCCTTTGCTTCAACAGCCCGGACTCGGGCATTACCCTTCACTGATTGTCGTACTGCTTCGAATTCCAAAGCCTGGGTGAGGGCCTCACTGAGTGTCTGAGGGCGAGCCAATTTAATAGCTTGTTGAGTTTCAGGTTCCCAAAGACCATCCAGGAACCTCTCAATGGCTAGAATCTCATATACTCTATCATCCACAGATGGGTAGGCTTTTCTTACCAGGTGGGCAATATCACTTTCGAACTCTTGGAGTGATTCGGTTGGCTTCTGGATCCTATTCTTGAGTTGTGAACGGTAAAGTTGATCCATGTGTTGATGGCCAAACCTCATTTCTATGTGTCTCAGAAGCACATCGAAGTTCTGCCTATCAGCCATAGGGATTGTTTGGAGAACTGCTAATGCATCTCCACGGAGTGACAGGCTAAGCATTGCAGCTTTCACTGCAGGTGTCCAGCCATGTATGTCAGCAGCTGTCTCAAGCAAGGAATGGTAATCTTCCCATGGCATCTTTCCATCAAAAGTGGGTAGCCCAATTGGATGACTTGGCAGGATGATAGGTGCTTTTTGATAACTTACAGAAGTGTCTTCTCTAATTTGATTAACAGAGGCAACATCAACCATAGAGATTGATCTTTCAATGCAATTATTGTGTTCCTGTAGTTTTTCAAACTTCTTTTCAAATTTATCTTCCATGTTTTTCATTTTCTCTTCCATGTCTTTCATTTCATTTCTTACAAAATTATGATTTTTCTCAAATTTATCTTCCATGTTTTTTATTTCATTTCTTAAGAAATTATGATTTTCCTGCAATTTTTCCTCAAATATATCTCTGTTCTCTTCTAATTTTCTTTCCAAAGCTGGCTTTAACTCACCATATGGGGTTTCAAAGAGGAATATGTCCGGATCCAAACCTTCCTCAACCAATGCCACACGAAGTCGTTCTTGCAGAATAGCTTTATTACCACTTATTTCAAGATCTCGTTCTTCTAATTCTTGTTTTAATTCACTCACTTTCAAACATGAAAGTTTTAAACCTTTTCCAGCCATTTTAAATCTCAAACCAGTATAACTGTTAAAAGTAAACACAAAAAAATGGATGAACAAATGAATAGTTGAAAAACACTAATAAAATCACTTTTCGAATAGATAAACCCACCTCAAATGCACTTATCCCACTTCTGACACCAATTGTTATGAATTTACGTAAATAAAACAGTCAGAGGCGTTTTAAACATGGATTTTATTAAAGAATAACTTTTGGAAAATTAACACTTGAACTGCTTAACACGAACTCAACTATTTAACTTCTATTGGAAAACCTTCTCGAGCTTTCAAACATTGCAAACATTATATTTGCTATTACCAGCTGATTTTTACATAAACAACTTGTCACCTGGCCGTAGCAGTATATTATGGACTATCAATTCCGGTGGTTCGGAACCCAACTAAAACTATAGGTCCAACTCATCAATCACCATCATCCAATTCATTACCCACGCACAGGTCTCAGACCTATGTGGGCTTCATCCTCCGAAAAAAATTCTCCATGGATTATTGAACATGACAATTTTCTCTACAAGAATATGACATTATATAAATAACACAAAATATTACTGACACTGAATCTTGTGAGAAGTAATATTTATACAAATGGAAATTCAAGAGATATCATTTGTGACAGTCTCAGTTCTACAGTTTTGTGAAATTTTAATAAATTGCCTCAACATATGAAGAGGAACCTATCCTGCCAATCACTCAACCAATATGTTAAGAATCAGAGTAGATTGGATAAGATCTTGCACCTTGTGCCGCTCATATGAGTTCCTGAGCTGAGGTATGATTACTTTAATTGCATCCTTCAATATGTCATCAATACATGGAATTAAACATGAAAAATTATGATAATTATCAATACCTGAGCTATTAAGGTGCACTGTAAATACCCGACAGTAGCTATCTACTATTATCACTACATGTTTCTCGTTCCAACATGTAAGTTGACAATTATCTGATTTCTGTCAAAGATTGGACAAACAATTATTGTGATTACACAGGCATTTCATACATATTTTGTCATTAGCCATACAGAGCCTTTTGTTCAAATATATTAAAATCAGTTATAGGTTTCATAATCATATCAATCAATATTTTTGCAAATCATCAACTCAAATTATTACAGATGGATATGAAAAACTGGTTTTGTATTTTGCATCTCATTTGCATTTTGTTTATATTTTTGATAACCTGTTTATACTCAAAAGATTAAGATTTGTTTTAAAGACTTTTCAGTAATTTTACAACATTTTTTCTATAAAGTTTCTGTAAATAACATTTTCAGTCAATTTTCACAATATTATGTTAAGGTCAGATATCTTACATAAAGTTTCTTCCCAAAAGGTCTGAATGCAGAAACATCACTTTTAGGCCCAACGGGAATGGAATCACAATACTATTATTGTTATTATTATTATTATGAGCGGAAATCGCTAAGTATTTTATTTTGGAGGCTTCGCTAAGTCCTTATTCCTTCGATTTTCCCAAAACTTTTTCATTCTAGCCGATGTAGCTTCTCTTCTGTCTTGAGAAAATATCACATTCCTTCTCTTAATTTCGACTGGGCGTATCTCCCACTTTTCAATACTCTTCCTAAATTTGTTTTTGTCAAATATTATGTCATCAGTAATTCCTGCATTAGATAAGTCTTTCTGTACTTTTTAGATCCAATTTTCCCCCATTTTTTGACCTTTTACGTAAAGCACAATTGTCTTTGTTATTCGATCGCCTGGGAGTCTCAGAAATGTCCATAGAATTTTAGTCTCCTCCTTTTGATATTGTCTGATATTTTTGAGTGTTTTTCCACTTCAGAGTTCTTTTGCAGTCTATATCCTTCTTCTGTTTTTCTGGGGCCGATTATCTTCCTGATGATTTTTCTTTCTGTTTTGCATAAATCCTCAATACCCAGTTTGGTTTTTAATGCCAGTTTCGCTTGCATACAAAAATGCAGGTTTTATTACTGTGTTGTAATGTATTATTTTGGATTTTGTTGATAGACATTTTTTGTTGTTGATACTCTGTTGCACCAAGCCAAATCCCTTTTGTGCTTTATTCACTCTATCTCTTAGGGACTCTTTTTCAGAGATAATTTCTCCCAGATATCTAAAGGAGGTGACATTGTTAATTTTCCCACATTTAGTTTGTAGTTTTTTCAGCTTGAGATTGGGACTTGTGGTTTTTTCAAAGGAAATTAATAAACCATAGTTTTCTGCAACTTCTTTCAAGGTTTCGATTTGTCTTTTTGCTTTTTCTTATTATTATTATTATTATAATTAAAAATATAGTACTGTACACATATGTTACATAGTCTACATATGTTACATAATATCTAAGTTGGAAATTTCGGATTGAATAAGGTAATTTTTAAATGACCTTAATGAACTTAACTTCTTCTCACATACCCTTTTTGACAAAATAATCCCAATTTCAAACCTCCCGCCTACTCAACCCCCAACTGTTTCACTCTTCCAACATCCATAACCCTCAACCTCATGCCTTAAATCAGTGTACTGTGGGTCGTCTGACGATGCTCAGAGTGAAACGGCTGTCACGCCATAACGTGAGTCACAATTTCCACTTGAAAGTGTTTTTAAAGTTTTATTGACTTATATATTAGTGGAAACAAGATGGATCATCAACATCGTAATTTTTTCATTAATTATTGAATAGATTTTGTTGACTCAAATAAAATGTGATATAATAATAGAAAAGGGGTTTCTTCAATGTTTGTCTACACTTATGTATAATGTAATGTCTAATGTATGTCTTGCACTTTCAATATAAACGCTTCTCTCATTTCAATTTTTCAATCAAAACCTGGACTGTGCTTCTTTGAAACAGACTTCATTTTGAAGCTCACCACAAAAACGGAATTAGGCAAGTTGATGTAACTGTAGTACTGTAGCTTCTTCAACTCCATCAAAAATTCATTTGTAACTGTGCTTGCTCATGGAAGACGTCAACGTAGTTTCATGCTATCAAAATAGACGACCCACTTAGAAAATATTCTTCTCACCTCCAGTAGCTGCCATTACACAGAGCAGACGGTGTGTTGTGCGAATACACAACACTAGTCGCCAACTATTAATAAGCACACGGTCGTTTCAACGAAACTCATTCAATGGAATGACCAATTTCCTTTCGGTAATTCCTAAACGGGCTAGCTAAGCTTATTACGACCACCTGGCAGTATTACAGCGTACAGCGCACGTGGAACTAGTCAGCACCTTATTCGAATACGAAATTAAATAGCGTCAAAAGTATTGGCTCTCTCGACATCACATACAAACAAAAGGGAAATCTGAAATGAATAGATTATTAATTTCTTGGGCGACGTTACTTGGGACTCGAATAAAAATATGTATAATATAAAACTATATATAAGTGTAATGAAAAAGTGATATCAAATCAAATTTTATTCATCTTTCATAACAAAGAAACACATCAACATCAGAAACATAAAAAATACATATGAAATATACAAAATTGAATAGTAATTGATGCAGAAGTTATACAATAGTTCTATTCAATGGAAAGAGAAAAAAAAATACCCACAAGACACAGAGTCTGAGCTTGGGCATGAGTTGTAAAAATCGTGTGAAAAAACAAAAATACTCTACGGATTGATTAGAAAAATGTAAAGTAGTAAAACAGAGAGAAATTATTAATACTAGGTGATTGAAAATTGAAGAATTATGAACAATGATAATGGTATTAAATGACACTTAACTGAACGTTATAGCGAGTGTTAATATCATCTATAGCAAAATTACAACATCCATAGCAAAAATACAGCAAAAAGTTGAAATAGCATTTACTTAGCCTACAGACAATGGAATGCAAGAAATGAATTTTTATAATAAATTAATAGAATAGATCAAAATATCAAGATTGCATTTAGATGTAAAATATGGCAATAAGAATTATATAATGATAATTTATTGAATAAATGATGTAATAGAATTGAAGTCACAGCATATCCAATCATCAATATTTCTTTTTAAACCAATATCTTACCATAGATATCAACCAAAATCTTGACGTACATAATTATAATACATGAAGCTGGGGAGATTATCACTTGGAGAGTCACTATAGTAGGTTATTCGAACAAAAACCTAGGAAATTATTTAACAAGCTACCGCAGTTTCTTAAATCTTGAAAATATCGAACTACTGTAAAAACAACTGAAAAATATTTAGTTGAACTCCTTATAGTATGGAAGAGTTCCTTTCAGATCAGAATAAAGCCTCACCTCAACTAATTGAAATTGTAAGTGTGTTAACTAGTGTATAATATTGCATGGTAATATTGTACATAATTTTCTTTGTAGTGGCGAAGGTAATATTGTGGAAGATATCCATAATGAATTAAAAAACTTGAAGTTGTCACAACCACATCTATTGAAAACCGTTCGATTGTAACACCATTATGAATCTCAAACAAACTAAAACTAAAGTAAAGATTAGCTTAATATATACCCTTATTATTGGGTATTTCTTTAGAAAAACTACCCCTATTTTGTTGATCCGTTTTAATTACAACCTTCCTGAACACAGAATTATACTATTGGCTGAGGGTGAAAATGCCTCTCATAGGCTGACCTTCATTGAAGGTCTGTGATTGGCTGAAGGCCCTAACAAGTCACGCCCACTGGTGGGAGGAGCAACAAGGAATAATCAGTGTCAAAATCAAGAACCAAAAAGGAACAAACAAGAACAATACACAAGTAGGCTAGAATTAAAGAATTAAAAACATTGAAAAAAAAATTAAGCTAAATGATTGGCTGACAAGTCACGCCCACTGGTGGGAGGAGTATCAAGCAAAAATACGAGTCAAATCAATAACTAAAAAACTGTGAACATCCAGAAAGCAACAAAGAAGAAAAATACGTAATATTTAATTGAATCAAATTAAAACTAAAAAATTAGAAGCTCACTGAAATGCAGTCAAGGTCAACCGAGAAAAACAAGAAAGTACCGTTATTAAAATGTAGGCCAGAATTATGATGAGAATAAGTTAGTTAAGTTAGTATTGAATTGGCAGAAATAAATTTGATCATTTAAACTACTATTGTAATCGTTTTTCACCAACCCAGTTATCTCCAAAGCTTCTAAAATGTTCAGTTGTCTGCATTTGCCAATCAAATGCAGAAATTCAACATCTTTTTTAGCCTTGAACTTGTGTCCATTAGCAATGAGGTGCTCTGCAAAATTTGATTGGCAAAGGCAGACAACTGAACATTTTAGAAGCTTTTTTAAAGCAGTTTAGAAGCATGACGGTACTTTGTCATGTGAAATAAATGATTTCGAATTTTGAAGAAAAAGACAGAAGGAAGAGGAGAAGGAGAAGAATAAGAGGAAGAAGAAGGAGAAAAATAAGAAGAACATGGAAAAGAAAAAGAAGAAACAAATAAGTAGATGAAGCTGAAGCCGAACAACCCGTGTTATTAATTTATTATAATAATGATTAACGAAATTGTTTTGCAAGTCTGTGCCATAAGAGTTAGAAGCGCCTCTACAAAGCACGGGCAGCAGACTAGCTGCACTGCAGTGTGCGGTCAACGACACCAAGTTCCGAGAAGTAGAGCCAGCTGAGAGACAGCCACCGCCGCATCAACGGCTTCTCGACGGCGACCCGGCGACTAGAGGCATAGTCGCATCGAATACCAGGACTCGCCAGGATCAGGACACCAAGGAACCAGTTCCATCCAGACGGTCCTTCCCCCCCCCCCCCCCCCCCCCCGGCCTATCATTCCATTCGACCTGTCAGCCCCCTCTAACCCCTCCTTTCCAAACTACACTGACTTTAACACACAAATGCAACAGCACACATTATCCACATTTTCTTCGTCAGCTACCTTCACCTTTGCCTTGTTAACCTTTTTGTGTGTGCTAGGTTTCACTGCAAAACCTGCATTTAATATTTATAAAGTCAAAATAGAACTTATTTTAAAGAAACAACTTAGCACATAACTGTTTCTATTAATAGATTTGTATGAGTCCAAATATTTGTAAGCATAGGTTATGTTTACGTTTTGATTAAAATATGACTTGAATCTTCTAGAAAACACAATTACCAAGTTCAATTTAAACGATGAAGCACTTTGATTAATTTTATTTAATACTCTCCAAGGTAATCTGATTTTTTTAAATTGCATCACTGAAATTTAGACTACATTATCAGAAAAAGATGATTCAATTTATGTTACTATTAATTCTTTAGAAATATTTTGTTAATATTTTTTAGTGATTTAATAAAAATTATAGCACCTATCTTGTTAATATTTAGTGATTTAATAAAAATTGCAGCGTCTCCCTAAATAACTTGAAGTGTTCTATTCTGTTGGTTTCTATCTTTTATATTGTATCTATATTATATTGTTCGTTATTGTTATTGGTATTCAGTTACATTTATTCTGTTAGTATTAAATACTACTGATTATTCTAACAAGATAATAGATTTCGAAATTCTTTAGAAATATTTTGTTAATATTTATTGATTTAATAAAAATTTTAGCATCTCACTGAATAACTTGAAGTGTTGCATTATTCAATTAAATAAGTTATTCAAAAATATCTTGGCTATCCTATTTGTAGATAGTCGTTTCAGGGTTGAAATCAATATTTTAAGGAATTATTCAGTGAAAGATGATTTCATAACTGCTTAAGGATTACATGTTTCGGAATCATGAGGATATTGGGTATTGAGTAAATCTTTAGGAGATAGTAGAGCAGCTGAGATGAGATAATTCATGATTGTGGACAGTTTTCAACATATTTTTCAAAATAGCTAATAACAGGAGGAGGAAGAGGAACAAGGAGAAGAACATGGAAAAGAAAAAGATTTTTATCATATTATGTTAGTAGCCCATGAATCGATTCAACCCTCATCGACATCACCACTGACGTCACCCTAGTTTAGGATTAACTTGTCAAATTTATTATCCGAAAAACCTCACTACTGTAACTTGAAATATCAAACTTCAAAGTACGCTTTGGAATAAAGCAATTAATTATAAGTACTAGTCTAATTTATTATTAAAAAATGTTATTGGTTAACATGGAGCTATGAAGATTCAAACTTCACTGACCTCAAAGACTTTAATGAGCTTTTAAGAAACATTATGTATTAATGCGCTCCAATATCTTCAAAAATGCCAGGTTATTATCTGAGATATTTTTTAAAGCGTCATGAATACATAAAAAATGTCCAGTTATTTTGATAGTGCAGTAGTATCCAACAATAAAAGCATCAAAATATTCATTTTGATACATTGTTCATTTTTGGTTTGTCAAGTTTGAATATATCATTCATTTATAATTCTTACCTAAATCAAACTAGATTCAAAACTCAGCATTATGAGACAACTTTTACATAAAAAATAAAAAAAGGGCACAGGTATAAAAAAATTGATCATTTTTAAATGTCCGTGTAACAATAGGGAAGTGATAGCCTCGAGCCGTAGCAGGTATCTGTTCAATCAGATAGATAAGCTGCGTTCTCGTAGGTCCTGTTTGTAACGGTGACCGATTAGATTGGCCAGCAAAAGACACTGTTCTCTGCTGAAAATCACTTCCCGGTGGTTCGGAACCCACCTAAAACAGTAGGTCCAACTCATAAATCACCATCATCCAACTCATTACCCACGCACAAGTCTCAGACCTATTTGGGCTTCATCCTAAAAAAAAAAAATAGCTAATCATTGCTTTAAAATTTTAACGATGTTAGTAAAGTTTTGTGGCATGACGTACAGACTGGGTGTGATGTTCCATCCAAAGGAAAATAATAGAGACAGAGGTATAAATCTTCTATTCTTGAGGATGCGAGATGGAAACGAGAGGCCAAAGTCCTCGCAGCCAATTACAGCCAGAAATAATTAGGAATAAAACAACAGAACGGCCCATGGTATGAAGTTATCACAGAAAAACATCTTTATGGCTAACAGCATCGAAATTATTCAAACACGAGACGAGCGTGTCTGGAAACACTGCTGCGTTCCTATTTGTGAATTAGAAGGCATGTTAAAAGTTAGATTTCTTCTCATAATAGTGGAATCCTTTTTTTTATAATTTTCCTGAATTGAAATAGAACAGAAAAAGATTTATTTATTCGATAAGCCACATGCTAATCGAGAGTTCATACATACAGAAGAACGTCAATAATCCGGACCGTCGATAATCTAGATTCATGTCCGGAAAAAAATGCCAAATGTATGAAGACGATGTAGAACCAGTTGAATCAGATGAAGAAGTTGAAGACGATGTTGAAGAGGCAGGGCCGACCAGCGATCACATAAGACCAATTGAGATTGAGACATAAGACCAGACTAAGATTGGTCTTATGTGATCGCTGGGGCCGACACATACAGAGGCATTTACGGCAGCAGAAACTCTGATGACATGGTTCGAGAAACAGACAGAGAGTACACCTTTCCCAGCTCATTTGGTTAAAACGTATTAAAGACTTGGCTGCAAAAAAGCGAACAACTACTGCAATACAAAAATCAGTTAAAGACTTTTTTAAGAGCCCTCGCAATGTATAGAGTGTGTACATTCTTTAACTTCGTACTTTACGATTTGTGCTGTATTGTATTTTGTAGTATTGTTTCTGTTTCATTAAAGTACCAATGCCCGGTTTCTGAGTTGTTCATTAAGTTTAATGGATCATTAACCCAATGCTCCAGCATTGAGTTAATGAACAACTCAGAAACCGGGCACAAGTAATACACAGCAGCTTTAACCGTATTTGCCTACTGTTCTTCTTTACATACATATTCAAGTGAATTCTCAAGGTTTTAGTTAGGCCTAAGTTTTTATAATTTTATAGCATGTCTATTTTCGAAAATCCGGATTTTTTGATAATCCGGATGAGGTTTGGTTAATCCAATTAATCCGGATTATCGACGCTCTACTGTAGTTAGAGGGTCAAAACCGTCCACCAAAAATGAAAAGTCCCATTTGTTTCAGTAATTTCCTTGAATTTAGAAAAAGAGAACCAATAAAAGGTTGATAAGTCCGTATGAACAAGTTTTCATGGCAATGGATGGGCAAGTTATTGAATGAAAGGAGAAGGTTGTTGTCACATAGGATTGACCTCACCACAAATTATTCCTGGTAATTATGCTAGAAGCAGTTTAATATATCATTCACGATTCGTAAATAGAAATTATGTTTTGATGACCTCTACTGATGACGTTGAAGCTGACATAACATCCATGAAGTCAATCAAATGGAACCATAATTTATAGCAGTTATGCTATTATTGCATAGAAATTAATGCTATTATTTGTTATGTTTGGCTCCTCATATCTGGTGACTCAAGTATAGTATTGAAAATCAATGCTGATTTCTTCACTTAGAAGCCTGATTCATTAGGCTAAGTCGCCTTAATTGTATATTGTATTGTATTATCAATATTATATTGGTAATACCAAAGACAAAAAAAAACTTATAATATTCATATAAAATGCCATAGTGAATTGCGATTAGACAATGTTTACAAGACCTACAGTCCTTTCATATCAAAATTAAGCCTCACCTCAACTAATATTGATATAGTAATAATTATGGTAACTAGTGTATAAGATTGTAAAATTGTTAATCTGACTTGTCTTATACTCCTTAACTGGAGTCTCCAAGACGTAATCTACAAAGAAAAAAATAGTAAAAATGCACATATTTTTAAACGATAAAGTGATGACAGCAGCTTTCACCCATTCCCTTTACATCAGTAGTGGGAACCGCTGTATCTCAGCGGGTTTTTTGTTTATTCTGAAAATATTCCAGCTGTTAAAGAAACGACCCATTTGGATTCCCCACTCGTGTCTATTTGTGGCCCAACCAATGCTATGTTCACTGTTGACTACTAACAAGCAATACTGATTACTTGGAGACAGATTGGATAGGAAGTTGAAAGATTCTTAATTTCCAGTTGGATACTTAAAGGATTTCAAAGATACATAACAACTTACACAGGTTATTTTGAATCAGTCTTCCAATAAAAATATAAAGAACATAATTATTTATGTGTGAATTAACAAAAATTTAATCAATAAAATTTCTGTTTATAAAATGATTCCTTTCCATTGAATATTTATTGTATTCATGGATTTTTGTTCCATAACGATCTTCGTTGTTAATATTAACTTTTTTATTGTAAATTCAACGACTTGCAGCAAATTTAATTGTGAATAAATAATATTAACCTTTCAAGTGAATTCAACGACTTACAGTCAAATTTTTATTAAAAATAAGTAGTATTTCACTTACTTTGTAGGCCAAACGTTTTCGAGTTGTTGAAACCCTTATTCAAGGCCTTGAAGATGGGTTTCAACAACTCGAAAACGTTTGGCATACAAAGTAAGTGAAATACTACTTATTTTTAATAAAAATTTGACTGCAAGTCGTTGAATTCACTTGAAAAGTTAATATTAACAACGCAGTTCGTCATGGAACAAGAAATCCAGGAATAAATAATATTTCTACTCACTTTTGGCCCTTTGAAGATGAGTCTCCCTGACTCGAAAACGTTAGGCCAAAAGTGAGTAGAAATGTTAATTATTCACAATTAAAATCGCTGAATTTACAATAAAAAGTTAATATTAATTGTGATTGATCACTATTATCATGGAAACTGTATTTTTAAATACTGACATTTTCTGAGTCAAATAACTTTGAAAAATTCCTTATTCCAGCAAGTCATCCAGCTATTCAAGAAAATGTTATGAAGCGTGATTTATAGCAATAATGTACAGGTAATTCACAGGCTAATAATTTAATAAATAAAGTACTACAGTTGATAGAAACTCGATAACGCTATCAATAATATAAATCAATTCTGCAATTTTAGATTTTTTCTGAATCAGTTATTATACTTTAATTTAATGCAATCGTTTCTTTTGTTTGAATATTGTTATGGACGCTTTGAAGTAGTACAGCATTGCTACAGCTATAAACGTCTCAAGAATTCAAGTTTTCGAAAAATATGCTTACAAATATTTGGACTCTTGTAAAAATGTATTAATAGAACCAGTTTTGGGCTATAAACGTCTCAAGAATTAAAGTTTTCGAAAAATATGCTTACAAATATTTGGATTCTTGTAAAAATGTATTAATAGAACCAGTTTTGGGCTATAAACGCCTCAAGAATTCAAGTTTTCGAAAAATATGTTACAAATATTTGGACTTTTGTAAAAATGTATTAATAGAACCAGTTTTGGGCTAAAAGCCTGTTGATTCTTTCCAATAATTTGTATTTTGACTGTATCAATATTTTAATAAAATTATTACTGTACTAAATAAATTTATTGTAAAAAAATTGTGGTTGATATGAAGCTCATCTTGAATTGTACATGATTAGTAATAAAGTAATAATTATATTATTGTAATGAGTACCCAATAAAACGATTTTATAATAAAAGGGGAATAGGCCTACGTGCTTGCTTACTGACAAACCGTGAGTACTCAGTAAGTTTCAAAAGGTTTAGGAATACTTCTAATCTATTATAATTAGAGGCTATTAATTATTTATTGTAATAATTAGATTAGTCGGTTACATTCAAAGTAGTGAGTCAAATTCAGAATTTATAGTGTCTGCCTGAAGATGTAAGATTATAGTGTAAGACTGAAGATGGATTGCAGTAGCTTTGGAACAATACTGGAAATCCTTTCAATGAACATGAAGTAGATACTACATTTATGTATGCATACAATTTGTTAAAATTAAAAAGAATCTAATTTATTGAAAATTTTCCCACATTCTTTCCCAGACGACTGATTAAATAATTATAGCTGTTTTCCTTGAGCAGTTAACATCCTGTTTTTGACCACTGCCGTTGATTTGATCATTTCCATGTTGTCTGTTTTCATGGAGACAACATCGTGCTTTCTCTTTACGTCTCGGCGATAATTTTTGAAAATAAACAGAAAATCTCATGTTACCTTTCTGAATCGTATTTTCGACAGTGGAAACATTGTTTTAGTCGACTCCGTCTTGTAGCTTATCTAACATCTAGCGGTCAAACTGAGCTCAGTGGCCTTGAGCTAATGACGATATTGTCTGCTCAATATTTTTTGCTTTCTCTCTCATTAGTCCAGAAGAGAGAGGCAGAAGTGCTTAACGATAACCAAGGTGCAAAACAAAAACAAATGGATTATCTCAGTTTCGACAGACATATGGATTTTGACGAATGGGTGGATGTGTCTACTGTCTGACAAGAATAACAATAGGATACAACGTCAAACTGGAAATGGAAATTTCCATGTAGACGAGTCTTCTAAACCAGTCTGTAATGTCCAATTTGAGGACGGATATAACTTAGGATGAAGCCCACATAGGTCTGAGGCCTGTGCGTGGGTAATGAGTTGGATGATGGTGATTTATGAGATGGACCTACAGTTTTAGGTGGGTTCCGAACCACCGGGAAGTGATTTTCAGCAGAGAACAGTGTCTTTCTTGCTGGCCAATCTAATCGGTCACCGTTACAAACAGGACCTACGAGAACGCAGCTTATCTATCTGATTGAACAGATACCTGCTACGGGTCGCGGCTATCACTTCCCTATTCTGTTATTTTTCAGAGAAAATTTCTGGTAAATTTTTTTTTCGGAGGATAAAGTACACACATAGGTCTGAGACCTGTGCGTGGGTAATGAATTGGATGATGGTGATTGATGAGTTGGACCTACAGTTTTAGGTGGATTCCGAACCACCGGGAAGTGATTTTACAGCAGAGAACAGTCTTTTTTGTTGGTCAATCCAATCGGTCACTCTTGCAAAGAGCGCCCAGAAGATTCGTAGATTAACTCTGATTGAATAGAATACCTATTGATGATTGAAATAGAATAGAATACCTGCTACGGCACTCAGCTATCACTTCCCAAATATGACAATTTCATCGGAGATTGAAATGAGGACAGATCAATTTGAGGACTAATCGAACTAATTATAAATAAACAAATAATTAGTTGTTTTTCAAAGAAAAATTCTGATAAATATGACCATTTCATCAGAGATCGTAAGAACGGAAAACCTAATTCAAATAGAAGAGCATGATATACAAAGAAAAACATAACTCTATAATGTGGAATAGCTGTGCCTTTTCATCAATTGAGATAGAAATAATTAAAACTTGTGATGTTGAAGATCCATCTTGTTTCCACTAATATGTATTATAAACTTAAAAAACACTTTTAAATGGAAATTGACTCACGTTATGGCGTGACGGCCGTTTCGCTCTGTTGTCTAGAGCATCATCAGACGACCCACAGTACACACTCAGTGTGAGTGTACTGTGGGTCGTCTGATGATGCTCTAGACAACAGAGCGAAACGGCCGTCACGCCATAACGTGAGTCAATTTCCATTTAAAAGTGTTTTTTAAGTTTATAATTAAAACTTGTTTTTAAATACATCAAATTATAATTTATGCTTTAATTCTATGCATTAAATTGTTGGATTTAAATGGTAGGAAGCACCATCACGAAGGATTGATCAATGCACTGACCAACAAAGCTCCATAATTTACAAATATTCATAATAGCAATAACATAAATATCTATTGTTGAAAAATATTAATATTTAAAGCATTCCATGATTTTAATTAATTAAGAATTAATATATGATTACACTATTTTCAACTATTTAAAAATTTATCAATAATTTACAGTTTAATTCAATTCATACAATATTAAAATAACGGAAGTGACTTGAGAGGGAGCTGTCTTGCATTCCTAAAGGTATGAAAAGTGATAAGCTGATACAGACAACCTACATGAAATATTAGATCTTCTGTAGAAAAGAATAAATTATTTGAAAAGTATTACTACTAATTGAAATGATTTCCTAATTTTGTCTTCAAGATTGTTCTTCATTCATTTTCTCTTCTTTTTGAACTTTAATTTTCTTCCTCTGCTCCCCATCCCCTACTTATCCCAAACCATATTTTTTCTATATGTTTTCTTTCTTCCATGCACACCCCCAGCCCGGAGCTACTAGTTTTTGTATTTTTTTGTAATTATTCTGCTTCGTTTTTATGTTCTCTACATGTTTTATGTGTTTGTTGAATGTATAAATTCGAAAATTTTAAATTTGTTGAACACAAGACAAATAATGTTAAAATGAGACAAGTGACTCTTCATCGCTTATAGCTTATCGCTGAGATTTTCTCAGTTTAATGACTTTCTGGTAAGATCGTGATTCAACGTGGGTACGTGGCTACCTAGTGACTCATGGAGACAGAATTTATTACAGGTTACAGCTGTTGAGAAATACGCCAATATATTACGGCACCATTAGAGACTGAGTGAGTGAGTGTACTGTGTGGGGTAGGAGGTAGAAGAAGGAGTTAGCAGGAGGAGACATTTCAAGGGAAATATTGGTAGGAAAAAAGGGAAATGAGTTTTTTAAATAAAAGCAGCAAGAGGCCAAGAGCCAGGAACTTAGCTAATGACGTCACGTTCACAACGGTCGCAAATTATCAAAAAATAAGTCACAGAAAATCCCAAATCGATTTTTCAGAATGACTCACTGCATTGCACAAGCGTACCGGTTGTACGGTACAGTGGAATATTCGTTTAGCATAGAATTAAGTTTTTAGAGGGAGGGAAATAAATGCTGTCAGCCTCTATGTATTGATTGAGTCTCAGGCCTCAGATTATGACTTGATATCTCATTTATAATCATTCAATTATTTCTACTACACTTCTGTTATAGACTTAATGTAAAATGTTTAGACTGTATACATAGAATGTATAAAAATTATAAATAGAATTTATAAAATGAGAATGTATCAATTGAACATGTATCATACTTTATGTATACGGTTATGTATAATACTGCCTTTTAAAAGAAATGTGTTTTCTGCTACAGACACACACATCCAATATGGATGTATAAACACATCATGTTAAAACACATTAATATTATTATAATCCATATTGTTAAAACACATTAGGCATAAATATACCGATATTAATAAAATTCTTGTTGTTCATCCCCTTTGGTCAGTGAGTTAAACCAACCACTTGGCCCAAAGCAGAATGTTTTTAATGTTTCTGCAGCAGTGGTTTATATTTTATACTTCCTACAAAGCTGCAAATAAGCACATGAGGTGCCACGGGGTAGCCTAGAAACGCTCTTTTAATAGAAGGTTTTTTTTAACCTACATTGAAAAAAGCGATATTTACAACCTGTAAAAGAATCAGATGACACAAAAAATCCAGTTTTGATTTTTCCCCTGATTAGTCAACTGATTTTAATGTAACCACACAATCTTTCTGCAACAACTTTTGTTCTGCGACAATGCCGCACTGTTGCCCGTTGTTTGATTTTGGCCACTACGTACTTCAAATTGCAACAATGATATTAAAAATCAATTTAAAATTATGTTATCGCGGTGTTTATAATAATTATTACTCTACTAATTTCACTTGAGTAGAGTATTGCAATTACTTATTATCGATAATACTCAATTTTTAACTTAATTATATTCTCTCAGTAAGTCATAAACGGTAAACCACCGAAACTTATCCCTAAATACGGAAATCGGAAAATGAAAAAAAAACATCAAAATAATTTTTTTCCATTTTTCAACATCATTTTTCATTCTTTATCATTATTGTCATTTACTTTGTATTTGTTTCTATGGTGCCCTCCTAAGCCTGAAACGTGTGCTTGGGTGATCAGGTGAATGATGATCAAAATGTAAAACAGAAATGGGAATCGAACTCGTGACCGCAGACTAAGAGTAGGTAGCAATAAGTGCTCTAACGGACCACTGCTGCTGCTAACTGACTTTTTCATGCTATTTTTTTATTTTACAACTCAAATTCTCAAATTCATTTAGTTTTTTTTTTGCTATTACATAATTGCTATAATTTTTGGCAATAAATGAATGTCAATTTGTGGGATAACAGATAAATTATAATAATTATTCAAAAGAAAACTCGATTGTGCAGTGTGCATGTCCATGTGTGGGTGAGCGTTCGAATCAGGGCTGATACAAATATTCAATTCTATGTTTGCTGAGCCTGTGTGAGTGTGGTGTGGAGGCTGCTTGCTGGCTTTGGCTATGAGGCGCACAGCAGAGCACAAGGCCACACCCCGTTGCTACGTTGCTTTGCCTTGCCGGCCGGCCGGCTTCTCGTTTCTGCTTCTGCCCGTACAAGGTCGATGTGCCGATTCTCTAGTTCCCACAAATGCCGCTAGGTGCCAGCACTATACAGTCAGCTATCCACCTGGCAAGCCGGCGCCTTATATGAAATACCGTAATGAAAGGTACAGAACAGCAACAGCAGTTTGGTGTTCATTCATTCAAATTTTGGTTGATCATAAAATTTATCAGCCAAGTTTAGCTGGCTGGCTTAAAAAATCAATCGATACCTTTATTCTGTACGTAACCTAACTGTACTTTGCACAGTTATCAGCAGTTGATACTTTGTTTCATTCTTAAAGTGCTATCAATTCTTAATTTTTCATTCTATTAGTTACCAATACAGTATTTGGATCACTTTTTTCAAAATTAGCATTTTACAATGTTGAAAAAAGTAAAAATTATACATTTATACTCCCAGCACTATACACATTCTGTTATATCCCCAGCGCTCTCATATAGCCTAGTATGTTAGGTCAAAATAAGTATTTCACTAATTTCTTATAGCTAAGAATGGCAATAATAGAAAAAAGTGAAATCATATACAATAGATTTGATCTCCCATTAGTAACGCAAGGGTTTGTTAAGTTATTGTGTTATTTTTCATAAAAAATACACAAAAGAAAACGAATTGATAAAAAATGACTTTTAGGTCATTCTTTTTATGATCCTTTTATTTCACAAAATTTTATTATAATATTATTTTAGAAGCCTCGGTAATGAGAACTAAAAACACTAACAAATAGCCTAGTATTTTTTATAAGGAAGCTCTCTTTTTAAAATGAAAAATATTCATAGAGTGGTTCTGGCTTATTCTTTATTACTTTCAAACAGCATTTTTTTTTAAGAGATTCAGACTTCAGAAGAGAATTTGATATGAAGGAACATACAGATAAATTATCTAAAGACATATATATAAATTTCAGTAATCACTAAGAAACCGAGATTACTACCCGATAATTAACCTCATCGTCTTAACTGATCAACACGTACTTTTAAAATCCTCTGAATATTATCTTTTATACAAGTTTTGACATTAAGGGAATTCTTTTAAAAGAAATCTTTCAATCCCATACTATATTTTCTACTCCTTTCGTTTAATATAATTCCTTGTTTTTTCTGACCTTATAATAGAGTCAATATATAGTTCAGGATTAGGAGAGTCAATATATAGTTCAATACGATTGATATATAAGTGAGTTTTTTCTCAGTTAAATAAAAAATTGTTTACTTTCTTTCATGACTAGTATTTTACTCTTTTTCTATTCTGTATGTTAACAATTTTTAAATGTAGAATGTGGGAATAAATTCAATTCAATGTATATTGAGTCCCAAAAACTTCAAGTTGGCAGTTGGCAAACGACAGACATAAGAACCTCTAGCTGCAATAGATCATTTTTGATCAAAAGAAAAGAAGTCTCTGTTTCAAGTCCTCGGGCCCTCTCATTCATCTTATTGAGCCTTCATATGAAATAAGGTATCATTTATGATAATAATAACATATTTATTTGAGAGAAAAATTAATTTTTAATATCTCAAGTCAAGTATAATAACAAGTGATTACTAAGTAAATGATAATTATACAAATTCAATTAATATTTATCTTCAAATTCATTCATCAACATTATGATCTCATTTGAGCAATCAGCTGTCTTGACAATAGAACCACAGCCTTGGTGATGTGATACAGAGTGAAAGATATATTTTTTTAATTACCTTCATTACATGGACAAAAAACAAACGATATAAAAAACAAACACTACTACGGTTTGGTCCTAGACTGTCAGATGTGATACAGAGTGACTTTTTTGGAAAACAGACATCTAATAGACTAAGCAAATTGAATCAAGGGTTAAGACTGATGATCGTATTTAATTTTGCGATGGTGATTATCATTGAGAAAATTGAGTATGTTCCTCTTTGAAAGCGCCCTTATTTTTGGGAATGAGGTCTACTGTTCACAGAACTACTAGTATTATAAAATCATTAAAAAAAATTAATATTTATCTTTTATAAATTAAATCATATTATAAAATTATTGAAAACAAAAATTTACTTCAAATTAGGTAGATTCAACTCATAAGGAGCTTGTCTTGGTTTTTATGGCTCTGATCTCGCGGTTCCTTTTTCAGAGTAGTTGTGACTGACAATACATATAAAAATACTGGCAATGTTACTGTTTCGTAATTTATTTTTTTGTAATTTTAAAATTTAATTTTACATCATTTACTTCAAACTATTAATGTATCTATTGACGGTTTTCATAGTTAAGGTTAAGAATATCAATTTACCTGTATTATATTTCTTTATTTAGATATATTTTATTGTCTATATTACATCTTATTTCAATTCTTTATATTAATTCGTTTGTTTTTATACCATGTTGTACGATTTTGAACTCACTGCTGGCGAACAAGTTCGCTTATGCCAGTAGTGCCACAGTATGTGAATGTAACATCTATGAAGTGTATATATTGTATTGTTTTTTGTGGCAAAATAAGTCATTCATTCATTGTATAACAGTGTTGTTGCCTACCTTTGCGAATTAGTAGACTGGTGACTCGTCGGAGCGCTTCACGCGGCGACCGCTGAAAGAACTTGGGCGTCAGATTCGGTGGCAGCGTAAGTGGCTTCCGGGAAGAATCCCACGCGCTGCCGGGCGGCGACAGCACGCTGGGACTGAGGCCTGACCGGGCTAGGTGGTCCAGGTGTTCAACGGACGCCGGCCGCGGTTGCTGTCTGTGCCTTGGGTACCAGCCACGACCTGGACCGCCATTCAGTCGCAACAGCTCCGCGCCAACCATGGCTTGACCGAGACTTACTCCCGAGCCGACCGTTCCATGACCCGCCGTCATCCTATAACTCCCCGTCGTTTGCAGACCTCCAGGACGTGGAGCTGTCCTCGCACTACCCGGTGTCACTTCCGGGGTGCGTCTGAGAGGAGTGCGCGGTATATCGCAGCCGCGGGCGAATATTGGCGTCTCAGGTAGTGAACAGGACACCTGCATGTGTCTGCTCTCCTCACGTGGCGACTGGCCACTGCTACTGCATGTGTTCGTTCGTTTCTGAAATGTACGCCTTCGTGATGGTCCCGGTAATTCAGATGGCAGTGTTCGCCGCTCGGATGGAATCTGAAAATTCAAAAAAAATATTAGTTCCAACATCAATTTACAAAAAAATCCAATCACATACAATTTTAATTCAATTCTTTATTTCTCAACAAAGTCATTACAACTGACAATCTACATTAAGAAAATACAATAAAATATAAAAACTTTAACAAAATAACAGTAACATATGAAGTGAGAAATGACCTATCCAACTATGGTTACATGTACTAGGATAGGTCAAGTTGGGGAATTGGTAAGGATAAGGATGGGATCAGAAAGGTTGGATTGTATGGGAAAAACTATTCATCTCGGAAGAGAGTTCACAATCTGAAAAAGTATCTATGTCTAATCCAATTATCAATTTAGTAATTGAACATCTATTACTCATGAGACAATGGGGGGTGTGAATAAAGTTGAGTACGTTGAGTGAGTGGACTCTGTTTAGTGACTGGAGTCGACTGATAGGAAGATAGACTGATAGGAGTAGACTGATAGGAACAGCTGTGGTTGACTCAAAATGATTTCAAATCAAATTAATTTATTTGCAATAATACATAATAATTTTCAAACAAAAACAGAAGGAAAAAAATACTTGTTAATAAATACATGAAATAAAATATCTTCTTATTAAATAATCGTAACGGCGTTGCCAGCAAAAGCAAAGGTTTGTGTGCTGGCAACGAGCATCAATCTATAAGTACAACTGAAAATTTAGATACAATCAATTCATAGAAAATTTAGTAGTGAAAATTTTAGGTAAGAATAGTGTTTTACTGTCGTTATGGAATATGTTGGCAGTAGAAAGTATCTTAAAGCTAAACCAAAGTAAAAAGTATGTCTCTAGCTATTTGATGATGATATTTGATAAGCAGATTAAAATTGTGCTTGAGGTGAGACATTTATTGATTTTATCCATTCAACTATTTTTCCAATGGATTATTTGGTAATGTTACTTAAAATTATGTGTTCGGGTACTAGGTTAATGAATTTATTGCTGATGTACGTGATTTCTTTAAATTGAAGAAAAAGTTGTGGAAAATTTCTTGAAGTAAAAATAATAATAAATTTTTTTTATAAGTAAGGTTACTTGCGCAGTGAAGCAATACACGATGATAACCACCATCGCAAAATAGAATACATGATTTGGAATTGTGGTATTTACACTGCTCCATTCTGTCTTTCACTATTCCACAGCATTTGATTCCATCTAGTTGTTATCATCGAGTATTGAGTTCTAATTGATACATTTTTTCGAAAATCGATGCATTTTTCCCAAAAACTGATAAATCTTTCCAAAAATTTATAATTGATCAATGCAATTTTTTCAAAAATATTTAAAGGGCCTCAGGAATTCTATGATTTAAAAAAATGGCTTTCATTTTTATTGTAATTGGCTGTTTTAATGTAAGTGAGAATTACAAACACACATTAGGACTTTGTAATGATATTTTCATCTTTGACAACATATTTACTGTATGTATTACGTTATTTGTTGAATTTTGTTGTGTTAGTTTTAGCTATTTTTATTTTGACGATTGCCATAATTATAGTGTACAATTTCAATGCAAAATAAAGCAATTTCAATTTCATTTGTTCGTCAACATAATCAAACTTAGAGATTTTAAACATTAAATTCCATTTAGATGATATTTTATATGATCTTTATTTTGTCCAATATCTACCATCTATTCTTTATCTTTTTTCTCCTAATTGAGAAGGACGAAGGACAATTTTCATTCCATCTATCAGAATAATAATCAAATGCTGAATGATAATTATTATTCTGATTATTAATAATTATTATTCTATTGAAATACGCCAACTGTACCAGTAAACTAATATTTCTGAAAATGCAATTTTGGATAATATAGTAAGTGAATGTTGCATAGCAGTATATTTTTAAATTTAGACATATTCATAAAAACACCCTTTCCAGTTCATTTCAACCAACATTGCAGTCAGTGAGTTTCTATCTTTCTCTTTTGCTGAAGTACACATAATTACAATTCATTTCGGGAATATTTAAAAATTTATCATGAATGCCACTTTTGGAAGGAATGGAATATTCCTTCTAGAAGAATCAAGAGTTTATCACACATTAGATAGTATTGTCTATACTATACAGTATATTTAATCTGTGGTTATACGTATTTTGTATTTCAAGATTCAATAAAATTGTGGCTATGAATGTGAAGTCTACAGAAGATATTTAAACCATTTGTTGATGATTTGATGAGTTATAAGCAAGTTCTTTCTAATAAAAGTTTAAGTTCAGATTCAAAACTGATTTATTTAAAGGGAAATTCAATTGTTACTAATAATATTCTTGGTGTTGGCAATACAGAATTGAGAAATAAAGTTATTTTGCGATAAATAACAATATATTACAGGCATGTTCAAGTTTGATAAAGCCTTCGCTCATGTACATCATAGTATTAGACGATTTTTGTAAGAAACTTGTTGCTGGAGAAAGAACAGAGGCATTATGTTATTCACCTTACTAACTGATAAGGGTTTCAGTTCTAACGGAGGAGGACACAACCTGATTAAGAATAATTGTTATTTATGTAGTTGTATTTAGACTGTATTGTAATATAACCTGTATTCATGTCTGGAGTATTGGCACCTACTGCCAACATTGAAATTTACAAGATTGCTTTGAAAACTAACGACTGCTTTATTGACATTTTTCCCTATTTCATTCATTTGCCATTTTGTTATTTATTTGCCAGTTTCATGTAATTCATTTGACAACAAACAAGATAATAAATTGATAACTGTGTGGATAAAAGATAAGTCACTTAAGAGTTAGTTAATGAGTTGATCTCTTACAAAATGCAATTTATTTTAAATGTATAAAAATAACCAGTATTAATACACAAGCATGAGTTAAAGTTTTTTCATCACTTATACTGTATAGTTATCATAGGGGCAAAATTTTGTGTGGAAGATGACAGCAAGTTGATTAAGGGTTGTGATTTTCTACAATACAACACACCTGTTCTATCTATCTATTAACACAAACGTTGTGAAAAAAGTGTCTGATAAAATAATAATATAGTTTGGATTCAGGCCTCGACGTGACTTACTGTTTGTGTCCCAATAAGTGCACCCAATATAATATAAAAATGTATTCTGATTTAATATTTTTGGAATTTTACGATTATGGAAAAACTGTCTGATTAAAACTAATAAAATCTTGAAATGTTATACTTAAATAGAATAGTTTTATGTGGAAGCAAAATAGTAATAGATACTACTAATAAATGATCATCATTTTCAAGTACGGTAAACGAGTAAGTTTATTATTAGTAGAAAATTGATAGACTTGATGCCCTCTGAATATTTGCTAGATCTAAATAATAGCAAGTATTGTATAAATAGAAAACAACGGCTTTGAATAAGCAGAAATTACTTCTTCAAAATAGATAACCAGGAATTGAGTGAACAATGCTAAGCAGTAACTGGTACTTGGATGATGTATGATATTGATTTTTTGTAATGAATATTATATTAACTTTGTATGGTACACATAACTTGTAATTCATTGACTGCAATCAATTCTAATTGAGAATAAATAATAATTTTACTCACTTTTTGGCCAAAGGCCTTTGAAGATGAGTCTCCATTACTCGAAAACGTTTGGCCAAGAAGTGAGTAAAATTATTATTTATTCTCAATTAAAATTGACTGCAAGTCGTTGAATTTACCATAAAAAGTTTTTTTTTTAACAACGCAGATCTTTATGAAACAAGAAATCCAGGAATATTATATTATTTTTAAGAAATTTATGTGATTTAAACTCTATGCTCCCACAGCAAACAAGGTTCTATATCCTTCTGCTGTGTGGTGCCAACTGAAATTATTTTTCGATATACTAAAATAATCATGTCAAAGATCGCACAATGATTTACAGGGAAACAGTTAAAGACAAAAATAAAATTTTATCAATAAAAACAGTTAAACGAAGGGGACAGGTTTGTTCAGATTAATTAGGAAAGGCAAGATCTGACAGAATGAAAAGGTATTGGGAGAAAAAGAAAAGCATAGTGAACAACCAAAGAAGGAGAACTAACAAGAGAGACTAAAGTGATCCTATGTGGTCATAAAATAAAAAATAAAAATTATCATTCAATTTCATGATTTGTTATCGATACCTTTTGATTTTTATTAGATAAAGGTTTAAATACCTGGGTTTTGATATCCAATAATTAAATATGATTATTATTGTATGATAATATTTTGGCAATAATTCAATGAAGTGCGACTTGAAAACAACAAACCTCTTTGCGTGATGCTGAGTGCTGGTTTTTGTGGTTGCGCGTGAATCCAGCATCCATGGACCGCGTTTTGAGACTGGAGGTGGCGTCGCGGTGCGGAGGCGGCTCGGGTGGTCGGTTAAGGAAGCGGGAGCCGATCGGATCGCTGGCGGGCGGCTCCACACACCTATAGAACGGCTCGTCCGTCTTCACTGGACTTGGACGGAGGATGTCCGCATACTCGTCCTCATCTTCCTCAACTGGCGATGGTGGCAGAGGCCCGAATTCATGTTGTAGCACTTCCACCTTCACATTGAACTCAGCGGGTGGTTTTTCACTTTTTAAATCATCACGTTTTTCATTCTCATGCTCGTCTTCGATCTTCAATTTCCTATCTTCCTCAAGTACAGGAATCACTTGCGCTTCTTTCGCCTTATTCCACGGATTGAACACAGCTTTCTCCTTGCCTATTTCAACATGCAAAATCATTGTCCCCGTTGAATTCTTCTCATTCTCTTCCATTTCTCTTCCACTCAACGACTCCACGTCACTTTCCCTGGAAGAAGGCGGTGGAACAGGCGGCAATAGCTTCTCATCGTACGGTTCAGAAGGCAGATCTTTATCATAAACCTCAACGGGCTCTTGGGGTAAGGCTTTATCATAATCGATACTATCAGGCTCCAACGGTAATTCTTTCTCATAAAAACTATCTGGCTCCAACGGTAATGCTTTCCTGAACACACAGTTTTCTTCAAGTGATATACTCTTTCTTACGGGTCTAATAATAAGGTCTGGCTGTAACGTTACTTCTGAGGTTTCAGTCCTTACTGGATCAGCAACAGCTTGAGGTTGAGATATTACTTCTGAGGTTTCAGTCGTTATTGGATCAGCAACAACTTGAGGTTCAGATATCACAACTGATTCATCTTTAATTTTTGATTTCTCGCTCTCCGGCTTTATCTCTTCAGCCTCTACATTCTCACAAACCACTTCCACAGCTACATCTTTGGCGGCTTCGGCCACCAATTCACTCGTCAGCTCTTCTGGTTGAATTTGTGTGCTGATTTCAGCTTTGCTGACAGTAACATTTTCACTTTGTTTTTGTTCGTTCGTGGACGGTTCAATACTTGAGAAATCGTCCGTCACTTGGACACCGACGTCTATAGACACCTTAGTACTACTATCTACAACAGTTTTACCCTGAGATTTGTGTTTGACTGTGTTTAATTCGGGCGACAGACGCTCGTCGAAGTGACGTCGTGCTCTGTTTATCGTCCTATTGTTGTGCGCTGAGGGCGACGTGTTGTCGTCGATCAGTAAGCTGGGCAATGAGACCACTTTGAGCATGGGCGGAGGAGTTGGCGGAGCAAAGTCGGGAGGATCGTCGTCCAGTCCCTCAATGAGGCCATCTTTCAGTAGCGACTTAATGTTGTCGAACGTCGAGCTGCACCTGAAACAATAGAACAGAATAGTATTGCCATTTTCCATTTTATTTTTCCAATTTAGTAGTCTGCAAACGTCAATTTAAATACCAGTGAAATTATTCATAAATAAGATTCCAATTCAATTCATACAGTGCAAAATTACCAAATCCATCATTCATTTGATAGATGAATGGGTGAAAAGTAATGTTTATTTCAGATTATCACATTCCATCATGTCAAAAAAGGTATCAGTTGTTTTAGAGTTGTTAGCTGTCTCTTATGGGGTTCATTTATTTCTTTTCTTTTATTTATTTCAGATTTCTTTTCGTTTATTTCAGATTATCTCATTCCATCATTTGAAAAAAAGGTATAAGTTGTTTTTGAGTTGTTAACTGTCTCTTATTTATTAAAACTGTATTTATTCATTTTATTTTGCTCTCTCTTTAAGTTTACTTTTCTTGTTTATTTCTTTTTGAACTCACTGCTGGCGCTCAAGTTAATCTTATGCCAGTGCTTGGTGCCACAGTTTAAACGTTTTTAGTTCTATAAAATGCATTACGGTACAGATAATATTTTTGTTTTTGAATTGTATTACTTCAAGTGTTGTAACTGTTTTTATCTGTATTTTGAAGTGGCAATATTATTATTATTTATTACAAAATAAATAAATAGATTTGCTGATAGTCAAGTTAAGCTGCAGCTATCGAGCTAGGCTTGCGCAGCATGTGACATGTAAATTCACTCGAACTAAACCAATTTATCAGCTCTTTATCAAGCGTTCGTTCATCTATAAAAACATATATTACAAAACAAATACACTCTACTCAACATTTTGTCTCCGAAAACCTCAAAACAGAGCCAGAAACACAATCAAGTAAAGATACAACTTTAAAAAAATAAACATTCTCCTTTAAAGAGATTACAATTTATACAGTATATAATAGTAAAACTACATCATAAAAATAAAGAATACCTATTTTAAATTGTTACAATATTTTTCTAAAACTTGCGGTTTAGGAGGCAGTTCACTTGTGCAATTCATAATAATTCAATCAATAAATCCATAATTTATTAGTTAAGTTCAAGACAGGGTATTATGCATCTAATTCATCCTCTAAAATATCACTGGCTCTTAAATTGTTATCAAGAACTATCAATTTATTACCGCAAATTCTGATACATGAAAACTCTAGAATTTTCATTTGCTTATTCTTGTTATATGGTCCAGTTATTCTAGCAATTTCTTTGGTATTTTATCATCATTGCTCACAATGCATAATCTAATGCATTGGTACAATCTATTATTTGCTATGGTATTGTGTCTTGGGTGGTTGTGGGATTACAATTCTGCAACCTCTCATACTTCTCCATGAAAAGATAATAAAAATATGTTTGAAAAAACCCGTTAGGTATCTGACTGAATTGTTATATAATAAATTTGGTCTTTTCAAAGTTGATACTTCATATGAAATAAATCTAATGAAGTTTGTGTATCTAAGACGTTTTGAGTTTCCCTTAAAACCGACATTCCACTCGTGGTGGTGGTGGTATGAGTAGATTGAGGGAGCCCTACACATAAACTAGGACAGCTTCCTATGTTTTACCATCAGGTATATCGGGGACACCCACTTACAACTTGTTTAAAAAGAAACTATTGCCTCCACAAACAAATTAATATTTGAAGAAAGATATGCTATGTTTAACTGTTCATGATGATTAAATTTTTATTTGCTCAATGCCTTTTATAAGTGTTTCCTTGGTTAATTAAAAAAGGTTATATCAATGTGAAGATAGCCTATTTGGTATTTTTCTGATTTCTGTGGTTTTATGAGTGGTATATATCGATTTCTATGGGAGAATCAGTATAATTATTATTATTACTACCGTATTATAAGAGATTTGCGTATATATTCTTACTTGAACACTGTTCTTTAAAATTTAGGTTCACTTATTTTGAAATGCTTTGATATTTCTATATAAGAACACTTTGTGCATTTTGTTTTAAATAAACCTAACCTTTATTAAAAACAACTACACTGTGTTAAGTGGAAGAGATCTGCGCCCTCTTAGGAAAAATAAAGGCAGTTTTTCTATTCTACTGTATCCTGTGCTATACCATGTTTTATTTCTATGAAAAAAATATCTGTTCTCATACTGGTGCTATAAACTCCAGAATCATGAGTTCAATACTACATTGAAAACACAAATTTACAATTGTGCTGGTTGTCATTTATTCTCAAAAGTTTAATTCCTAATAGCCATACAGGCTGGAAAGGGGTTGGAAAGGTTTTCATCTAGACTAAATTAATTAATACAATAAAATGTGGAAAACAACAGATTTTCCAGACGAAATAACTGCCTTCACAGAATTTGAAATAAAAAACTCATATTTATCACTCTACTTTCTTCTATTTATGATCTTATTTCAACTTATCTTATTGTTATCCTGAATTCAAAATATTCTAAAATATTACAGTGAATTATGCTCTACATCCTAGTTAAATTGCCAATTTCCTAACAGCATTGTTTCTTCCATTAAGAACTGCACTTATTAAATTTAACTTTTTAGAATAAATCACGTCATTGCAGTCGTTTATAAGGAAATAATGATAATTATTCACTCACATTTAGAACGAAATCTTTTGGCTGTCACGCCATCTTCCTGGTTGTCATTTATTCTCAAAAGTTTATTCCTAATAGCCATACAGGCTGGAAAGGGGTTGGAAAGGTTTTCAACTCCACACCATATTGTTTAATTAATTTTGTGTGTAGTGTCAGAGTTAGGTTTAATTCCTAATAGCCTACATGGCTAATCATGGTTGGAATGGTTGACAATTTTATACCACATTATTTCATTTAGGTTTTGTGAGTAGTGTCAAAAGTTAAGTTCAATTCCTAATAGCCTACATGGCTAATCATAGTTCGAAAGGTTTTCAAGTCCACATCATATTATTTCATCAAAAATTTGTTTGGATCTTGTGTCAGAGTTCTCAGGTCGCACCTGACAATTAACGTGTCCTCCAAAACACGGTATTAAAATTGACTTAATATTGAGTATGTATAAGCCAGTTTCGACTGTGACTCTTCAGACCTCGACATCATGTTTTAGTCCAAAGATCCTACTTTGCGAACGAGGAATGAGGTAGGTTGCGATTACTTTCCTCAGAGCTAACAGAGCTGTAACTATGCCAAGCCCACCGAAACAAATACTGAAGCTCTATACTTGTCAGTCCACTCCCACCTTTACACAGGATCTGGCTGCACAGGTGAGTGTGCAAACTGACTAGCACGCCTCTGAGCTACTTCCTGCCTCCAAGCCAACAATAGACAGAGCCGTTTGGAATGAACAAAATATTGAGGATTAATGAAGTTGTAATTCTGGTAAATACAGATTATAATTATACATTTTAGAAGTGATCACTTACATAAAGAGATATCCAATACATATTCAATACGTTGAACATGAACACAACACCAGAGGCCACAACAGAGATCTTGCAATACCCAGGGTCAACACAACTTTTGCACAAAAATCTGCATTGTATGTTGGCTCCAAACTATTCAATAAGATGCCAGGTTTTTTGAAAGATGTAGTAAATTTATCAAAATTCAAGAGCTTAGTAAAAAATGGTTGATAGAAATTAATTTCTAATTTCTTCGGTGGTTCGGAACCCAGCTAAAACTGTAGGTTCAACTCATCTTTCTCCATCATCCTACTCATTACCCACGCACAGGTCTCAGACCTATGTGGGCATCCTAAAAAAAAATTACATAGAATGTGAAGTATTTTACAACACTTGAAAACTCATGTACAGTAATGGCTTTGTTAATAATTGAATTATTTGTTCCCATATAGTCGTTTAGGTTGTTTTGACAACACAACAAGGTTGTTTAGGTTGTTTTGACGTTTCAAGATTAGACTGGATAAATTTATGTCTAGTACAGTAGTGGTAGTGGTATTAGTATTTGTAGTTATTATCACATATTAGTATAGTAGTACAAACTACCTTAGTCATGGTGGTGAATTAAGATTAGACTGGATAAATTTATGTTTAGTACAGTAGTGGTATTAGTATTTGTAGTTGTTATTATCACATAATAGTAGTAGAAACTACCGTAGTCGTGGTGGTGGTGGTGGTAGTAGTAGCTTAGTATTAGTGACGGTAATTGTAGTACTGAATTCAGCACTATATTCATAGTTTGTGTTGGATTTCTAGACTGTTCACTCCGATACATATTTTATATAGTGGTATGATCATATTTATCTATATTGCCTTACATAGAAACTAAAAAATTGTATTCTCAATTTGCTATGTTTTTGTTTTATTTGGTTCAATAAACTCCTCTGGGCAATTGCAATTTTCTAAGAAAAATGATTATTATTAATATTTTCTAAATGTTGATGTATTCTGTTACTTTTTTATTGTTAGGTTACCTTTTCATTTCGCCAAATTTGGGCGGCGACAGTCGATTTTTCTTTGTGCTATTTATGCTGCTCTTACTAGAGGCGCGTGACACGGCACCCTGCAACGGCTTGCGCTCCTTGCGCCGGCCTTTGCGTATTATGTACGTGCCTCCTGAACTCAAATCGGACGCATTAAGCTCGGGAGGCAACGTGATCGAGGACTCATCCTGGCGACTGGTGGCCATCGAGTCAAGATGTGAGGAATCGCTGAACGGAGACAGCGAGCCGTCCTCAGTGCCCGTGGGAGGGTCAGGCCACTCGTCCTGGTCTTTTAAACGCGTCATAGATCCTGTACCTGCAAAAAAGAGTTATTAGACTTTTAAAATAATTGCTTATTTTAAAATATATGGAAAATAACTATTGATAATACTTTGCTAGTAAATTTAACACTTACTTATTAGTGTGATGGCCATATTGCATTGTTTTGCTTTAGAAATAAAATTAAAACTTTTCTTGCTGGTAACTCCAAAAAAGAATTATCTCGGGAGTACCTAATTTCTCTTGTCTTAGAAGAATTGAGTTTAGTTTGAATTTTACTTTATTTTTATAAGAGAAATAAAACATTTATTTATTTATTTTCTCAGACACGGCTGGAGGCCTAATACTCAGCCGTGTCTGAGGATACAGGTACATTTACATGGTTCCTGTGAAATCCATTAAATGTAGACGTGAATAGATTCTAATCATTTCATGCTTATACAATTGAATATAATTGATTCATATTTTCGAACATCCGTTCATTTTCATATCTTAATCAATCAATTTATTTACAGAATCATTACAACAAAGAATCTTAGTTAATCTTTTAACTAAGTAATATAAACTTGAAATAGCTTATGACTGTAGTGGTAAATAGCTTTTGGATTGGATGGGCACTTTTCTTGTTGGATTCCACCTTTCATCTAATTTTAAAGTGTTGGTTCAATATAATAAATGTTTTGTAATACATGAAGTTAATGGCCACATTCTAAAACGTTTGACAAGTAGGGTTCGTGGTACCGAACTCTAAAGCTGAGTTCACAATATTTTGTTAATACTCACTTCTATACCCAAATTTGATTATCAGCGACGTTTATTCTTTTCTAGGATTTCTTGTTCCATAACGATCTGCGTTGTTAATATTAACTTCTTTTGGTAAATTGAACAACAAAATTTACTGAAAGTTGTTGAATTTACCATAAAAAGGTTATTCTTTGTTGAAGATACAGTTTATTCGTAATTTGTTATTTCTCAAATGCAGCTCTCGACACTCACTTTATATTTGGCATTGTGTGTGTGAGAGAATTTTTTTATTAGTTTAACTTCATTCACATGAGAAATGAAAATTTACATGTGGTTAATTATTGATTATTATACAAAATATTAGCATCACTGGATGATATGACAACAATTAGAGATGGCAATCACACAAATATGGAAGTGTTAAATTTACTAGCGAAGTGAATTTTTCAACAATTATTCATCTTTAAATAATATCAAGTAAAAATAGTAATTTAGAACTACATCAAATCTGATATTTGTTTGAAGAATTTTTTCAAATGTCTGTTTTCAGAAAAAAAAACTAAGCTATTCATAGTAGTATATGAATAGTATTATGAAAAGTAGTAGTGTATTATGAATGATGCTTTTAGGGTTTTTTTTGAAAAAAATTGAAAATTTGTGGTGGCCCTAGTACTTTTGTCAATATATTCATCCTTTTTCCTTGATGATTACCAACTTGATTTACTAACTGATAATATAATTGATGAATAATTAATAACGATCTTTCACATATGATGTGATGAACGCAGTTCACAGTAATAGGGATAATTTAGTAAATGTATAGTCAGGCTAATATGAGATTCCAGAATTAATTCGATGATGCCTGAAGCATAAAATTAAATTCATTCTCAGCTCAATATGAAAAAGACATAGTTACTGGGACCCAGTGAGGATTAATATAATAAAATTTAGGTTTAGGTGATTCTATGTTTTGTCAATGCATTTTTGTTTTATAACAGAAATAATTTTTCATTTTATTAATTTATTGATGTCTGATGCTTTATTCAACTCCTGAATATGAACAGTTACAGAAAACAGTTTAATGTCTTGTGTGTAAGGGTAATGAGGTGAATGAATCTTTAGTAAATTTTGTAATTGTGACAAATTGCTGAAAATGAGTATTTTTAGAAAGTATTTGTGTCCAGCCATAATATGGGGGACACAACATATGCCAGACTGGACAATCGACCATTTGACCGCAGGCAAAGCAGTTGATCAGTTTCAAAATCTCAAACTTTATTTGTTCACTGTTTATTTAGGAGTTAATAAAGCCTTTGAAGATGAGTCTCCATGACTTGAAAACGTTTGGCCTGAAAAGAGTAAAAATATAATTTATTCTCAATTAAAAATTAACTGAAAGTCGTTGAATTTACCAAAAAAATTAAACATAAATGTATTGAAAAACGTATATAATCAATTAAATATGAATTTTATTGTATTAATTCCAACTGAGTACCAGTAACTGCGATTTTAAGGTGTGAATAAATATAATTTAAGGCATCAGATATAAATTTATTAATATATTTGAGAATTACCTACAATTCCAGCCAGCCTAATTTATTACAATTTTACTTAGTCATCCTAATGGCTCCCTTTTACTACTGTAACAGCATCATCATATTTATTCTTGGATTTCTTGTTCCATAACGATCTGCGTTGTTAATATTTACTTTTTATGGTAAATTCAACGACTTGCAGTCAATTTGAATGCAAAACTGACTGCAAGTCGTTGGATTTACCATAAAAAGTTCATTTATTTACTTACAAAGGCAACTTTATAAACGTTTTTCAAGCCTAGTTGAAAGTGATGATTGAAATGGCATGGTACATACACATATGAAGTGAAAGACTAGTTACTCAATTGTGAATGACTCTTCTTACTTATTAAAGTAATTATTGATGGTTTGTCTATTCCACATATTTATATGAGTATTGGACCAGATTCGTAGCCTTACTTGTCACATTTTCAACAGTACTACAGTAAAGCCACTAAACCGATCAGTGCTCGAATAAGTGAGTTTAATTGACAAACCATCAACTTCATTTACTTTTGTTATTCAGTTCCACATTTATCAAAAATCTATTAAAACGTTGTTATCAAACATTATTAATAAACATTATTATTAATTATATTCTAAATAAAACTTGTTAATTTATCCCTACTGGGTCCCTGTCACTGTGTACTGTATTACATTACTGCTGTTGCCAATACCAGAATAATAATTAATAATCTAATATCAAAGCTGACACTGTATTTCACTTGTTTTACTCATATGAGATGCTAGAGGGATGCTGACGAAGCTTCTTTTCAGAAGTGAAATGCATCCCTTTAGATCTCCAATATAACTGACACTGTATTTCACTTTTATATATTGTTTTACTCACTTATATTGGAGATGCTAGAGGGATGCTGAAGAAGCTTCTTTTCAGAAATGAAATGCATCCCTCTAGCATCTTCAACATAAGTGAGTATTGGAGATGCTAGAGGGATGCTGACGAAGCTTCTTTTCAGAAATGAAATGCATCCCTCTAGCATCTCCAACATAAGTGAGTAGAACAATATATAAAAGTGAAATACAGTGTCAGTTTTAATATTAGATTGTTCATTAATTATTTCATCATGGAAAAAATCACAGAATAAATAGTAATTCAAGAAATTCTCAACAGTCTATACACCGGAACTCACCAATTCCATCCTAAATTCTACTTACTTGACCTATCAGTGGACCGTCTTCTCCGTCGGCCAATAACTTTGGTGGAGCCAGGCGTGAGCAGAGCTTCGTCATCCATGTCCAATGGCACTTCCCACGCTATTGAGCCACGCTTGGTGAGAGGTGGTGGGGGAGGGGGTAGCAATTCTTCCAGGGAATCGTCAGAGAAGTTGGCAGCATCGTCGTCACATGTTTCTGTAACTATCCTCAGCTGCTGGGTGATCGCTTCTCCTCCTCCCTCCGCTGGCTCTTCTCCTCCTCCTCCACCTCTTCTTCTCACCTCTCGATGCCTGTCCATGGCCGTTGGTAACGTCCTAAACAATTAATTTAGAAAATCTTATATAAAAACAATTAAAACATGACATACAACCTATTTTGTGATCATCCACACACAAATAATATATTTCTATCTATACATCCTGCCATAAACACCTCTCATATATCCATACATCCTCCATGACTCACACTTTCATCTATACTTATTCTTTTGAGTAAATACATCTTTACTCAAGGAAGGACACTGATTATTGTGTTTTGTCAACTAGATTATGCAAATTCCCAAATACTCCCTTATTAAAGAATTTATTCTACGTAAATGCATTCAAAAATAATGAATATGATATTTACTCAGTAGTTGCCTGGCCAAATCATTTCATATTTCAAAAAGAGCAAGATAAATATTGTTGACTATTTGTCACCCAAATCATGCATTTTAACATTACTCATCACTGCATCTATTTCGCATTATTCATCTTGATCATTTCTCAAGTTTGTAGCTGACATTGAAATGCATTCAGATATAGAAATAGAAACTCTGTCCTAATTATTATCATTTTAGATTTTTAAGATTTAGACAGGATATTGTATAACAAAAGTAATATTCCGCTTTTTTCAGTTAAGTTCTGACTTTAACCAAATAATACCCTTGTTTATTGATAAAGAATGCACCCAAGCACCTTTTTCTACAACTTAGTATAATTTAATTAATAAACTTATATACACAGTAATATGAACACTACTCCAAAAATGAGAGATTTCAGAAGATTTGATATGATTATTGAGATTTTATGAGCTAGTTCATGAAATGTTGCAAATTATCACCTAAAAAAAGTAGTATTTATTCATGGTAATAATAACATTACGATGTTCAAAGTATTTCTATGTAAGTATAATATTTGTACGTTTTTATGTAAGTCGACATTTGTAAGTGCTACTAATAGAATGAAAGACTTTCAATTAATTATTCTGAATTTGAAATGTAATAAGATATTCGAATGTAATGGCCAATAAAGCATACGCATACATACAATGCATCATAGTAATAAGGATCCTGTTTTCACAAATTTAGAATTATAGTAGACTCAGGTCTCAGGTCAAGTTTTCCAAATAATTTTTTTTTAAACTTGACGTTGAATGCATTCTAACATTCTTCAACTTCTTGTTCCATAACAATCTGCAGTCAATTTTAATTGTGAATAAATAATATTTCTACTCACTTTTGGCCAAACATTTTCGAGTCATGGAGATTCATCTTCAAAGGCCGATGAGCCTCTTTTGCCAAATAACAGCTTTTTATACTTACACATTCAATTCTCTCAGAATTGAACAACTAATTGAATAATATAATACCTGGGAGGAAGAGGGTTCATCCATTGTAGAGAGCCATCATATGGTAAGCTTCCAAATCTCACAGCCGGATTCACTGATTGGTGATTTGGATGATAGTTGGCTGGGATCGTTGGTCCATTTTCCCATCCATATGGCCTCTGGTGTCTTGTTTTCGGCTGTTATGAACAGAAACAGAAGTTAATAAAGATATTAAAATACTTATAACCCTACATAAGCATATTAAAAATGTGGTAAACTATTGAATACAAAAACAACTAATACATTCTAAATGGCTGATTTGCTTGGACGAATTTATTGCACCAAGGTCTGCAAAAAAATATGTGAACATCAATAAATTATAAGTTAAAAGATTATTAGTTATTTATTTCTGCAGTATACTTGATAGTTGAATATAGAACATGAACTATATATATGCATATGCTTCATTCGCCATACCCAGAAGTTTGAGTTTTCATTATCACAGAAAAAGATGAAAAATAAATAACAAACCATGGTTACATGAGTTTGAGTCAAGAAGTAAACATGAGAGCAAGAAAAAGCAGAAGAGTAAGTTCTTTGGCATAGAATTAAAATTAACATGAGGAATAAATATTTGCATTAGAACATAAATATAATATAGGGGAGAGATATGCGCTTGATATGTCAGTTCATATTTGGAGGCCATCAGAGATATCACTATTGTTCAATGACTGTCATATTATTTTTTAAACTATTCATAACTCTCAAACGGATGAGAATGAACATTCTTAGTTACAGTCTTAGTAATTATAGTTTTTTATAGTTATAGTTGTTTTGGTTACTAGTTTCTTCTAAATTCAAGTTCATATTATTATTGAGCTCATATATTCATATAACAGATTAATATTCATGTTTTCCTTCATCTATCTTATATTGTGTAAATTATTATTGAATTCTATAGTTGCAGTTGATTCATCCGAGTTCATTATAAACTTCACTAAACAAGTTACAGCAATTTTTCGTACAATACGTTTTATCACGAACTACTATTATATTCACAGTTTTTAAGAAACAAATGAGAATACATTTGATAACACCAAAATAATAGCAAATGACATATTTCCAGTCATATTCAATAAAAAACTCCGTATTATAGAGGAAATCAATTCTGAATACCTTTCAGTATTAAAATATTAACATTGAGGCTCATGAGATTGTTACGGTACTTGAAACATAAATCTGTGGATAATATATGGAAAATATAGGTTTGAAACTAAACTTTTTCTGGAGAGATATTGAAACACTAATAGTGTACTAGGTTGAGTGTAAGACAGGACTTTCTATCCTAGCAATACATATTTCAACATATTAGATATATTATTAACAAATAAATTAATAGATAATATATAACAACTAATTTATCAATGACTTTGATCTAATTCTAATTTATGACTAATTTATCAATACATCTATGATCCTAGCATTCTACCAGCGACTTCTCTTATTGTCTGCAACTTGTGAAATTCTTTATCATAAAACTCTGATGCTCACTGATACATTACGGCATTGCTTAAATGACATCCATTAATGCTCATAGTTAGTCATAAAGATAATGTTATCTTAGTTACTGTTATACTGTTATTTTAGATAGTCATAGTTAGTGATATCATATAGAAAGAATTGTAATTTTACATGAATAAAGTAAATGTTATCTAACTTAATCTTATAGACAGGGTATGTTTATACTCTAATAAATTGAATTGAATTTCATTTCATTTCAGTTTGTAATTATTTTAATGGCAAGGTCGTTGACGGTTAGTGTTAATAATAACTGATGAATCATTTATTAGGTCAATTGACAGTAGAACACAAAAAAGGATACAGAAATTGGTGAAACATGACAATGTTGTTAAATGAAATATCATAAATAATTTTCTCAAAGCTAAGTGAAATCACTTCTTGAGCTTTTTGTTAACAATGGAGCAGAGCAAAGAAATGAAAAAGTTATTCAGATTCAATTTGCATTAATCCAATTCAGTAGCATGAAAATACTTTTACTATGCACAAAGAGTGTAATTCAGAAGAAGGAATTTCAAGAGGCAACTTTCTTGAATTTATTTGAGAAAGAATCAATAGCTTTGAATGCCATTGTCAAGCAAATGAGCATTCTATCAGCATGTCCAATATTCAATACTCTATCACTATTGTTGAGAGTCTTGAATGAGGGGGCTTTCAGCAGTCCTCATTCCAGTTTGTGTTCCCTATTCATGATTCTTTTTCAATTTCCTTTTCACTTTGTCGCTACTCTACTTTTCCATTTCTTTTTCCCATTCAATGTCTTATCTTCCTTAGGCAAAATCATACCACTGATTTCTTTGTGTCAAAATAAATACTGCGTTTCAATTCAGGCAACCGAGTTATGACGAATTTGGCTTTTAAAATAAATTTATTTTCAAGCTCCACTTACTTGGCTGCTTATTTAATGCTCCCTTGAATAATTTTCATGTTCAAATTGAAACATTCCTTCTCAATACAAATTTCACAGTTTAAATAAAGAGTAATGTTACTCTAAAAGTGAAATCAAAGCTCAATACTGGAAAACGAGAAGATAATGGAAAAAGCTGTAACAATACTTAAAAATGTATCAACTACCATTCTTATTATTATTATTTTTTTCGTGATTGGTCACTTAGGACCGCGATTTAACTATTTAGACATTTTTAATCATTGATGATAATCTCGCAGCACTTGTCCCCGTCTTTTCCGTTCTTGTTCAGACAAGTTCATTGTTCTTCTTGTTCTCAGCTCCTACAAAAACTCTCGTGAAGTATCAATCTTGAGTCTGAAGCAGTTCCTATTCTGAATTACTTCAAACGGTATGTTGAGCGTATAAGGTCCTTGTGACAGCCATCAAACCATAAATTATTTTTCTTTGAATCAAAATATTTGAAAATCTTGTGTGTAAGTCGGGGTCCATTCTATAGAGATTTCCATAGAATTTTAGTCTGCTTTTCTTGATTTCTGAGTAGATGGGATTCATGTTTTTGTGGATTTCTTCAGAACTTTTAAGGCGGTATCCATTTTGTGTAAGTTTTGGTCCATAGATCTTTTGGAGAATTCTTTTTTCAATTTTAGTAATTTCATTTATTTTAGATTTTACATTCAAAATTAAATTTTCACTCCCATAAAGAATTCCTGATTTTACAACAGTGTTGTAATGTTTCACTTTGGTGTTCCAAGATAAGTTCTTATTGTAAACATTTTTGGTTTTGTGGTAAGCAGATTCTGCAATTGAAATCTTTCTTGAACTACCATTAATATTAAGAACTACCATTCATATAATAATTATTGAATAATAATAATAATAATAATAATAATAATAATAAAAAATTGATTGAAAGAATATTTTTTTAAGGCCTACTACGAAATAATTTTTATTGTCCATCACTTTTCTTCTTAATCCAGTTCTCTACATTAATTGCAGACCTCTAGATTTCTAGATGCTCTGCTTGCGAATTGACTCCTTAGTTTTCCTTCTAATCTCCAACACATGTTTTACAAAAGAGTAATATTTAAATATGTAACTGAATAATTGGTGTGAATAGATGACAAATATAATTTTTTCCCCCAGAAAGTGTTACTAAAATAGTCGTTATTACTTCCCACAAATTGGTGACAATCTTTTTTAATCAGACTGATCAATTTTAATAATTTATTTTGCAACAATCTTTTGGCTCCATATGATACAATGTCCCTGCGGTCGGGTAAACCACGCCGGTAATGCATGAAAAAAGCCTATTAGATGTAAAATGATAGAATAAAAGTAAACAAAATATTGATTTGTTAAAAAAATACCAACTAACCAATGTTGTTTGCGTTGCAGTTGTGACATGGTGGTCCTCTACAGTGAATCCATTACCTAGTTTTAGTGATCCGTTGTAAGGCCTTCTGAAGCCATTACTACTACGTTTACTAGAGTTGCCGGGGGAAACACTGCAACAGAAAAAACGTTATTTACAATGAAAAGATTTTCTACGGCTGAATTTCTTACAATCTATTTAAAAAATGAGTGTTCTCAGTAGCTTATCATAATTTTTGACGTTTTATTGAGATTTTACTTCTTTGTGTCCTTATTCTAGTTCTGGTGCTGTAATTCTTTTATTGACTTCTCTTTCTTGTAACCCAAGAACAGAGGCATTTATTTAAACATAAAAAATAAATTACAATTAATGAAAAATATATTCAACACTACATTTTGCTAATCAATTTAAGCATCCCACTATAGAAACTATGTGTGGGGTGCAAATATAAGTCTAGCAGCCAAAATAAGAATTACATTGAAATATGGTGTAGCCTACAGAATTCCCGGCTGACGGGTTTCGATCAAACCGGGAAGTGTAAGTGAAGATTTGAAAATTAAAATATATATTTTCCAAACAAACATTTTCAGTAAAAATTTCCACAGCAGTGAGATGTTCCCATATACTTAGTGATTGATAGAATGACCAATTATTAGTATAGCCGCTTAGATCACATCGGTACCGTAGGCGAAAATTCTGCCTCTCTGCTTCACAACGCGTCTGTCTGCGCTGAATTTCGGTCCATATAGTGTCACCGATAAGATAACATGGAAAATGTTATAAAGAACAGGAAAAGCGCGCTTTTCCTGCCTTATACATTCTTCCTATACATTTTTATTCGGAAAATTGCGGTGCTATATTCTGTGCATACCTTAGAATGCAGTATAGAGTAAGAGTATTATGGCAATGCCATCTCATATGGGATTACAAGCGCCCTATTGCTATTTTTTCGTTTGCATTGAGTCACTCACATGCTGTTGTTTGAGAACGCGACCCGCTTGACTAGGTGTGCTCGGTTATTGAGAAAATTGGCAGCACTGTACTTCATAACTGTAATGCTGCAATGTAAGGTTTGCACAGACTATAGCCACTTCTATATTGATGATAACAGCGATCAACCACCCTGACAAAACAATTGATAATACAAAACATCAGATTAAAATTGAGCCTCACCTCACTAATTGAAATTGTAATCGTGGTAATTAGTGAATAAGATTGGTAATATCGTATAATTTATTGATCTGACTTATACTTGTCTTAGGTGGTTTATTGTATTTTTTTCACTTCAACTACTTTTGTTTAATTATATATGCACTAGCACATCTAACTTTTTTTTTTGAGGATGAAGCCCACATAGGTCTGAGAACTGTGCGTGGGTAATGAGTTGGATGATGGTGATTTATGAGTTGGACCTTTTAGGTGGGTTCCGAACCACCGGGAAGTGATTTTCAGCAGAAAACAGTGTCTTTTTTGCTGGCCAATGTAATCGGTCACCGATTAATCGGTCAACTTCATTCTAGAAAAAAATTTAACAAGGTATTATAGCATTTAAAAAAAGATAATATTATAAACAAGACTCATATAACCCAACACATAGTTTTTATAGTGGGGTTTTTAAAGGTGAATTATTGAAATAAAATATTCAGTGTAATGAAGTTTAACTATAATAATTTTGTAATTATGTTTTTGATTAATAAATTTTGATTAGATTTGACTCCATAACCGGAGTCTTCCAGACATAATCTTCTAAGAAAAAGGTTGCACAGACTATATTAACACTCTCAGGCTATATAGAAATTAACAGTGATCAATCTCCCGTACAAAAGAAATTAAAATTTCTGTGTTCAAATTTTTAGCCAAGAAAAACATAAATTTCTACCAACCGAGGCAGGAGTGTGGAAATAATTCGTTCAGCCTCTTCGGGTGGGGGCGGAAACTGTAGGCTATCGGCGGAGGCGGTGGGTGCGTTGGTGAGGCGGCGCAGGAGATTAGGAGGCGGCGGATCTGGAGGTGGAGGTTCGGGCAGAGGGAGTCCGCCGTTTCCGCCCCCAGGCATTTGAACCTGAGGCCGCAGGTTGAGCACAAATTTCGCACGGCGCCCGTTCATGCTCATGTAGCCATCGTCTTCCGAGTGCAGTGACGGACTGTCGTCGCCGCCTCCACCGCCTCCATTGCCGCCTCCGTTGCCGTTTCCACCTCCACCTCCCACTGGTGGATTTCCGTTCTCGAGGTCGTCGAACTCAGACAGCACCCTGTCCAGCAGCTCCAGTGAACGCTGTACGTCATCGCCCCTGCAAACATTCACAACCAATGATATTGTTATTACTAAATCACACTACTGTACGTTGCTATCTACTCGTCATTACCAAAAAGGTTAGTTCCTGTGAATAGAATTTTGTAATGTAAATACTGTATTATAAAAGTGCAGAAACTAATAATGAAGGTCATAATTAAAAAACCACTGCGTTACCCATCAGATCAACTTTTCAGCGAATTCGGTGTGATGAATGCAAGACAGATATATTCTAAAGAAATATTCTACAGAATACACAAAAACACAGCACATTTTCAACACAGGAACCACATTCTCGATACAAGAAATAGGCACCTTCTTATTGCAAATTTGGCTAAGAAGGCTTTATACCAGAGACACTTCAATCACTTAGCACCAAAACTTTACAATCTGCTTCCAAGAGACAAACAGGAAATACCACACAGCAAAAAATTCAAAATCAAAGTACATAACTGGATAATAAACATAGGAAGACGAACCATAGAAACCATAATTTCGTACAATAAGTGAGCTCACTAACCTGATATTAAAACACTGAATCCTGAAAAATTTAAATTGCAAACCTGCTCTAGAACATGGCATGCCATAGTAGAATTTCCACACAAAAAATGTTTATAAAAATGTAATCTTTGGTAGTTTTAGTCATGTAGTCTTATATGTATTTATGTATTTGTTTAGATTTAGTTTTAAATGGAAATAAAATATTTATTTATTATATGGTATAGTAGATTTATTTTGTAGTAACATGTATCGTAGTATCAACTTATAACTTGTAGTAACAGCAACTTGTGAAAAAATTATTCTGGAAATTCTTTATATTAAATATAGGAGTATTGAGTAGTCTATTCAGTATCTAGAACTACCATAAGTTATGGCAAAAATAATATTTTTCAGACTACTTCACAGCAAAAGAAAAAACATTATTGTGCTACTGGGCCATTGATAAACAGTATTTTTGTAATAGTTTGATATAATAATTTTTAACTGAATGATTTTCAATTTAAAATCATAAATGAATATAACTTGTAATTTATCGAGCTCTATTAGTATTTACAGATGTTCAGAATACTTTATTATATCTCCAATGCGCGAACAGAGCATGATTGATGTGAAAACTTAATGATATTCAATTCAAAATGAATTCAACTAGTAATTTAGCGAACTATATTAGTTTTTACAGTCGTTTACAATAATTTATTATACCTCCAATGCGCAGAAAAATCATAAAATTTAGTTCAGTGCCGTGTATCGAATAAATTGAACTCGCCGTTGATAAAATGCATGCAAAATGAAGCAGTTAGAGGAATGAGGGGATACAATAATAATTCATGTAGGTGCAAAATATGAAAACACCCGCTTACAGCTCATATAGCTCACGTTCATTTAACGCTGCTGAGCTTGTGGCAATTATTTTAGAATGAGTGGGGGGGGGGGGGGGGAAGGGAGTGAAATTGAAGAAAAAAACGGTCTGTTTTGTTATAATGAATACGATAGGCTGGATGGTCAAGTAGTGGCAAAGTGTGGCAGTTTAGAGAGAAAAAAGAGAGAAAAGGGTGGAATGAGGAAGGGATGGTGGAGCAGGGGGATGGGGGGGGGGTGGGAGAAAGTGGACGAACATGGTTCAAGGGGAATTTTCATTATTTGAAATATGACCGGGAAAAAAAGAGAGAACAATGAAAAATGGACTCCTCCACAAAAATCAAGCACATACCAAACCCCCCCCTCAACCCCTTAAACACTCTTTCTTTCTGCCTTTCACTCTTTCTCCCTAAACACTCTTTCTCCCTTCTTTTCTGGTAGCTCACTCTCATGCCACTTCTCTTTATCTCTCAACAGAGTGCACGATCCTGCAGAATAACAAGGATGAAAGAAGGCTTAAAAAGTGGTGGTCCCTAGAATGAATGGTCATTTGATTTACGGCCACCCTATGTGCATGGTCACGTCTATCATACAGTATCGCCCTCTAATCACCAACCTCGCATCCTTCATCATTGCCATCCTATCTGTTCTGTGGTGTGAGATGTGGAGCTGACTTGCCTTCATGCTTAGGACTATAAATAAAATATCAACTCTTTCTTCTGTACAGGACTAAATACTATACAGAAGACTACAGGCGTAACCAGACATTTTTCAAGAGGGGTCCGTCAGCCAGACCATTAGAAACACTTGTTACTTGATAAAAAAAAATATAAAGAAAAACAATATTCAAATCTATTTTACTTTATGACCTGCTTTCTACAAACTCAAACAATAATTATTTCTATAACTTTTACTACTGTAAATATAGCTTGTGAATGTATTTGTTTTATAAATAAATAAACGAATAAAATTTATCTAAAGGAAAATGAAGCAAATTCGAATACAGTACTATAACAGTAATATTACTTTCAAACCTATATATTTATACTTTTATACATTTTATTTGTTTCTCTTCTCAAGTATTTCAGTTCATTTACTTCATGTTTATGTTCTACGTCTATATTTATGAACTCCATCATTATTAGAAGGAAATTTCTTACAACTCTAAAATTATATTACAATACAATACAAAGTTATAGTTATAAGTAATAAAATAAGTTAGTATTAGTGAGAAGATAGACTTCATAATACATTATTTCATATTATACAATATTTCTTTCATTTTTTCATTCAACAACTAAGAATCTATATTGAATTGTACATTTTTGTATGTTTGCGAAATGCAGTAGGTTTTCAAGACCTGGTTGGCATTTGAATAAATCACTCACACTCTATTACACTCACAAACCTCCTATACAGTCAGACTCAAAAACTATTTCAACTGAATTAACATTGTGAAGCATACGATCAGTCCTAAGAAATTGAAGGAAACATTACTTAACGTAAAAGAAACCCTTATTCGGTGGCTAAAGAATGATTAGCTACCGGAACGATCAATACATACCCTTCCCTTCACATTCTTAAGAACAAAAATCTCAAGCTTTTCATTCAAAGAGAACTGAGGTTATAGCCAAAGAGGCTTGCCCTCACTCATTCTCCCTCACTTTAATCAAATCTCTCTCACTCTCCTCTTTGCACACTTTTCAATCCTCTCATGATATCGTTCCCTCTCTCTCTGAATTTCTCTCTCGATCAGGTGACTATAAGAGCTATCGTTCAAGGGCCAAACGATTTGAGCTCTTTCAGCAGTTTTTCAGTTCTTCTTCTTTCTCTATCTTTCCCTCCATTCCTCCTCATTCATCTTTGTCGCTGGTTCGACCTCACACTTCAACTTCTCACTCACTCTCTCTCTCTTCTCTCCACGGTATTGTAGTAATTAAGAGGACCTCTTAATTGACTTTGTGGCCAGGACGGTGTTCCTTGCCACTTCACTTTCAATAAACCCGCTAAGAAAAGCAACTGCTTCGTCCGATAAAATAATAATGATGGTCTTTCACGAACCAACGAATTCGGCTCCTATTAAAACCCCGTTCAGATTATGTTTCAATCGATATCTTTGCTAATAATCAACTTCGAGTGTTGAAACTTGGTTTTCAAGAGGCATTCTCACCAAAGTTGGTCAAAGCTCTTCAGATGATGAGTTAGCACTATTGTGCAATCATAAATAGTTTCCTTTAAGGGGAAAAGGAATCCCTATCTTACTCCATGTTAACATAAGGAACATTTTCTCCAAAACTACTGAACATTTTCACTTCAAAATTTTTACACAAGCTCGATAGGCATGTTGTACAGAATCTTGAGTTTTTAGAATAAGAAATGTTCAACGGTTTTCAAGAAATTTTGTTTTTCATGGCTGACGTTATGAAAACTGATTTTCAAGCCGAAAATAATTTTTATTTCTTTTTAATATTGGATTTAGGCGATTCAAAAAACTCATGATTCTCACTATCTTGGCAAAGTACACGATGTGTCCAAGTTTCAAAGGAATTGATTCAATGGTTTTTCAGTACTGAAAAATTCAATTTTTGGAAAATGGCAAAAAACTAAAAAAACTAGCATTATTTGTAGTTTAAATGGAATAGATTGATACTGATGACTACTCACTCGTGATTTAGTACATTCCTGGGTCATTCTTCCTCAGTTTTCTTCCTTTTCTGCCTCCTTGATGCCCGTTCATACTCGCTGATTGAATTTTTGGCATCTCGTATTCGTTCGTTGTCAATGTTCGTTATATGTATGTTCTTCGGCCACACTGAACATCAATTTCATTCAGCACTTCACACTTTATAATGTTCCCTTTGTTGAAATATGCTACAGCATCTAAGACACCAATCTTCAAAGTGTTGAAGGACACAAATGTATTTTTAGGAATGCGATTCCAAATAATATTATTTACACTTCATTTACATTTTGGGTGCCACCATGTAAACATTTTTTCAATAAATCAGGCTGACTCAGTTCCCTATATAATAGGTTTAACTGCATCCATTACAGCTTCTGGTAGACTATTCTTGTGGGAGAAATGCTGTTTCAGTTGCAGTAGTTTTCTTGTAACGGCACCAAGAATCTTCACCATCAGGATACATTTCATGGGTTAGATTTTCATCAGTAGACTTTCGGTGAAAAAATGTAGCCCACACAGCTTTCTGCATAGCTTTATAATCATGAGTATTACGTCTTATTGTTAAACCATAATATGTCTGTAATTGGTCAATACAGGTGTCTAGACATTGTTCCAACAATACATTGGTTCCTACCACTTCAATGGTAAGTAAACCATCTGAAAGCTTCAATCCTTTCATTTTAAACTTGCTTTTTTTAATAAGAAATAGACTAGTATTATGCCTCGTTTCAGAAATAGAATGACCATGAAACAAAAACGTTTCAGAAATCTCCTTAGGCGTGCCCCCATTCTCTTATGAATATGTCCTACACATTCTAGCTTATTCCCTACAGTATCACCATATACTGATACCACTGAAAGATAACTCCTGCTATCACAATCACCCAAATAGTTTATGTACCGAATATTGTACTTTTCCACTGACCTCTGAAAAATTTCTTTTACACCAACCACTTCCATGCCCCCACTTGAACCATCATAGTTTTTAGTGCACAATTTACTATGGTCATCTTTATTATCACATACACAATATTTGGATAGCACTGAAACATCAATCACTTTACCTGTATCTACACTTGTACATGTTACAACCCCATTCTTGGATTGATACTCCTCTTCTGCCAAGTTCCATCAAATGCAGCACTATCTCTGGGGTTATCAGATTCAATATTTCCCATTACTGCTTCCTCAGCAGCTTCACTCATACATTTTTGGGCAACTGTTTCATTGAGGCATTTATAATTGGTAAATTTAGTAAGTGGCTCGGGTAAATTTAGAACACCACACAACAATTGACCAGCTCTCTGACCTTTCCTAATAGACCTCAGGCCATATACAAATCTAATATTAACATCAAAAAGGGTTCCACAAAAATTATTATTAATTTCTACTTCTGAAGAGCTGTAAAATTTTTCACTGAATGTACAATGCACACAATAAATTTCAAGCTGTGAACAAGACCTACTGCACTAGATGAAATTCTAATTTCTAATCCATTTGCTTTACAGTTTTTACACTGAGAATTTTTCATTCAAATTTGTGACAATATACGTAGATTAATAATTTCATGAACATCACTGTCATTACCTTGATCATATTTATTTAAGTCAGAACCAGATAATTTGTAAGCAGAGCTCGATAACGATGATTTTGAATTGGCTTCACTATTGTCCACAGGTTTTCTTTTACCGCGCCCACCTATTCCTGAACGTTTTTGTTTCTTACTAATTCTATTGCTGAAACGAGGCATAATACTCGTCTATTTCTTATTAAAAAAGCAAGTTTAAAATAGCAACACCAAATATCATGGATAAATTCTTATGATAATTTCAACTTTAATAGAAAAGATGCAAACTCGCGTACGCGAACGAAAACAACGAACATAACCTATTCTTTTAGTTTACTCATGTCTAGCCTACAGTGTTACCAACGAAAAGAGCTAAAAAATAACGAAAATCTGTCAATTTGCATTCTGGCATTACCATCCTCACGAAAATTAGAAAAAAGAGACGTGTAAGCTATTTTTCAAAAATTTATTTTAAATATAATTTAACATCAAAACATACAATGGATGCAGGAAAACATGTACTATCAAATGGCGCTAAAATTAAAAAATCACCAGAAAATATTTTTTTTTTTTTTTGCTTTCCGTGTCCCCAAGAAAAGGCTGGGGACAGAAACCCAGGATGTGCGCAGGGTGTTTGGTCATAATTTGTCTCAAAGTTTCCAATGTGGAATATTTTTAAAGCTTTAAAATGTTCAATATTGCAGAGAGGAGTTTTTTCTTCAATTACTTTATAAAATATGGGGGTTCAAAGTAAAAATGTTTCGGTTTTGGGTGACAATTGGTCTCATCTATGAGTGATTTTAAACTTTTGATAAATTTTCCATAACTAAAAGACACCTTGAGGAATAAAATGACATACTGGCAATTCAATCTAACAAATAGTTTTTTGAAAATGTTTTAAAAAAATTGAAATTTTTTACAGATTTAAAAAAAATTATTTTGAATAAACAAATTGCTTGATTGGAGTAAAAATATATCATTTTTATGATATAAAATACTCGAGGTGTCTTAGTTACAGAAAATTTATCAAAAGTTTAAAATCACTCGAAAGTGAGATCAATTGCCCCCAAAAACCTAAAAATTTCAACTTTGAACCCCCATATTTCACTAAGTAGGCTAATTGATGAAAAAATTCTTACAGCAATAGATAACATTTCAAAGCCCTAATAACATCAAATACAATAAACTTGGAAAAAATTATGAACAAAATCCCTGCGCCCAGCCTTAAGACACCAGTAACAATTCTAGCATGAATATTTCATGATAATGATAGTAACTATTTTTTTAAATTTAAATAAACCATTTAGACATCGCCTAGAAGATGTACAATAGAACGATTTTGAAAAGGGTACTTAATAATTATCAGGTTGATCCAACAATAAAGATTGATCCAAAGTTCAGATTATTTTCAACAGATGTTGAGATTATGATGTTGAAGATCCATCTTGTTTCCACTAATATGTAATATAAACTTGAAAAAAACACTTTTAAATGGAAACTAACTCACGTTATGGCGTGACGGCCGTTTCGCTCTGTTGTCTAGAGCATCGTCAGACGACCCACAGTACACTCTGTACTGTGGGTCGTCTGACGATGCTCTAGACAACAGAGCGAAACGGCCGTCACGCCATAACGTGAGTTAGTTTCCATTTAAAAGTGTTTTTTTCAAGTTTATATTAGATGTTGAGATGTTCTAAAGAAAATTTATTAAAGTCTATCATCTAAATAATTTATAATAATTAATCAATTATTTTAATAAATGATCAGTTAAAATTATAATTACAGTAAAATTTTGAGTTGATATCCAAATTTTCCATAATAAATTAGTATATCAATTAGTTGAGGTGAGGCTTAATTTTGATGTGAATTGTAAAAGGAACTCTTGTACACTATAAAAAGCTTTATCAACTAAATATTTTTTCAATTGTTTTTTTAATATTTCTATACTGTATTTTGAAGAATCTAAAAAAATTGCGGTAGCTTGTAAAATTTCCTACCAATATATCTAGGTTTTTGTTTAAATAAACTACAATTGTGGCTCACCAAGTGATAATCTCCTCGGCTTCTTGTATTATATATCTATAATAAATGGTTTATAATAGAGGGAAATTAATAATTTATGCATGAAGGAACATGCATAAAGTGAGTTGAATTCATTATTGAGAATAGTTATCATAACACTGTTATTGTCTTGAAAAATATATGCTTACTTTTCAATAATAGGTAACAAAAATATCAGTTCAAATGAATACATGTGTAGAAGAAAGCTATTCTAAAAATGATAATAAGGATGATGAAAAGAACAGTTAGGGTTGAGCTTAACAGGTTGCAAATGATTATTTATCAGATTAGTGGGTCTCCAGTGAAATCTAGTTCTTATAACACTCCCCGCATTTATCATGACCTCCACTTACGGATTACAAACACAGAGGTGGAAGAGATGAAAAAGTTAGTTGAGCATTTGTCAGTTGGTCGCTGATTCGGGTTGAATATTCCGTATGAACCACGAAAAACAGGAAAACATATTTCTGGCCATGCTTTCTGACAGACTGGGGATTTTGAATCCAGCAGAGCAGAGGAAAAACTGGAGACAAGAAAAACTTGTTTTCCCCAGTAAACGTTGTCAATCCCCTTAGGCTGAAAAATCTCTTACGAAGTGGATACAAAAAATGCATGCCATTTTTATCTTCTGCGTACATTACTTGGTACCGCAACTCTCCCCTGAACATTTCCTTCTCTTGTAGCCTACCTCCATCCCACTTTTCTTACCACGCAACCAAATACTAAACAAATAATATTTCTAGACTTGTGCAGAGTTTGTTCGATCAATCACCCCACACAAACGAATTTTCCTGAGATTTGTGTCCCACAGTAACAATCACAAAAGAAAAACCTAGAATTTCGGAAATATGTTCCTATAGTTCACTCTACTGTTACAAATAGTCACGTTAATAGAAAGTGAATAACAGGAAAACATTGTAGAGATATCAAAAGTTTCATTATTTAATGGCCTATAATAGATGATGGACTATATAATTTAATGGTCTATGATAAATGAAAATTGATAATTAAAAAAATCTGGTACAAATGCTGATTATCAAAGACTAGCAAAAAGTAACGAACATAGTCTACACTGAACTCTATTAATCGGATACGGCTATAAAGTATGGCTATTTGGCTATATTATACAGTACATATATATTTTTTTAATTGCGTGTGATGCCCACATTAGCCTGGAGGCTTGTGTGTGGGTCATGAGGTGAATGGGTGAATGAAGAGAAGTCAGTCAGAGCCGTATCTAATCACAGACAAGCCCTCCAACCACTGCGCTACCAGAGACACCAATTATAGCTAATTATTCAAATATCTAATGGATAATTGAATTTGAAAGTAAAACATAAGTGAATTGCTTTAATTAGTGGGGTAGGTGGGGGAAAAACTTATTGGTAACTTGAAGTTAAGAGAGGAGCTGTAGTTTTAACAAGAAATAAGTAAGCTCTTGGGATATGAGACAAATTATATGAACAATAGATACAAGGGAAAAAAAATTATCATCATTAAACACTAAGTTAAAGGTAAAAATAAATTTTTAAAATGTATATAAGAATATTGTCATGTTAATGATGGAAAATGAATATTATTACCAAAAGTCAAAATAGTAAACATTTTTGATTTTTCGGAAGCTGATGACAAAATTTGAAAATCAGTACGCCTAATAATCTGATGAGCAAATGAAGTGATTAGGTAATTAGTGTGGGGATATAGCGATAAATTAAGTTTGTTGGGTGCTTGGAAAATGACACAAACAAGGCGGAAATACGTTGCGGCGATTGGGCGTGCGTGAATGTGTGCGTGCGTAGGCCACGGCGACGTTAATTGGTGTGTGCGCTACGTTGCGGTGCTGATCATAATTAGTTTGTGAGTTTGTTTAATCGACATGATTAGCTGAACGGATTCGGCTGGTTCGATTCAGTGGGCGGAAACAAATCTGGAGTCGTTCCAAAACTGGAATTACATAGGAAATAGAACGAGTGCATCAACAAATGGTAGCAGAGCGCTGTAATTCACTATTAGAGCTATTTTAATGCAGCTTAATGCAACTGAATCTGCCCTACAACGAATGAATAACTAACCGAAGTTCAGACGAGTTTTTATCTGAGAAGAAAACGTATTATTTCTAAAAACTATGGGATACAAGTCAAGATAGACAGAGGAATTGTTTTTGTTTTTTGAAGGATGAACCCCTCATAGGTATGGTAACGCAAAAAACCTGTGCGTGGGTAATGAGTTTGATGATGGTGATTGATGAGTTGCACCTACAGCAGTGATTTTACAGCAAAGAAATTAGTCTTTTAATCTGGCCAATCCAATAGATCACCCTTACAGAGAGGGCCCAGGAGAGCGTTGCTTATCCAATCTGATTGAACAGATACCTGCTACGGCTCACGGCTATCACTAAGTGATTGGGGAAGTGTTCCCCAATCTAAATGTTTAGCAGATGGTAAACAATATTGAGGTGAAATGGAACTATGCTCGTAATGCACTCTACGACCGATTCCGTTAATAGCACATTTCAATTTAACTGCTGAAATTACTTAGATAAAATATGGAATTACTAAAATGAAGAAATTACATTGCTATTAAAAATAATAGGAGCCAGATCAGATAAATGAGTTGAACAAACAGTGACTAATTTAGAGGAGACACAAAACTGAAGGGGAGGCAATTAATTACTGACTTCTTTATTTATTTGAAGATGTTCTCCTACAGTACACTCCTGTATCTTCATGTTAATAATAATAATAATATCTTCTCTTTTCTCGGAGGATGAAGCCCACATAGGTCTGAGACCTGCGCGTGGGTAATGAATTGGATGATGAGTTGGACCTACAGCTCTAGTTGGGTTCCGAACATTCATATTCACTTATCCCTCCTTTTGTCATCCTCATTGCTACTTTTTCATCACTTTCTCTAATTTTTGACAACAATTTTCTCTGTTTTTTTTCTACTACTCCTTAAGATTATGTTTGAATGGACAAATTTCTGTTCACACTTGGCACTTATTACGTAAATGCTTCACTTTTTAGATTATCATCGTTAAATATTCATATTTTCTACCGTATACAACGTATTGCGTTGTTGATATTCTTTTTAACTATTCAGAATGACAATTTTTAAATCTACGTGAATAAAGTAATCTTATCTTATCACATCTTACTCCTCAATCCATTTTTATACATTCTATGAGTAACCATAGTTGAATAAGGTTTACTCCTTTTCACCACACACCACCACGTGTCCCCTGTTTTTTTTAATTTTTTTTTATATCTACATGTATTTTGTAATTTTGCTTGTTTTGCAAGTTTGATTAATGTGTTAAATTGGATTGAAAAAATATTTCAATTCAATTTATTTATTGTCAACAATACATAATAAAACATTGATATATTCAAACAAAAATCACATCACTTCTTATCATAATAATGAATTAGAATATCTACTTAAAACATCAAAAATGAAATAATTGTTACATCCCTCTTTAAGCAAAGCTTGTGCTGAGGGATGGTGCATCTCTAAAATGACAATATCATATTATAAGACATTGAATTAAAAAATAACATGTATATTACAAGAAACCTGAAAAAAATATCTGTTCTGCTCATTATACAAATGTTAGTATATTTGCACCTATATTTCAGCCTACAATTATTTATTCTAGAATAGAACTAATAGTGATCGCGAAGGATGGAAAAGTATTCCAAGACTATCAATCAAAAAATAAATATCGAAATAAGAATTAGTTTTCAGGTATCAGACGGCTAATATGATACCGTCCTAATATTATACCTTATATATAATATGTATTATGTATAAGTTCTATTATAATACCGTGCACCGTGAACAAGCGACAACTTATCAACTGGGCCGTGAATAAGGAGAAGGAAATTATTGAGGAAATTACAACACGAAACACTATTAATACCTACCGGGCTACAACGACAGTCGACAGTTATATTAAGATTCATGCCATTCAACATCGAGTCTAATGATTACGATTGCCGATTCTCATTTCAGCTGCCTCCCCTTCATTCTGTGTCTTTCCTCTAAATTAAACATGCATTTCTTGAGAACGACAAAACGTCGCTATTATAATAACCGTTTCCAAAGACGTCCAAGCAGTTCGCCTCCCTCCTTTCATCAACCCTCCCATCCCCTTCGAGATTCTTGTTCGAGAAAATGCGTGCCCCAACTGTGGAACAATATTTTTCGCACGCACACTGCCAGCCACGCGCGTGTACCGGTGCTTGTGCGTCGATAAAATCCGCATTCCATTCAAAGTTTCCACCTAGTGTCGCCGCACGGGTTTTTGGCGTTAAATATTCAAAACTATATTCTTTTTTCATAAGCTAGCTCGGCTGTGGCCGAAGTCGAGAGAGCGTAGGCGCGTGTGAAGAGACATCAAATCTTTTTTTCTGTTCATCGCCGGTTTTTTCTTGTCACACAACACGCTTTTATTGCGGCTACACAAGAGTCCCGGGAGCGCACGCAGCAAAGAACGTGCCTCTGGCTGACTGCATGGCAATCGAGTCCTACCGATCTCAGGCAGCGCCAAAAGCACCCATGCTGTGCCACACAATTGGCACATCAATTATTTTCAGTGCAATCTACGCTTGTGAGTGTATGGGAACGCATGTTATACCACATGTTGCTAGAAAAATTAATAATACAGTGTATGCTAGAAGCCTACCTATGAAATTGTGGGATTCTACTGATCTCACTCCACTTTAATCACAACGAATAAAGTATGCACCAAACAGTTTTTAATCTCAGACAAGAACTAGATTCCCTACATCAGCTATAAATATACTGGATTTCTTGTTCCATGACGAACTACGTTGTTAATATTGTTTTTGCAAATGTTGCAAATATGTGAATATTTGACTGCAAGTCGTTGAATTCACATAAAAAGTTGATATACATGTAAAGAGTATTAATAGATCGATAACTAGGCCTTGTAAGTGAAAAAGGTTCTCACTATTTTTAATAAATGTGGTTGTGACAATTTCGTATTATTATTCATTATGGATACCTTCCACAATATCACCTTCGCTCCTACAAAGAATGAAAAAAGTTTGTAGAATCTACAATGAAGAATATTTGTTGTTTCCCATTGCAACGAAATCAGTATTTTTCTGCTCAAAATTCTTTATAACAATTTAAAATTATTATCTCTTAACTATTTTTGGTGTTCCATTTGGGGTGAACTTTCAAATTAATAGCTCTTCAAGTGAAAAATAACCATTTTATATTTTTGGAGTGAACTTTTGTTAGTGGATATGAATTTTGGGTGCAAATTAACCTCAATGTTTTGGACAATAGCGAAAAAGAGTAGTTTTGGATTTTGTTGCAACTTCACTTCATTGTTATCCTGTCTATAAATAAGTATTGGAATATTAATAGTGTGAAGTTAAAAAATTGTTACAAAAGCAAGCAAAGCAGTTATTTACGCACATAGAACTACGTTATTCTACATAGATCATTCCATTCATGATCGTACGTGACTTGAAACGCAATATGCTTTCTCTTGCTCTCTTGCGTTCTCTTTTCACATGTCACTTTTATTATTCAAGTTTGCAACTCTCTCACTCAATTGATTTCTCGAGATTTCTACATTCTTCCTGAACAATCGAGGTCTATATTCTAAGCATTCCGTGGCCTTCTCGATGCATCTAGTGATTTCAATTCTTGGAATTATACAACTACAACAGCTATATAAAGGAGTCCACATGAATCAGACAGTCAGTTTTACAAAAGCTTGCGTGACAGTTATGTTTACAAACCTGTGTGACAGATTGTATTACAGATCTCGTGAGAAAGACAATCCAGTGCCAGTTGAGTAAACAGTGCTTTATTCAGTCTTTAGACAGTGTCAAGTGCAGAGACAAGAGTTTACTGTTTATGCAGCTTACTAATAGTTTAAAGACGTTGTGTTGAGTGATATTATTTGGGACTGTCAGATAACGAATTGGACTGTGTTTTTGTAAGTGATAGTTGCTCTTTTTATAATTTCTTTCTGCATTATTGTACAGTTTATTGGACTCTTGTTTCTTTTATTATTGATCAGCCTGTAATTACTTATTCATTAATTCTTGTAAATAATTACTGAAAATAAGTATTAGCTTGTCATTTGATAATCTGTTTTTAATTAATTGAACTTACAATTAATTTGTATAAATAGACTAATTTTGTATAAATAAAGTGCAAGTGTGAACTTTAGTGTTGCCAGCCTTATTTTAGCTATTAGAACCCGTAACAAAATTGATGCTCAGAACAACTGGTAATAAAATTGACAGATAATTTAAACTAGACTAATGTCTCAAGTTTAGAGATGTGTTAGTAGAAATGTATCAACAAAATATATATCATACTAATAGTAATAAGCGTTTTTTTTTTTTTATTGGTGGGGATACCCCTACGGGTAGTTTCACCTCGTCGGTTGAACCATGTTATGGAGAACATGGTAGACCTACTATTTTAGGTAGGTTCCAAACCACCAGGAAAGTGACAATAAAGTTTATAACATCAAGTCATTAAAGCACGGTCATACTGAGGAAAATTGGCAGGCAGAAAATGTGTTGGTGTTCACTAATGATGATTGATCTTCCCTAATAAATTCGGAACAGTCAGAGACAGAGTTCAAAAAAGAGTGCCTGCACGCGACTGGCACAAAAGAATAGACAAAAGTGTCACTATATCTGCAGCACAATGACACCCTTTCCCCACCATTCACCTTATCACAACTAAAAAACACCCACTCTTTCATTTCGACGGCAGGCGGCATAGGGGCGTTTTCAAGCCAAGACAGGTATTATAAGCTGGAGGGTGAAAGATGAGGGAGCCAAGTGTGCACAGCCTCAGGCCGGGTAGCGCTATCACAATTCCTGCGCTTCGAAACGATTCATTAGCATTTTATTAGACAACCATTGAACACGCGCCGCGTTTCGGGGAACGCTACACATTTTCCCATTTTTCATTTCATCACTGCTCCAAAATTCATCATAAGCAACAGTTTTTTTATGTTTCTTTAATGTTTCAATTACTTTTACTTGATAAACTGTGATGAATAGTGAAACGAAAAACTTTTAGTATGATTATGCAGGCACAGTATTTTCTTGCACTAATACAGCACTTAATAAACTGATACAACGGAGTATCCAAGGACCCGAAGAATTTACATATAATAATAATAATCATCAACAGTTGTGCCGATAGAATATGCATCATTTAACTGCTTTGATTTCTATATAAATTATAATCATTTTTATTTATTTCATTTTAAATATTAAAATTATATTTAAAAAAAAAATACAAAAATCAATTGATATTTATACCCAAGCTTCCCAATTCACAAGAAATGCAGATCGGCAGTTCTTGAAAAATAGCTTTGTTTCTTTTTCTTCTTGTTCAACAGATCTCATAATATATCAGGACTAAAAATTTTCACTCTGTTTTTCCAATTCGACGATTTAAAAGAATTTAAGAAAAGATTTCAGCACAATAAAAAATGAAAACATCAACGTTTGCACTGTAAAAATATAGTGGATAATTGGGTCAAGTATCAGCTTTCGTAGCATTTTAATTAATTTTTTTTTGTATTCGAAATGAACCGGCTGTTCAATGTTTTGTTTTTTACTAGCCTAGAGCCTTTAATGGAAATTTGTTTTAGATCATAATTAATTTTATACTCGACCCCCACACTCCAAAATCAATAGTGAACTCACTTGGACTATTAGGAAGTTATATACAAAGTTTCAAGAGTCTACAATCTAATTTTCAAGCGCAAGAGCAAAGACGGATGGACGGGCAACGGCACGATTTCAATAAGGCCCTGTCGGGACCTTAAAAATGTAAACTGGATGTTCCAGTTCAGCCACAATATTATAATTTTTTATAATACGCAATAAATTGTCGTTTAAAAAAAAAAAAAAAATAGTCTGAATAGACGAGATGTGTAAGTTAGAAGCAGTAAGAATGAGTAAGAAAATTTTTGAGGGATGTTATTAGGTAGAAACAGAAAGTCAGGTACCATGACCCCTTTACGTTTCCATAACCGGAAATGGTTGTCTTTAGTTGCCACATTTCTAATGATTAATGAAAGGAAATACTGACAGTACAGCATTTTTCTAGTATCAGAACAAGATTTATTTCCTCAAGGGATAATTACTAACGTGAAATCAATAAAACATCATTGGAGAAACAGTATATAAAATATGCACTGAAAAGGGTTCCGAACCACCGGGGGAGTGATAACATCAAGTCATTAAAGAACGGTCACCCATCCAAGCGCAGTCTTGAGCGGTCGTGACTGAACACCACGCTCACCGCATGACCAATCACTAACCTCATATAATAGGGAAGTACCAAATATTGACTGAAAAATTGTTAAAAATCCGTTTTACTCCCAAATCATCAAATTCCACAGAGTTCGATCGAGATTAATTACTTTTCTTTGTTTTAAATGGAAGGGGGGGGGGGGGCTATTGTGCCTCAATTTCGCTCACAACACTTTGTATTGAAAAATGAAAAAATGAAGACAATCTCTCTACAGCTATCTATCTAACCTGATTATGGTTATTATAAATTATGAAGTTTATTAATAATGTGCTACTCATTAGTTGAATATATGGTGGTTTGTATGAACGCTCACTGTTCGGATGGCGTCCGTCGAATGTCTGGAGGGGTTCTCATTTATAAAATGCACCCTCGAAAGCAGCAGAGGCAGAGCCAAAGAAGAGTTTGAAGAGAAGGATGGGTGATGAAGGTGAGAGCTTCGTCGGCAGGAAGCTGGCGGACGGTGGGTGATATATGGAAGGGTGCGACCCTACTGCTAACCGAGGAGTCTTTGTTTCAAGAGAAGAGGCACTGAGCCACATGCGGGGGAGAACCCCGATCAACCCTCTTCACCAAAAAATCACGGATTGAAAGTGGTCCACTATAATATGTTAACTATTTTGATTGTCAACTACATTTATTTCTGACAATAGTAAATTCTACAATCATTCTAAACTAGGCCATGCTTTGACATTGTTAATCAAGGCCCAAGGCCTTATTTATTTTCCTGTTATCTTACCTATCTTATCTGTATCATTTTCTTAATAGGTCGCATCATACCCACCCACGCACAAGTGTCAGACTCATGTTGACATCATCAGCGAGAGGATTAGAGATGTGTTATATAGATGAGGATACACGAAAGTGTGGCACATAATATTTGAAGATGGAGTTTGCTTTGGAACAGATAGTATGTTAGCCAAGGAAGAGCACCAAGAACTGGTGGATGGCAGGGTAGAATGATATGTAGTCGTGAGAAAGAAGTAGCATTAGAAAAGGAAGGAGGTGAAGGACAAGGAAGAGGAGGAGGAGGAGGTAGAGTAGAAGGAGAAGGAGGAAGAGTAGGAGGAGGAAATGGAGGTGGCGGAGGAGGAGTAGGTGGAGAAAAAGAAGGAGAAGGAAAAAAAGGAAGAGACAACAATGGTGACAACAAAAAGAGTATATTAGAAATTATTGAATTTAGAAAATGTTATTATGGTTTAGAATTTAGAATATCAGACAATTGACGGACAGGTTAACAGAAGCTAGAGAACATTGATTAAGCTTCTCCGAATGAGTCAGAAGTTCGAACACAGAAAAAACTTCATTTTATAAATATTTATTGTGAGTTTTTGAAAATATTCATCCGATATTTATTACTTTTTTAAAGATGAAAATTCTTATACAAATATACATATCCCCAATAAATTGAATTTTACTATATATTATACATTGATAACTCAGGATTCGAGCATTATTGATAAATATTGCAGCACATCCCCAAACGCCATTCCAAAAACATGTCTCTGATTAGTGTATGTTTCCACCAGGGTTACTCCAATAATAAGTCTCATAAGTGCCATAAACCAACACGCACACACCAGTCCTGTTTGGAATGAATGATAACGACTGTATGTTTGTAATTGAATTAGCCGAGGGGTGCAAGTGATGGCAACGTTCTCGTGTTTGAATTGAATGAGTGTAAATAGCGGCGGCCAGTGCGTAAGTAAAGTTTGGGCATTAACGGGAGGCAGGCTACATCAATGCAAAATGGCTGTCACGCACGAACTGGGTGCGGTGCTACCATAATAATAATCTTCTGCTGATAATGACATAGACATACATATAGCTGTTGCAGAGCGGCATTCGCATCATAACGCATGACAGACAGGATATAATCAAGTTATAATGTTTATTAGCGATTTGAAAACTTGAAATTTTGGCTGAAAGCATCCTCTGTAGGCAAAGATCTCTCGTTTCATCACTATCCCTAAAGTTTAATGTGCTAGGTTTTTGTGTTTTTTACATAAATTATGTATCTACAGATTGATATTATTCTTTAAAAGAATATTCTAATAAGGATATGTAAACTTATAGTTACAAATTTTTCAAGTATGAATCTTATACCTATATTTTGTACCTGAAGCACGCTATGGCCAAATTACTATCTCTCTCTTGTAAATGCGATAATTTGAAATGATGGTTGTGTTTTTTTTTTATTCATCTATTAAATCTGGTCACCTGGACTAACAATTAGTTTTATTCTGTAATCTTAAACGAATCACGTAGAAACATTTGGTGTTAAACCTAATTTTCCCCTCTATACTAGCGATTAATGTACTGTAGTTTTCATATAACTTGGCAGCAGTTGGGTTCAGATCTAGCAAGTCCTCCCATCTTCTACACGCTGCCAAGTTATATGAATATTACAGTATCTATTATCTTGTGATTAATATATTTTATATTTATATAATCATTAGTTTGTTCTTAGTTTGTTAATTTTTAGTTTTTTTCTTGTATGGCGGAAAAAAAGTATTTGGTGGATCTATGTGTTTACTGGGCAGAGAAGAGGAGCAAAGACAATTTTGGTGATAACTACACTTCTGAAGAAATGTGTTCGAATTGAGGTAAAAAGATCAGCCACTGAACTTGGGAAGTGCGTAACGCGCTTGCTGTTGGTTCTACAAAGGAATGCAACTGATCATTTTTGTAGAGAGTAGTCAGCTTCACCTTAAATAATGAAGAAAAAGTCGATTTGAGTTATCGTTTAGCAAAACATTTGTACATTTTCACCTCCTAACTCCTTAAGCTTACCCCCACCCTGGGGGCTTTTATGAAACCCAATTTTGGAGAAAAATATTGGAGAAAATATTTGTTTATCAAATGTTTCACTAAATTTGTCTAATTTAATTGTGCTATAGAGGTCCTTACAGAGTAAGCTATACTAAATTAAGATTTTGAGTTGGAGTAGCGGTAGAAATGTCTATCATTTGAATACAATTTTCGAAAAAACCAAATCAAACTGTAAAATGTTTCTACTGGTGAGCAGGAACGTCAGCTTGACTGAACTGATGTCTCCCACCTCTTTATCAAAAAGAGTTCTGAAATTATTTATGATTTCCCCATTCCTACAAAACCAGCATTCATCCGCTGTCATATCAATAGAATCATGCTGTTTCTGACCATTTTCGCTCCGGAATCTGCGTTTAACAGGCTTTGGACCAAAATTGATTATCAAAATGCATTCTATTACACAGCTTGAGCTGTCACATGTAAATTTGAAGTGAAAAGCCCATCATCTCCAATTTTTAAAACTATATTAATATAATACAACAGTTCAATTTGTAATGATATAAATAATAAATATTAGGCTATGCGATATTAAAGACGGTTTAAGCACAATATCTGCAATTATATCATAATATATTAATATACTGTAATAAATAATGTCCATAATACTTAATATAACATTGCCATAATACTGTTGATCAGTTAATTAGCTAATATCATTACTGGGTTGAGATTATTGGCTAAAATGTAGCTTACTTGCTTAGTTAATACCCTAATATATTTCTACATGCTCCATGCAAATGATTGCAAAGCGCTATTGAACGAATATTTTATGTATATACAGGTATGCAGAAATGCAGAAATGTAGATTATTATGAAATTACTAATCAAAAATTGAATATTACAAAATACAGTAAGATTTTCCATGGAGCATGCAATACATAAACAATTTAGTGTGTATGTTTTCTTAAAAATGAATACAATCTCAAGGAGAATACATTACGAAAACAATAATGTAATAGTTGGTATCAGTAATTGTCTACTGATGACTTACTAATATGAACCATTGAAATATATATATATACTTACTAATATAAATCATTGAAATATATAGAAATTCTATATATTTCAATGATTTATATTAGTAAGTCATCAGTAGACAATTACTGATACCAACTATTATATTATTGTTTTTTGCAATTGCAACGATTAACTTTGACAAGAGCCAAGCGAAATATTATTCATAATGTAATTAGTGAAATTTGAATGAAACTAAAAAATTATCAACTCATGAATCTAGCTAGAATGATTCTGAGGTATCTTACTATATTTTTGAAGTAAAAGCTGTGATGAGCGTATATGACAACTTGAAAGTAATGAATTCGAGATTAAGTGATGATAAGATTATTACTCCAGTAGTTAGAATGACTGTAATGGATGAATGGAATGAAATTATTATTATTATTAGCAGAAAGCAAAATTTATGTCAAAGTACTGACATGTTTTTATTTCCGAGCCACTTCTCCAGAGTCACATCATTGAAGCCTGTAAAGTAAAATAAAGTATAAGTAACTCTGTATTCTAGATTGAAGAAAAATAAAATAATCTCACTGAACAGAAAAAAAATTTCCTAATTGTATTTTCATTGAATAGAATAATAAATTATTTCACATTAATTCCATTGAATAGAAAGTTATAAAGCAAAACTTCAACCAAACAGTTTAAGAAATACAGTAGGCCTAATTGAAATTCAAAATGGGAAACTCTTATTTAAAACATGTAGCCTACAGAAGTTTGATAGCAGCTTAATTATTAATACAAACTATTTAAATAATATACTATTTATTCTCATATTAAAACACATTTAACTCAAGATAATTGAGTTATTGATAAGCCAATCTGCTTAGAAACTGAACAGATATTGTGACAATTCAAATAACAATTACTAAAAAAAACTAATATTATCTTGACGTGATTAATTAATAAAGATGATATTCTGACAGAATTTTTTCGGGAAGGGATATCAACAAAGAAAGTATATTATGAGAAGGGGTGATACAACCGAAAAACGGTCCTCACCACCAATAAGACACTTTTTTTACATTTATTATAGTGTTTGAACATTTGAGGGAGAAAGATTCCCTTTATCATTCACCCTCGGTTCGCACATCAATATTTTCATTTCATTTATCTACGACCATGTCATAATGTATACATTACAGTTTCACAATTGATGCCAAAACAGCTGTCTTTTCGAAATGCTTTTTGAAACCCGTTGCATAATGAGCTCATTATAGTACAGGTTCTACATTATAACACGGGCTCTGGACCAATCAGAAGCATTTTTGATGGAATCAATATCGTAATTCAATATTGTGAAACTATCAGCTGATTTGATCAAACTGCTACACCAGCTGCTTTAACCTAACAATCTACTATAACTTCTCGTATTTGAGATGAGAGGTTAGATATCTCTGACAGTCACAGGTAAAATGAAATTGTTTTAATTAAATGTATACTAGTGGTCGTAGATAAAATAGTGTATGCAACGATTTTATTTGGCCATTAAAGCACTCGTGAGATATTTATAACACTCGCATTCGCTCGTGTTATAACTTACATCTAACTCGTGCCTTAATAAGGGTTAAAATAAAATCGTTGCATAAACTACTATTATTTACACACAGTTTCCAAAATACAATAATACAACATAAAGATATAATAAAAAAAAAACTGTTTTTTTAATTGTTTTTTCAATCAAGAGAAAGCAATATACAAAATGGTCTTCGATAAAAATTACTAATTCACATCTCATAATGATTTATTTCTGTTCTTATGGAAAATAATTATCAATAACAGTAGTTGATATCTCCACGTGCAACTACGAGTCTTGACATTACACGAGAACATTAGCGTATAGCCATGATGAGGAAAACTCATAAATGAGCCCAACTCTGACAAGAGGTTATCAGAACCGATATTAACAGGAGCCAGATATTATAAAGCGATCTGCAGAGCTTACACGGTTACAGAGAGCAGCAACCCGATAGCAATGTAACACAAGATGATCATCACATCTCCCAAGATGGAAACAACTCGGAAAGCATCTCTATGTATTACTTGAATACATCATGAACAACCGCGACCGCCAAGCCTCAAGCGTGATCTGAGGACTTTGAAGGGGCGGTGAGCATCGTGAAGAGGGGCAATCAACGGCGGAACCTTGTAATGCGGTTTCTGAACACGCCTAAAGGAGAAACTAAACCTCCTCCGATCACCCGATTGGGGGAGCAAATCAAAAATTGGGATCGCATTAATACGAAGTTGGGTTGGAGTCGGTCGTTTCTGTATCTGCTTATAGGGTATCTATGAGGAGTAACTCTATACTAGAGCCTGTATAAAACAATGACCCCGTGTCATACTAGTTTTATTATGCAACGGTTTTGATTAGGCATAAACAAAGTCAGCAGGTATGACATTATTTTTTCCAACTCTAACTATCTTATAGTCGAGTCGATTGATAATAGTACTTCCTTTCATAAATTATTTCATGTGACAATTTTTCATGTTACAAAGTTCTATTTGATGATGCATACCAAAAATCAAAAATCGCTAACAAAAACTATGTGATGTTAAATTTGAAAGTAAAAAATTATTAATTTATATTATGTAGTAATAATATTAATGATAATAATGTGCAGCATATTAATAATATTATTACTATGTTGCACATTACTATCATAGGCTAGGCGACTATGTAAAACAATAAGAGATTCCTGGATTTCTTGTTCCATGACGAACTGCGTTGTTAATATTAACTTTTCATGTGAAATTTAACGACTTGCAGTCAAATATTTGTTAAGAAGAAGTAAAAGTAAATTCGTATGGCTTTTCGTGGTGGAGAGACCCTTACAGGTTTAAGAATAAGAATAAGTGAGTTATACTTATTCTTAACAAATATTTGACTGCAAGTCGTTAAATTTCACATGAAAAGTTAACAATAAGAGAATTAGAAGGGGATGGACGAGCATTGGTGACAGAGGTCAATAGTTCGATTAGCTTATTTAATTTCTAAAAAAATATATTTTTCATTTTAAATTTTAAATTTAAAAAAATGTTTAATTCAAAAATTTTGTTTAATTTTTATTTTATTAATTATTATTATCTTATTAATAATTATTAACTAATTAAAATCTTATTAATTTTCAATTCGTTAATTTTTCTCAATTACAACGTGAGTTGCTGATTGTTGGTAAAACTTGGAACAAATGAATTATATTCGATAAATCAGTAATACGAAGTTGGGTATCAAAATACACTTGTCATACAATATAAGTCATTATAAAATAATAGGTCAATTAGAAACTAGCGAGATACATGAGTATATGATAACTATGAAGGTTTTAAAAAAGTTTCTCAAATTTCAATTGTTTTCAATTAATTTATTTTTTGCAACAAGTTGCTGCTTAAAAACGTGCCACTGTTAAACGAATGTTCCGGGTAATAGAATTTTATAATGAGCTTTTACTGTATCAACTATTTATATTCTGAAGTACCTTTCTTGAAATAAAAACATTCAAATTTCATCCTAACACTTATTTGGACAGTTACTAAACTAAGTTACGGAAAACTAAATGTTATAAATGTAAAAAGCCAAAGATTTTACAAAATTTTGATAAACAAAACACAAACACAAAGAATAATAAGACTCGAAGTTGTCACAACCACATTAATTGAAAACAGTGAGATACTAGTTTCGGTTTTTACACCATTATCAATCTCAATCCAAGGATTGATAACAACCAAAACTAGTATCTCACTGTTTTCAATAAATGTGGTTGTAACAATTTCAAGTCTTATTATTCATTATGGATATCTTTCACAATATAACCTTCACCACTACAAAGAAAGTTAAAACACAAAAAATTATTTTTCTTCTAAGAAAATTTTAAAATTGATAAGAGGATGAGGGAGCACAAGAAGGAAACAATAAGAAACATTAGGAAATAAAGAGCTATAAAATATAGGAAATAAGAATTATTACAAAGCCACCAAATAGAGTTGTTACCATTCAACCGTAGCCCTACATCTCTACAATCAAGCAAAGAAATGCGAGCAAAAGAAACGCGAGGTTTTTGTGTAGTAGAATGGCCACACGCAAACGTTGCAATGGATTTGGTGAGCTATTCAGCTTAAATGGCGGTTGCAGCGTCGCGTAGAGGTAGTAAATTACGCTGAAAAAGGTCTGCCAATATCGAGAAAAGGTACAGCATTCGTCCTCTACTCAGGAGACGATCGTTTATTAGGCTAAAGGTTTTGCAGAGAAAGGACACGCTCGTCTACTATTGTCTTGTGTGTGGTTACTGCTATGATAGGGAATGAGGAGGTAAGGATAAGAAAGAAGCGGAAGATGTGGAAGGAGGAGAATGAGGAGGAGGAGAAGAAGGAGAAGGAAAAGGAGGGGAAGGAGGAGAAAGAGGAGGAGAAGGAGGAGAAGGAGGAGGAGAAGGAGAAGAAGGAGGTGAAGGAGGAGAAGGAAACGAAGGAGGAGAAGGAGAAGGAGGAAATAGGGGAGAAGGAGAAGGAGGAGAAGAAGGAGAAAGAGGAGAAAAGGAGAAGGAGAAGGATAATAGGAGGAGAAGGAGAAGAAGGAGAAGGAGTTGGAGGAGAAGGAGGAGGAGGAGAAGGAGAAGGAGTTGGAGGAGAAGGAGGAAGAGGAGAAGGACGAGGAGGAGGGGAAGGAGAAGGAGGAAGAGGAGAAGGACGAGGAGGAGAAGAAGAAGAAGAAGAAGAAGGAGGAGAAGGATGATAGGAGGAGAAGGAGAAAATGGAGGAGAAGGGGAAGGAGAAGGATGATAGGAGGACAAGGAGAAGGAGTAGGAGAAGGAGGAGTAGGAGAAGGAGGAGTAGGAGGAGGAGGAGGAGAAGGAGGAAGAGGAGAAGGACGAGGAGGAGGAGAAGGACGAGAAAGACGTGAAGGAGGAGGAGAAGGAGAAGAAGGAGGAAATGGAGGAGAAGAAGATGGAGGTGTAGGAGGTGAAGGAGAAGGAGGAGAAGGAGGAGTAGGAGGTGAAGGAGGAGAAGGAGAAGGAGAAGAAGGAGGAGGAGGAGAGAGAAGTCGCGGAAGGAAAAGAAAGAAAAGGGGATGAAAGGCGAGGAATCACCTGAATTCAGTTCACCATTCTAAGCCAGTCGGGAGGAAAAAGCTCGTGATCGGAAATAATTTGAACCAAAGGATACTTCCAACGTCTTCATTCAAGTACTACTATACAAGTATGAATGACTTCAGTTTCTCTTTCTCCTGTCTTTTACGACCACTAGCAATTTTCAGCAATATTCTTTAGAAATATTGAATGTAGAAGTTTCCAGATCAGGAGGTATAGGACGATTCATGCAATTGGACATTGAATTCAATTCTACTAACCTTGGGAGGTCGTATCAAGTGTGTGGTTTTCTTTGAGAGTGTGGCATCATTAAGTTTGGTTTTTTACAACTAAATATAATATTATATGCATGTGATATACAGATAAATTTATCTAAATAAGGAATAATAATATTTTTTTCATGTTAACCATACAAATGAGTTCACTTTACACTTTACAGCATAATTATATAAAGTATAGATAAATAATAAAACTAATTAACAGAATAGTGATGATCGCTCAGTGATGAAATGAGCAGTTAATGTTGCATAAAATGTAGTTTTTTCTCTCAATCTTGAAATAATTTCAAGTTGATCAGAATCAGTGATGGAATGAGCAGTTAATGCTGCATAAAATGTAGTCTTTTCTCTCAATCTTAAAATAATTTCAAGTTGATCAGAATCAGTGATGAAATGAGCAGTTAATGTTGCATAAAATGTAGTCTTTTCTCTCAATCTTAAAATAATTTCAAGTTGCTCCCTTTCTCATAAATTGCAAGTTGCTATACCTAAAACAGATTAAGTAAGATCTTGTAGCTATGATTGTTATGATACAAACTATGATTGTTCATTGAAAAAGCTAGCTCTGGACCAAAACGCATACTATTAATTCCTAATTCTATGTTCTGTGCCTGTGCTCTGGATAGATCAAGATGGAGAGCTGTCAATCAACGATTGAACGATTGGAGATGAATAATAGGTAATTTTTTTAAATTCTGACTATTTGAGTGACTATCTAAAAAATAATATTACCGTTCTAAGTAAGTTTCAAACTGGGAAGTGCCTCATTTAAAATGGACTCTGGAATTCACCTGAAACAGACAAAATAATAAATATTAAAAAACAACGAATAAAATAGTTACATTATATTACAATTAAATGGAAAATGTTAATTAACTGAATATAAAAATTTTGATTGATCAAAAATACCATTATAACTCATAAGAATGGTTACATATTGGTTCCATAAAACGGATTTTGATCAAGGTAATTCAAAGACAATTCTCTAATTACTTAATGAAAGATGAACATGAAGAAACTTTGAATAAGCCTAAATAAAATGAACTAAGTCCATCTAACCTAAAGATGGCCTTAATGAAAAATTATTTAATGAAAGAAACTACAGGTTTCAAAGAAACGCACATGAAGTCATGATTAAAAAAAAAGAAAATGCAATTTTCATGACCTATTTTCAATTACATAGACCAACCATCAAGTAATCTAGTAGAGTGCAAAAAAATATTTTTTCCAGTGACCTTCGAAAAACCTTATTTTCAATCCATTGCTCGCTTTCCAATATTATTCAACTCATCTATTTTTTCGGATTTATTTCTCACTTTCTAATGATATTATATTGAATTAGTAATCCCTACATTTTCTTTAACTTTTAGAAGCAATATCGAAGTCGGAAAATGTCTTTCAGTCCCAGTCTTTTTATGATGCATACTATGATGAGATGCTTGTGGAGTTTGACATTGAAATGAAAACGTTATTCATCTTGGTAATGTGAGTGCTAGACAGGAGTGAAGGTGAGTGGGAGTGAGATATTGCTCTGTTGAGCCAATAAACTCGATTAAAAGATTGATAAACTGTTGGCGGCAATTAAGGAGATGCAAATCTATGAAGGAGAGAGCTTTAGCTGCGAATAAGGCGTACGGAGTAAAGAGTGGAGCTGCTAAGATTGATGAAGTCGGCAAGTAGCGAGGAGATTTACGTCTACTAGCAATGGTTATTAATGGGCAACAACGTTGGACCACGGCGAGCACGTGCACTTGCGCGTACGAGAGTCAAAACGTACCCTCTTTGAGAAAATTGTTTTCACCTTTAAAAGTAGGCGTCTGCGTTCTCCCTTTTAATCCTTCCTGAATTCGCTACTTTAATATACATTCTATATAATATATATATTTGATATATAAATTCTACCTATATTCCATCTATAGCCTATATTATGTATCCTACCCTATCCATTTATAAACAGTGTGTATCATCAATAAACACCAATAAATAGGGGAAAATGGTTAAACTATTGAAAAATTGAAGGAAAAAAGATGTTAGGCTTATGTTGAAAATATTTGAGAAAAGGAGTTTTCTATGAAATCGTATAAATGATCTGAATCTGATAGATTTAACGTCTGATAAATGACCACTGTTCAAGAACGTTATCCAACTAAATCAAGACTAATATGTTATTAGTCTTTACATATTAGTATTAAAATGACATAAATTATGTTATAAAGAGCACAGACTGGAGAAATGTAAATTTAGAATGTGCTATAAGTAATCTAGGTTCTGAGTAAAAACTGACCAAATTGAAGACATCTTGAATCAGAAACGAATCGAACCTGTTCTTGATGAACGCAAAAAAATCAACTGAGCTTGAAAGTATTTATGATACAAATGCATCAATAAAAAGTGGAGGAGCCGAAGATGTGCTGATAGACTAATAATACTAACAGACTTTACCTAAGATTTCGATTCTAATTTGAAATTTTGTGAAAAGCAGTTTTGGGCAATAGCCTGTTGTATTCACATTTATTTTATGTTAATTAAATGAATGAATAAATAAATTAGAATACTGTTCTACTGGAAAATGGAAATCGGGTAAGAAATAACCCAAAAAGATACGCAATATCTACAGTTTTTAAATTGATCTAAATATTTCTAGGTTTATGTGATACTAAATAAATTTAATTGTCACGTGATATTCAATTATGATTGTTTTCATACTCAAATTCTAATCTTATAAAATAATATTGTAGGGCTATTTCAAAATTGTTTAATCAGTGAGATTCACGGGAAAATGTGATCAATCATTATGAAATGCTGTGAGTACCATAGTACCATAGGCGGAGCATTCACGAAGCATTGAATGTTATTGTCTCTGCCTGTACCCAGCAAGACAGAACAAACGTTGCACAGTTACTTGCAATCCATTATAAAGAAAATAACAAGATGGTGCCTCGAAAATATTGCTGCAGTAATTAATGACTTGGCATCATTTGCATCGTGCTTTCCTTCGAAAAATCTTCATTAATTGATAGCGATTGAAGAGGGTTCGTTATGGATGTATCCGCATCGATAAGGTTAAATTGAAACATGGAGCACAACATTCTTTCGAGAAAGCAAGCGGCTACACTCTTCAGTACAGGGACGGATGTTGGAGAGTGTTTTGTACAGCCGGCTTTGTTACAAAATAATGGGGGAGACAGGGCGATGAACGTGCTATAAATATTTAAATAAAAGCAAGAACAAGTGCAACGCAGGTTGCCGGCTGGAGAATTGAAGGAGAAAGAAAGAACTTGAGAAAGAGACAGTGGGCATGAGAGTGAGAGTGAATGAGTGCGAGTGAGGAGGGGGTTAAAAGAGACAGAGAAAGAGAAAGATAGAGAGAATGAGAGAAAATAGAGAGAGAAAGAAAGAGATGAAGTGAGAGAAAAATAAAGAGAAAGATAGAGATGAAGTGAGAGAGAAAATAAAGTGAGATAGAGAGATAGGAGAGTGAGAGAAAAGAAGAGTGTAAGAGAAATAGTGAGAGTATAAGAGAGAGTAGAACGAAACAAATACAGAAAGAAAGAGAGAAAGGAAAGTCAGAGAGGGAGTCAGAGAAGAGTGAGAGAAAAGGAGTAGAGTGAGTGAATGGGAGAGAGTGTAAGAGAAAGCGATAGAGTGAAAGAGAGAGAGAGATAGAAAGGAAGAGATAGAGTGACAGAGAGAGAGATAGAAAGAAGGATATAGAGTGAAAGAGAGAGATTGAAAGAAAAAGATAGAGTGAAAGAGAGATAGAAAGAGATAGAGTGAAAGAGAGAGAGATAGAAAGAGATTTAGTGAAAGAGAGAGAGAGAGATAGAAATAAAGAGATAGAGTGAAAGAGATAGAAAAAAGAGATAGAAAGAGATAGAGTGAAAGAGAGAGATAGAAAGAAAGAGATAGAGTGGGAGAAAGAGAGTGAAAGATAAAGATAGAGTGTGAGAGAATGAAAGAGATAAAGCGAGAGAGAGAAAAAAAGAGAGTGTTAGAGAAAGAGTAGTGAGAGAGTGAAAACGGAAAAAAGACACAAAGAAAGAGATAGAGTGGAGGTCAGAGAAGAGTGAGAGAAAAGGAGTAGAGTGAAAGGGAGAGTGAAAGAGAAAAAGATACATAAAGAGATAGAGTGAAAAAGAGAGAGAGAAAGATAGAGTGAAAGAAAAAGAAATAGAGTGAGGGAAAGAGAAAGATAGAGTAAGAGAGAATGAAAGAGATAAAGTTAAAGAAAAAAGAGAGAGTGTTAGAGAAAGAGTGAAGTGCGAGAATGAAAACGGAAAAAGAGACAGAAAGAGAGAGATAGAGTGAGAGAGAATGGGAGAGTGAGTTTGCAAGACGGTTGAAGTGCCTACCCGTCTCACTTCCACTATTTTCCAAGGGGGAAAATTCAGGGGAACCATTGACGAGAGGGTGACGGAGGAAAGTGGTAGGGGACATGAGAGTAGACGTTATTTATCCAGTGCTCACCCTTCAGAAACTCATCGTTGACGTTGCAAGACGTCGCCCGCACCCTGTTAGACGATTTGACGACGATCGCCATTCTCTTGTTTAAATATTTTGAAAACGCTTTGCTCTTCCATCATTTCAACACCCCATTTTTTCAAAGCACTACCGAAAAACTCTTGGTACACGGACAGTGCTACCATTGCTTCCATTTTCACGTACATCCATTTTGAAAGAATAAAGGGAATGAACTTTGAATTATAAAAATATTGAAACTCATAACATTAGTTGAGTAACAATCTTTTGACTCTGTCCGTATCCGGTTAAGGCTGTGCGCAGGGTTTTTGTTCATAATTTTTTTGTCAAAGTTTATTGTACTGAGTATTATTAGAGCTTTAAAATGTTATCATCTATCGCTGTGAGGAAAAACTCTTTCTTCAATTATTTTGTGGAATATGGGGTTTCAAAGTTGACATTTTTCGGTTTTGGGGGGCAATTGATCTCACCTATGAGTAATTTTTAACTTTTGATCATTTTTTCATAACTAAAAGACACCTTGAGGAATATAATGAAATATTTTTTATTTTAATGTAACAAATAGTTTTTCAAAATAATTTTTTGAAAAATTGATTTTTTCACAGTTTCAAGTAAGCACAATTGCCCCCTAAAACCGAAAAATTTCAACTTTGAGCCCCCATATTTCACAAAATAATTGAAGAAATATTTCTGATTTTTTAAATTGAATCACTGAACTTAGAGAGTATGACAAATTAAATAAGTATAATATATAATGATAAAATGTGATTTTGTTTTCAAAATTCAAAATTCGTCTTTCAACCTTAAAAACCTTGTATTTGAAGGCTCGCGTTAAATTGATACACATAGAATACACTTTCAAAGAATAATTCAGAAGCAGGATTGATATTTGATTATTATAATGGAAATGCAGTTTATATAATCTGGAGTGCAATAAATAAAGCGAGTTATCATTAATTACAATTTCACTTATAAAGTGGGAGACTTTGTGATTTTTCAATTAAGAGTTTCAAATTAATCATAGTAGCTGATGCCTCTTAAGTAAAACATATTAAAGTTGTCAATACCTCATACTCGAGTCATTGAAAATCATAGAACTATATTATTACTCTCAACAGAAAACCATTAAAAATAATGAAATTATATAATTCACTATACAGCCAATTTTACTAGCCCTTTCATATTCATCAACTACTTAGGTTTTAAAAACACAAGAAAATCGGGAAGGCAACTGAAAGAAAGGGAATGAGAAAAGAAGCTACATCAAAAGGAAAAAAGCTGTTTATGAAAGTTGCATGCAACGTCATATCTAATTCCGCCTGAGCGCTGAAAAAAAAGTTCTTGCGTATTTCTTTTTCATCGTTGTGGACAATTGAAGACAGGTAGAACACAGCACAGTACAACACAGCAGAGATGGGACAGTTTCATTTCTTGTCTGTTGGCAATTTCAAGTGTCCCGCATTGCGACCCCAATGCGCATTGGCCCCCCTTATCGCCCCCCCACATTGGTATCACACCACCAAAACTGACATTTGCATGTTTGGCGTGCTGTTGATGGAGAAGCGCCACTGTCAACGCGCCCCTTCTCGTGTGGTGCGAAACTGTGGCGCTACGTGTCCTACTCCACAGGACGAATGATTAATAACGACTAATGCAGGAAAAGATGTTGTATTGTTATTTGACGGCTAGATTGGGGAAATCTATGAAATGTTTCATTATTTTTTTGCTTTTTTATTAGTTTAAAAAGATGAAGCGCCTCAAACAGGACTTGTTTTCTTTGGGCTACTTGAAATTATTTATTCGACGGTTGATGTGAATAAGTTTTCTATAATTTTCATTTGTGTAACAGTTAAATTGTATCTTTTTATGTTCCTTCTTTAAATTTTGTAGTAATGTATTTTTTACAACTGATGATGCATTGTATTTACTGTGCGAATAAATGAATTTGAATTTGTAAGACTGAATAAACATTTCAGGGTTTTTGTTATTTTCAAGCAATTTTTCCTGATACTGTTATAACTTTTAATATTGGGGTTTCAAATACTGTATTATAAATATTTTTACTACGCAAAGTAAGGTCAGAGCACTCTCTTCCAAATATGTTAAATTATTTATAAAAATTTGACTCAAATTCACCAACATTCATCCAGATTCAAGAAAGAATGTATTTCAGTTGTTGGATATGTCCAATTTGTTTGGAAGCTACAATGGAAAAGATGTTGAACCTAGTCTGTGTTTTAATATCAGATGGGAATGGGAAATATCCAGTTGAATTGTTTCTTCTATCCACAATTATTACTCTCTCGGTCAAGTGCACTCTATTATGGTCAAGTGTTGATGGAAGGATATCCTTGAATATCCTCTTCCAAGAATGAATATTTAAATATTCAAACTTCACCGTTTCATGTAGATACATCACAATCATATTATCGTTATCAAATTGCATTTATATTCATTTCGTTGAATAATTCTCTAGTTAAGCTTTGTAAAATTCATAGAACAATTACAGTACTTATATATTTTTAACAATCTAGAATTTAAGACTATAAGACTGTGCATTCTAATCTACATGAATAAAGTCAATAATCTAATCTAATCTCTGTTCTTTTGACTGCTATTTAGCTATAGGATTGGAAAAGTAATGTTATTTGCTAAATACTTTACTATTCGGGAATCACAATCAATAAGCGCCATCAGAAGAATTAATAGAAAATGCATAATATTTATAATTCATTCTACAATGAATGTTTAAAATTAATAAGTTTTAGATTTCTGTTTACTCATTACTATTGACAATCAACGAAAAAATAAATTTTACAAGATATTTATATTAAAAACATTCTAATTTTCATAACACCACAATTTTGCAAACCTCAATACTGAAAATTCAGTTAACAACCTATAAATTTTGTCGATACTTGAAAGTAGAACGAATAAATTCTCCAATACTGTCGTTCGTTCACCGAACAATATATTAATAAAATTCAAATTGCCAGGTCCTCTAACAAAGCTCTTCTAGTATGATGGTGGGTCACTTTGACATTGTTTATTGGAGGAATTAGAGAGTGAAAACTTTGTTACGAATGTTTTCACCCGAAATAATTATCACAGTTGATGGGGGAAGAAGGGAGGGAGGATTGACGCTATATATAGCAAGAATTGGCGCACCAGCTGATTAAGTGACACGGATACGGTGATTGTGCACAGTTGACGAGAGAAAGAGTGTGTGTGAGAAAGTGAGTGAGTGAGAGAGTATGAGGGTGAGGGAGAGAGTCAATGAGAGTGAGGGAGAGAGAGTCAATGAGAGTGAGAGAAAATGAGAGATAGATAGATATTCGTTAATTGTCACAAGGCTTGTCGCCTACGGTGACATTTGCAAATAAAAAAGCGAGAGAGAGAATAAGAGAGAAAGTGAGTGAGTGTATGTGTGAGAAAGAGCGGGAGCAAAGGAGTGAGAGTGAATGAGAGGGATGGAGTAAGAGAGAAAAAAGAGAAATAAAGAGAAATGGTGAGTGAGAGAGCGTAAATGAGATAGATAGGAGACACAGGGAGAGGGAAGAAAATAGGAAAAGAGGGGAACTAAAATAAGGTGAGGTGACTTACGGAAGGGCAGAAGTGAGTGAAAGAGTAGTTGGAGTGACTGATTCGCGTCGTTTGCCCTCTCGCTCACTCTAGCAATTTCAGTTGCAGGAAGCGTCTAATTTGGCTGCGGAGGCGCCGGGATGGCGTCCTACCCCTCAGCCACAATTTCATCCCCTACCCGACCCATCTTCTCCGGGGAAATTTCATCATGAACCCCTCAGGCAGCTCGCTCTGCCACGTCGGGACACATTCTAAACGCAAATACTCCTCGTTGCTTCCAGCAGTAGGCAATGTATTGGCTCACTTGTGTTTTAATCATGTAGAGGTAGAGGACGTCACGGCAAAATCAAGCTGATTGATGAAATTAGATTTTCAGCCAAATCATAAGAGTAAATGTGTAACCAGAACGGCGACAGCTGCATCATAAGAGATGTCACTGATTCTAATGGTAACGACCATCTAGTTCACTCAACGTCTATGCCCGCAAGAGATAAATGTGAAGTTTTGAAGCTTCTCATGTTGTGTAGGTGAAGTACATACACACACTTCGAAGTTCCTCATTCTTATTTTCAATAGATAAATCACTTAACATGCTTTTCGTACTGCATTTAAAAAAATTATACAAATCATTATCAACAGAATGGTGACGAAGAAATGGAGATGGCATTGATGAACTTAATAATTTATTGATAATAGACTCCTATCTCAACACAACATTCCATATTCTTTGGAATAGTTTGGAAAACACCTCATTTCATTAAGATCAAATTTCTAGGAATGAAATGGAAAAATATTATTTATTTGTTCATTATGACAAATTTACAATGAAATGCGAAAAGCAACAGGAATACAGATGATTTCTTACTAAAAAAATAAACATAATTAGCTAGCAGGAATTTCAACTATCTTAACATCTAGGTAGGTAGTAAGTTTCAAATAAGTTTCCAAATGATGACAATAATGCTTGTCAAAATTAGAGTAATATATTTCAAATCAAGATGATGAATTTAATTTTATCCAATATATTCAATGATATTTTTGGAATCAATGATTCGATTACCACTGACTGATTTAGTCTCAGACTAACTAATTAGTTTCTCGTTTCATCACCGCTTCTCTTGAAATTGGTACAAATATTCAGTGGAGACACGACCTAGGAGGGGTTTCAAAAAAACTCCATAAACTGAAAGATTTTTGAAAAATCATTAGAATAAAGTTCTCTAGAAGTACACAGGCAAATAATAAAGTGACATTTTTATCCAGGCTCATTCAATTTCCAAGATCAAGTAACGTTCACAAAATGTTCCGTCCCAAATTAAATGAATAATTTTTGGATCTGGGTTTGGAAAGTCAAAATTATTTGCAGTCCTTGGTTTTTTTAAAGAAAAAACGTAAGACGGAAATTAAATGGTATTAATCTCTCAATGTTAGTGTTGAGTGGGAGAGAGGACATTGAGTACTAGCTCCGCCCTTATACATTGAGTACTAGCTCCGCCGTATTATACGATTGACCTCAGTATATATAATACGTAACCGTAGTATATACAATACGTAACCGTATTATACGAGTTACGATTGAGCCGTAGTATATTTTGATGAAATTTTGTTTAGTAAGAAGTGTGCAGATGATTACCATCATTCTAGAAGCTCAACGTTCAATCCTTCACTGGATTCGCTCAATAACGTTCAGATACTTAGCTAGTTGATAAAATAAACTCAAGCTTAACGCTGTAGTTTGAAGTTGTTTAGTTGCATTCAATACGGTTTGATCCGTTTCAATCGGCTGGAAAATCCGATGAAATTTCTGGTCTGGATTACAAGTCGTCAGGCTGAACCAAAACTTTGCGAGAACTTTGCCGATTGAGAGAGGATAATAAGGTGAGAAGTTCAGGCTAGAACAGGATAGCCGTATAAACTGTTCGAAAACTAAGAGGCAACTGTCTCGCAACTTGCTACTACCTACTTGGATCTGCCGTGAAACCTGGCTTGGACTTGGTACTGTCCAACTTGAAACTAAGCAAGGATTTAGGCTCACTAACATCCCAGTATTGGTGGATGTTGCTTCTCGAAACATATATCTAAATCATTCAATAATGCATTGAATAATAGTTGAAATCACCTAGAAACATTTTTGTCATAATACTTTGACTATCATCAATGAGAGTAATTATTTTGATTTTACTTGTATGACTACTAAGCTTATTAGGATTGTTTTTGATTTCATGAAAACGTGATTTAAAACAGTAGTTTACTTCACTACGCAGTGGAACAAAAAAATAAAACCATGAAAGGCGATCACATTTAAATAGATGTAAGGCCCGTTTCACACACATCGATTTAAAATCTCGAACGGTCCACATTCCAACAGTGGCGTGAAGAAATAAATGATGCTCTTCACACACATCGATATTATGCCGAACATTAATGACAACCGTCCGTTGCCGTGAAGCAGCCGTCCAATATAGTAAACTTGTAGGTCGTTTTCGTTTCAAAAACATCGAAATTGCCCGTACGATAATTTGCAGTGCTTATTCAATGCATTATCTATTTGCATTGCTTTTTCTCTTCAGAGACTTCTCTGTCTTTGTCTATATAAAGTAATTTTATCTTTATCTTATCTTTATCTATCCCCATAAAATCGTTCGGAGCTCAAAATTCGTTCACTTTTGTCCATTCCGTTCGAGATCAACCAAACGGCTGAAATCGTACGGCCGATATCGATGTGAGTGAAACGGCCCTAAAGTTTCTTTCCTCATTTATTTCGTTCTGATTGCTACAGTTTGTATTAAAAGTCTCATAATGTACAATTGCACATGTACTAAAACTAAATTGTTATTTTTAGTGAGTCATTGGAAGTTTATAGCAAGACAATATAATTTTGAATTTCTCTACCCAAAGAATTTTTTTTCACTCGAGTAGAATTTTAAAGCAAGTATATCGTTTTTGTTTTGATGACAGTTCTTGAATATTTATATCAGAAAAATATAAAACCATTAATCAAACATTTTTTTTATTAGCCTACATGCACGCTCTTTACTTGCAATTTTAGGTAGGGACAAGCTACGAACTATGAAACGAGCACCAATATTAATAGGAATAGAATAATTATTGTCAAAATCGGGGAATTCTAGGATCCTATTATTAAAAATTGCATCATATTTCGTTATTATGTTTCACTTTCGACTAAATTCTACTTTTTTAGTAGAGCGATACCCTCATGAGTTTGAGTTTGAATAATGAGATATATTATAGCACAGAATATCCAAGGCTGAACGATATTCAAATTCGTGACCGCAGGAGTAAGAGCCAGTCAGATTCTTATCACAAACGAGGGCTACAAGTGACTGCGCCTCCACGGCTGCCGCTTAAATTATTTGTCTGCAGCATTAACCCACCGAAAAATGTAGGTCCAGCTCATCAATCACCATCATGCAACTCATTACCCACGCACAGGTCTCAGACGTGGGCTTCATCCTCCAAAAAAAAAATTTGTGAGCCTTACATAGACTACCGTAATTAGGGGAAAAATCATGGATGATCGACTTCATAACCTTAGTGCTTGTTCTGCAGTTTATAGCGAAATGAAGAAAAGCCAGTTTAAGTTCATTGGCGATGATAGAGTTCACTTTGCACCCTGCACCAACACGATCCCTTCCCAATCTCACCTCTTGGGGCCCCTGCTTATTCCTTCATTATTATGTGCATACAGCAAATTTGCATAAGGGACAGCTCTTCGGCTTGAACGAACGAATGGGACGGCGTTTGCAGGGTTAAAGGTGGTTGTTCCATTATGCACACAGCCAAGGGTTTGTGTACGGTGATCCGAGGGGGGTTTTGAGGTATAAAGGGGGGTCAGGGGGTTATATATGTGCCCAAGAGACCCGCGGCAGACATCAAGACGCTTTTGGAACTTGTCTCACAACAGGCGAGGTTACACAAAATCCACCCACCTACCTGTCCTGTATTATGGATTCTGTAAGTTGTATCGCACTTACCACCACTAACACTCAATTTGGACCCCATCTTTATACTTGGTACAACGCTATTCAACGTTCCTTACAAAGTCTGGTTACAAGCACGCGTGAACATGTGGGACAATTTTCAAGTTTAACTCTGTGTAACTAGTGTAGATTTTGGCTCTGAAATTTCAAAATTTAAATTTATATTAATCTTTTTTGGAATGTAATGGTGTTTTGTTAAAAGTAAAATCAAAATTAATATTGTTTTTCTGAAAAATACTCGTGAATTATTGTGCTTCAAGTGAAACAGACCTGACCTAAGATTTCGATTCTAATTTGAAATTTTGTGAAAAGCAGTTTTGGGCAATTGCCTGTTGTATTCACATTGATTGTATGTTAGTTAAATAAATAAAAAAAAAATATTCAAAAACTTTGTGTTTACGAATGCTTGGACTGATTAGTATAGACTGATTACTTAGGGTAATTAATCACAGTTTTACCTGCTCATGAAAATTTAACTGAATTTTGGTTATTATTGAATAGATTAAATAGAACTAGGAAGTGCTCCTATTAGATTAAATGGATCAAGTGTAAAATCTCTGTATCAATAACTCAATTACAATTATTGACGGGAAGGTGATTTAAATGTTAAAATATATTAAATGTTTAGAAAAGATTTTCAGAAGTTTTCAATCATGGTGATTTTCCAAGTTCATTTTTTCATGTTGGTTGAACAGATTGAATAGAACTAGAAGGTACTGACTGATCTTAAATTAGATGAATTAAGTGTAATATCTCTTCATCAATAACTCAATTACAATTATTGAAGGGAAGGTGATTTAAATATTACAATATGCTAAATAAATAGAAGTGATGATCAGAAGTTATCAATCATGTTGATTTTTCATGTTCATTTCTTTCAAATTTTCAGCTTCAAATGGATAGCCTGGGCTGTGAAAAAAATATTAGATGAGAAGAAAGTAAACTGAATGAAAGACAAGGAAAAAATGTGGAGATACAGACAATTTGATAATATTTGAGCAAAATTTATATTTTGAGTAAAATGTGGTTGTTGATAAAGGGAGAAAATTAATTTTGTGAATGATTAGCTGTATTTAATTTAATGCTTATTGATAACTGAGAACATTTTTGTTAGATTGTATCCATTATCCATTTAACGCGTTTCATTAATACCACCAAATAATAATGATCATCCATCAGCAGGAAGATGAATCAAATGTAAGTCTTGGTTAAAAATTATTATGATTACACGGCCCAAGCTCTCAAAATCAATAATCCTGTAAGTACATTTGAAACCCGAACCAATTTTGCATTCCTACGCCAGTCTATTTCCATTTATTCGAAATAAGAGGTTTGGTACGTTTCGCGTGGGCCTTTCATTCTTGCATGACGATAATTAAAAAGCAAAAGCCCTGAAACGGAAGGCCTATTTCGAAGAATCAGCAAATTTGATGTTTTGTCGCTGCAGCGGAATAAAAGTCCTCCCCGTTCAATTAAAACTTGCACGCCGTTCTAATGGCAGTCAAACTAAGTCGACCCATTCCAATAAAATACTTACACTTGAACTGTTTGAATGATTGGAATAGTATGACTTAATGACTCATGACTAGTAATCATGACTTACATCAATCTGATATTTTTTGTCATGAAACAGCGATTATTGAAATATTGAGAGTAAATTTTCAGTGATCAGGTAGGACTAGAAAACCGGATTTGTATCTATATCAACCTCAAATATTCACCTTAAAATACAGTTTTAAATAACTCAACTGTGAGGTGAGTAACTTCAAGGTTTGTGGCCTTAAATGTTAAAAAAGCAGTGACAAAAAAATATTCACTGGCCCTTTGACCAACTGAATATGGCTTCATGAGTGGAAGAAAACGTCGTTGATTTTCTGTAGATGTTCTTGATGTAGAGCAGTAGTAGCAGCAGGCTACTCATTCTAGTACTAGATTGAATCGCTAGATTGATCTCAGTTTTACATTGATTACTGATTGAGATTGCATATTTTGGCAGCTGCTGATTATGTAATTGGTTAGAGCACTAATCTTTGACTGTCTGCTACTACAGCGGTCACGAGTTCGATTCCCGTAAGACTTTTATTTTTTTGGAATAATTCACCTCATTAACCACGCTCAAGGCCCAAACTTTTGTGGGAATCATCAGCAAAAAATAAGTCAAAACATCTTTTGAATTTTAAATTTTCAAGATCAATTATAATGAAAACCCAATAAAAAGTACAGATGACAGAAATTAAGGAATGAGATATTTCTGGAGTCCATTACAGGTTTGCAGACCATCATTTTGCAGTTGGTTGCCGTCGTAGAAGGTTTGAAGGGTTCTTTCTGAATTACAGTATTTTTTCTGGAGGTGAAAATGCATTGATGCACGTTGTGCCAGACTCTCTTGCAATAGCACAAACTACTGACTGAAAATACCTCCAACTACAGAGCCCGCCTGGAAATATTGCTCACATTTCTTCAGAACAGGCCCATTTGTCCTCAGCTAAACTAGCTTCATTGAATTACAGTATAAGCCGCACACTGAACTACAAATATAAGAAGCTTGTACGAAGCTATAAGAAGCTAACTTACAAAGAAGCTAACTTACTAACTAAGGAGCTAACTAACTAAGCTGCATACTGAACTACAAATATAAGAAGCTTGTACGAAGCTATAAGAAGCTTGTACGAAGCTCGTATAAGAAGCTAACTTACAAAGAAGCAAAATTACTAACTAAGAAGCTAACTAACTAAGCTGCATACTGAACTACAAATATAAGAAGCTTATAGGAAGCTATAAGGAGCTAACTAAGCTGCATACTGAACTACAAATATAAGAAGCTATAAGAAGCTAACTTACAAAGAAAGCTATCTTACTAACTAAGAAGCTAACTAACTAAGCTGCATACTGAACTACAAATATAAGAAGCTTGTATGAAGCTAAAAGAAGCTAACTTACAAAGAAGCAAACTTACTAACTAAGAAGCTAACTAACTAAGCTGCATACTGAACTACAATAATATAAGAAGCTTGTAGGAAACTATAAGAAGCTAACTTACAAAGAAGCCAACTTACTAACTAAGAAGCTAAACTACAGTATAAGAAGCTTGAGAAACGTTTCTACATCATACGAAATCAAAGACTTATTTTTCAAAATATGGCTTCTCATGCGTTTTGATCCGGATTAAAAATATGATACAGAAAACGAATGAAGGCGAATAGTAAAGCAGGATTAGGAGTCACCCTTAAAATATTAAATATATTGATATAAAAAGTTGGAAAAATCAGGACTCAGACTAAGCTTCCTAAAGATAAGTCTTTATCTTAGATGAAAATTGATCGAACCCCCAATGGGTGGGGAAAAGTGTAAGGAATACTTATTTGTATGCATGATCAAGGACCGGGGAAGATAAGTTTTCAAGGATACGATAAGGAGTAATGGCCAGCGGGCGAAGAAAATCTCAAACTATTTATTCACCTAGAAAAGGGGGAGAGAGGACAACAGCCCCTAGCCAGACGCTATCAAAATACCAGACGATGTTTTTGGGGGGGTTGGAAGTCGCCACGATAATAGGATTAGGGTGGCCAGACGAGCGTCTTCGTTGTTGTCGAGTAAAGAGCTAAAAGGCAAGTTGCTGCAACATCTTCAACTAGCGTTTCATACGTCGACATTCACAAATAGAATATTGTAAACCTGCGGCTTACATTGTGAAGTAAGAGGTGTAGCAAGATTTTTCAAGGTATGGTATCCTCCTAAACGATAAATTGCCCAATAAACAAAATCCGTCTTGAAAAAAGCATTAAAAGACTGATATTTAAACGAAATTTAAAAATTGAGCATTTTTGAAGTGAATAATAAGACGAAATTGTCACAACCACATTTACCAAAAATATTGAGAAACTAGTTTCGGTTGTTATACCATTATCAATCTCAATCAAACTGAAACTAAAGTAAAGAGTAGCTTAATATATACCGTACTAAACATGGAATGATACTATTGGCTAAGCGAGAAAGAGACTGACCTTCATTGAAGGTTACGATTGGCTGACAAGTCACGCCCCCTGGTGGGAGGACTAACAAGCAAAAATACGAGTCATATCAATAACTAACAGCTTTCTAGATAATCACAGTTTTTAGTTATTGATTTGACTCGTATTTTTGGTTGTTAATCCTCCCACCAGGGGGCGCGACTTGTCAGCCAAAAACAACCTTCAATGAAGGTCAGTCTCTTCCTCGCTTAGCCAATAGTATCATTCCATGTTTAGTATATAGCATATACTACTTTGCACTTTAGTTTTAATTTGATTGAGATTGATAATGGAATAACAACCGAAACTAGTTTCTCAATATTTTTAATATATGTGGCTGTGACAATTTCGTCTTATTATTAATTATGAATACCTTCCACAATATCACCTTCACCACTACAAAGAAGAATTTTTGAAGTTTTGGAAATAACTAGGGTGATAACGAACGATACTGCTGACAGTTTAAATGATAAAATCTTTCTCAACCAATTTTCCACCATTAACCACGTTTTATCATAAAGTTGGTCAATAAATAGATATTTAGAAGTTTTTCTAATTCTTCAATTTTCTTCCACGACATGATTTTTGTGTATTGATTAATTTTTCTTTAGTTAATACGTTGATAGAAAACCATGACGGCTACTTATTTAATATTTTCCCGGTTGCTTGACATTGATCAAGTTATTAACCTTCAATATTTATATTATATTTTGAGTTTATTACATTGTTGATTTGCGTTTCGTCGGTAGGTAACCTCTTGTCCACTTGTTTATCATTACTGTTTTGTATTGATAGGCTATTTCTTTTTACTAATGGGCGGGTCTAGTATCAGCCAATGGCATGCCTCCAATGTGGATTTTGACCTATGAGAGGCTTCCAGCCAATAAATCAATAGTATCCGTATCTGTGTTATGGTTTAGCATGTTTGAATTTTAAAATGGCGTGACAGTCAAAACTATAGTCAATAATTGCTAATAATTCAAGTGCTTGTCAATATTATGCATTATGAATTGAGTGCCTTCAGTCAGACAGGTCTTAAAAAGAGTTTAAAGCCTTTAAACCTTTAAAAACCGTATTTATTTTTAAAGAAAACTAATAAAGTCTAAGCCAAAGTAGAATACAAATTACAAGAATTTTTCGACAATATTGTCACCTATAGGAAATTCTTTGGATTCTAGGAAGATCTTGAATCTCAATTTTGTGCTACAAAAAGTACGTTTAAACATTTGTTTTCAAGCCGGGTAGACACTGCACACTAACCTATTCTGATAAAGAGTAGTGTGTATTCGGCTAGAAAAGGAATTACAAAACGTAGCACAAAATGCATCGTCTAGAAGCCCATTTGAAAGTAAGACTGTGCTAGTGATCAAATGACCATTTGAATGGAACATCTCATTTCATTCACAAATCCATGAATTATTTCAAATTTATTGATAGCTACCATAACGCAATAAGCCCATAGAGAAACTGAATTTGATTTTAGCTTGGCACGAACGTTTTCAATCCTGAATGGAATGCCTGTTACACCTTGCTAAATGCAATGTAGAGCACGCTACCGCTATATTACGGTACGCTTTACTAGAACTATTCCAAATTATTCTCAATTTTCAAAGTTCTGGTATTATTCTGAAGTAAATCTCTCCAAGAATGCATACTATTCGTTGATGACATTCTTGGATTCGATTCTTGTAGGAATTCCTTCACGTAAAGCGAACACAACAGTCTCTAGATGGAATATCTAATGAATCAAGTATTTAAGCGGAGAGTCAAAAGCCCTGACACTGAGAACCAATTCAGATTGCCAAAAGCAAGGGGAGAACGAGTCTGCTCTCATCAGAAAAAACGCAATTCAGCATATATTTTAATGAACAGAAACATATACTTCGCCTTCAATCTTGACTAATTAAATCAAGAAGAGCCTACGTCCTTCCCTGTGAAGGGAGATTCGGCTAAAAGGGCTTTTAAAAGTAGGCTGTATTAATTTTAATTTTAGGTTAATGATATTTGTATATCACCATCCATTAATATGATTCAGGCCCTAAATTTTAGGCACATATAGGGAATTAATAGTATGATTTAGAGAAAATTGTTTCATCATTTCTTATATACTAGCACTTCTTTTAGGCAGGTTGAATGACCAAGTCTTGGTGGAATCTTACGATCGAGAGGCATATGTCAGGGAGATGTACATGTCATTGCTTGAACAACCTTAAGCAGGCCTAGGTCAACCAGCTGGTCGTCAGTTTTATTCATTATACCCAATGAAAAGAGGAAGATAGTACAGCTATCGAGGAGTATACTTTTAATTGAAGTAGTACAGTATATGACGAAAATTAGTCAACGTAAGTGTGCGAGCAAGTGGTAAATTTGTCTAAAACCCAGGGATAAAAACCATTTTATACACAATAAACGACTGATGTCCTTGAACATGCGTGAGAATCCCCGGGAGAACCAACCTTGACCACTCGCTCGCTCACTGTCTGAGAACACCGAGATAGATCCTGTATAAAATGGATATTTTAAAAATGGTTTTTTAGAAAAATTGAAGAATTGAATACTCTATACAAGCATTTTTGTAGGGGGAGCACTGATGACCTGTTTAAAAAATCCGGCATTCGGCTTGAAATTTTAAAAGCATCCATATTGCGTAAAATTAAAAAATAATTCATCAGTAGTTTGTCTCAAGGCAATAAATAACATTCAAAAGCTTAATTGTGAGACTAACTCAAGAATATTTGAAAAAAGATAGTAAAGTTCGTAAGGGAACAATGATGCCCTCTTGAAGAATCCGGAAAATTCCAATTTTAAAGCTGCATTCTTATTTCACAAAATTTCAAAGATTATTCATAAATATTTCGTCTGACACGAACAATCATTACAAAGAAAACCTAAAAAATCATGCCAAAAATCGCAATAAGTATTTGTATTACTTGTCGGTCCTTTTTTAAAAATTCTTCTAAAAGGCCTCAGACCCCTAAGGAACGAAGGATTAGGGTAGAGGGGGCTGATGGTGAGTGGGCGTGCGTGCAAAAGTGCGTAAAGTAGTAGTAGGTGCGTTCACGAGACTTGAACTCGACGCGTAAAATCAATACAACGTGACGTGACGGTGGGTCGCGGGTCGCGGCGGCTCATGCTGAAGTGGGCGAAGCCTTCACACGCACACACAACACCACACGCACGCACACCCACAGCCACGCGCCATTCATCCTAAATGGGGCACTGTTGGAAGGGTGGGAGGGACGTCCATGGCCATGACCGTGTTCAAATTCAATAGCTTTTATGGCCTGATGCTGGCGCACAATCTCACCTCAACGATTTTGAGGTTAACTATCTACTTACCTCCCTCCCCCCCCCCCATTGCACATCACCAAATCACTCACTTAAACAATAAATTTAGCAATTGATGACCGAGTGCACGTGTTGATGAAATAAGATGGTGCATAAATAGTTATTTATGTATTAAGAGCGTGAAACGCGACTTTATCGCTCGAGCCAAAACATTTACTGCGCGACGCGTAGCGGAGCGCAGTAATTTTGCGAGAGCGATAAAGAAGCTTCACGCGCGAATTGCATACAATATTTTTCCTAAAATTGCAGTTCTGGATTCCAACACAATAAAAGCTTGTAGTTTGTAACATCACAGACCATGAGCGGATTTGGTTAGCGCACGCCATTTTTGAGGTTATGTGAATTTCACGGATTCCGTGATCCACCAATGAGAAGGCATCAAAATCCAAACAGAAGCGTAAAGTAAACAGCTGGCGAGCGTAAAGTACTTTACCGCTTGCTGAGCAGTAAAGAGGTATTTTACAATTAGTTTTCAGTTCGTAAAGAACTACTTTACGAGCAGTGGTAGGAAAAATATATATTGATTCCTAATCTGATAGTTTTCAAAGATTTTGAAGCAAGACCATTTGACACTATAGAATAATGTTGACACTGATGAATATATTTATTTCTGGTTTGTCTATGTGAAATTATAATTTTTTTCCAATTTTAGTGTTTTAGTTTCAAGTTGGTTTATTTGAATTTTTAATTTATTTCCGGCTCTGAAGGGGAGCTGTCTTTTATATTCTCTGTTATCTCACCAATTGATCTCTACCAATATTTTTGACCCTTATTTGGAGATCAAATCCAATCATTAATTATCCTTTATAAGATTAATATAAACATAAGAACAGAAAAATATATCCGAGTAATAAAAACGTAAATAATAAAAAGTAAAACTGTGGAAAATTGTAATAAGGAAGGTTCCTGCAAAGACGAAGGGGCCGACTGTTATAAAAAGTATAAAGAAAAGGTTTTTACAAAAACAAAAAGTTTTGCATTTATCTCTAATACTCGCCTATTATACTTGGAATACCCCTTACTTGGAACATATATTTTGGAGAAAATAAAACTGATTCAATCAAATGCTTCAGCATTGTATTCATGGAAAAATATGATCTAAGCTACTTATTTTTTCAACTGAAAATTTTCAGTAACATTTAATTATTTATTTTTTCAACTGAAAATTTTCAGTAATATGTGAAACATAACTTAAACACATTTGGAATCTTAAACATTTAGTAATAGAAGCAGTATTGTGTTAAACGCTTTTCTTTACTTCCAGTTGTACTCAGCATATGTTAATAAATATAAAATAAAGAACAGAATATTTGAAGGCCATAACTGCATCTCTAAATTTGAGATCAGTGGTAGCTGCACATTGATGTCATCTTAAAATTACAGTGAAAGCCAAAAAAGTTAAAACCCCAAGAATTAAGCCAATATAGTCACAAAACAGAAAAAAAATAGTTATGCGAATATAGTTTTGAAAATTATTTGTTAGAGTGGAAAATGACGACGTTATGATGAAGTTGAAGAGCAGATAAGCGGTTTTTTGAATTCTCTGAATTGATAAATCAATAAGAAATACAGTTGAGGCGAAATGTATTATCCGTTGAATATAAAATCGTTCTTGAAGATTAAATACTCGACTATATATAAATATATATAAGACGATATATAAAAGCATTCGTTAATGAGAGGTCGTCTTGCCAGGTTTCCAATGTAAAAGGACACATAAAGACATAACGTTCTTTACGTAGAGGATTTCGCTATTTGGAAGTTCGTTATTTAGAACTTAATTATGCTTCTTTCACAATGAAGAAGTGTAGCCCACGTGAGTAACATCAATCATGTTAACAAGTTGGTACAACGGTTTAATTTGCGTTGATGCAAGTCTGGAACAAGCTGTGAACATTCCAAGCAGCCTGATGTTTTATATAACTTATTTCGAGTGTGGTGTGTAGAGCAATTCAATTAAGATACTTTGTATTTAGGCGGCGCATCTGCCTTTTAGGCTGAGTCTCTCTGCAGAAAGAGGATAAGTTGTTTCTTAATAGATTGGCAGTAGCTTCCTCACAGTTTAGCGGTGCTCTCTGTTTAATTTATTCTCCAGTCGTTCTATGTTGAAAAATTAGAAGTTCTAACACGAATGTAACAAACAACAAATTTTGCTTAGGGGTGCTAATGGAAGCGACTATTTATTAAACAGGTTTCAAATTAATTTGGTTAATATTCACTCCGGTTTATTTTATATTTCCTAGTATAGCTGTAAGACAATGAAATGTTGTTTTGTTGTAATTGAGAATAAACTATCTATAACATTTTGAAAACATTCTTTGTAGTGGCGAAGGTGATATTGTAGAAGATATACCAGTGGGCGAGACTTCTTAAGACCTTCAGCCAATCACAGACCTTCAATGGAGGTCAGCCTATGGAAGGCACTTTCACCCTCAGCCAATAGTATCATTCAGTGTTTAGTATATATTAAGCTACCCTGTACTTCAGTTTTAGTTTGTTTTAGTTTGTTTGAGATTGATAATGGTGTAACAACCGAAACTAAAGTAAACGCAAATAGAAATGGCGGGTGATGGTGGCACCATCTGTTGGTGGTGTTGGTAAGATCAAGTTTTAAATTGCATATGTTTATTCTGAATATTGGAGATGTGTCAATCATATGACTTTAAAATCAGGCTTTATTCACGTGATAGAGGAAAACAAACAAATACTCGTCACTTTTCAGCAAAGGCGTAAATTGGTGCTACTCGTCTTTATCCCTTATTTTTGATAAATATTCTATTTTTTAATTTTTATACATTTTATTGTAATTCACTTTCATTTCTGATAGTTATGATGAAATTTCAAATGGAAACAAACACAAAGCAGAATAGTTCGAACGAACTTGTTTACTGCTTGAAATTTACCAATACCACCAACAGATGGTGCCGTCATCATCCGCCAGTTATATTTGCGTTTAGTATAGTCAAATTCAAATTCATTTATTGGCCATATTCACGCAAAATATCAACAAAGAAGCAAAACAAAGAACATACATACTTAAAGTTAATAACAAATCCAAATATAACTATTTATACATGCAATACGGCACTACTGGCAGAAGTAGGACTTGATCGCCAGCAGTGAGCTCAAAATTTAGGTAAGTTCAGAAAAGCAAGAAAGTGAAAAAATAAGAAAGAAAATTCAGGAAAGGAAAGGAGACATGTTATTAAGAATACATCAAACTATTTTGTAGTAAATGTTAGTTTTTATCCATTCATCTATTTCAGTGCTGAGCTTCTTAGTAAATCTATTATTTATGAAGTGACTGGGGACTATATTGGCAAGGTACTCCATGTAATATGTGAAGTATATGTATATGTAATATGAAGTATATGTAATATGTATAGTATTTCACTGTTTTCAATAAATGTGGTTGTGGAAACTTAAAGTCTTACTATTCATTTTTAAACATTTTACAAGGTATTCAATAAGGTATTGAAGTGTTCAAACTTAATTCCATCAATTAGAAATTGGGGTATAAAGTATTTGAAGTATGCAGGTGATGTAACATTTCTTTATGATGGATTCTGTATTATTTCTTGTGGTGTGACCTCACACCTGAGTGATTAGTTTGTCAATCAACGTTTTATTTCTGGAAACCAACTTGAGAATTATGGGAAGCGTTCATTTCAGTTCGTGGAATGATCAGTTTATGTTAGTCGTTGAGAGTTTTGTGGGTTCTATTGATTCGGAAGTGATGGACACGGGAGAAAAATTATTAAACTGGGCAAACCATAAACCGGAACACGATCCATTTGACAAAAATTAATTTCGGAAAAGCTCAGTTCTGTTGAATTGACAACCGAATTGATGATAGATTGAGCACTTTTCTCTCCCAAAGTCGAAATGAGTTCGTTTTTAGTTTCTGTTTGGTTGTGAAAAACTTGGAGATCGGCCGAAAACGAGATTTTGCGAGAAAACAGAAAGTGGTTGGCGATCGTAAACTCACGCACTTTACGAGCGTGTTGTTGCACTAGCGTTGGCCTTACGACAGAAATGTTATTCACTTAGTGCTGATAACCGGCTGTAATTTCGGTAATAAGCAATAGTTTATCGCTGCCCAATATTGGATATTGGTAGGACGTTTCAGGATATTTCTTCGGAGATGTTTCTCCAAGTTCCTAATGCGGTCTTCGATCGATTTCTAATATTCTAGTCGATATAACTCATTCGATTGTAAACGATTAGCGCTCGTAGAGCAGAACTATGAAACTTTGAGTTTGAGTTAGTTGAGCAAACAAAGATCAAATCGATCGATTTCTAATATTCCATTCGATATTACGTAACTTCGAGATAAGAAACAGTTTCTTCATTAGAGTTCATCAAATTTATTGAAGACCAAAACTATGAAACTTTAACTTAAAGTAAAGTAAATTCGTATGGCTTTTCGTGGTGGGGAGACCCTTACGGGTGAGTAGAGCAAACAACGATCAACTTCGATCCTTATTAGTTTTTTTCAGCTTATAGGCTACTGTGATAGTAACAAAACATGAAAACAAATCTGTAATGTGTCATAAAACTTATTGAATTGGAGAACCACGAATCTATGGAGCTATGGACTGTGTGAGTGCATGCGCGCGCGCGCGAGTGTGTGTCGTACGGGTTTCACTAAAACGGCAACAATTCGGAACACTAGATTTGGCACAAAGCTGAATTCAGTGCACCTCAAAGCCCGATTTCGTATTTTCTTTCTACGTTTTTCATAATTAATTTCAATTGCAGAGGAAGACCATGCATGGCTCGACTTCATGACACAAATTATGTAGGATATGAAATGCAGAACATACCGAACTGAAAGGGAAAACTCAAAGGAGAGAGGAATGGATACGAATTATCTGCTGCCAACCAGATCAAGAGTTAAAACAAAAGAAAAAGAATAAGAATGTTTAAATTTTACTTATGGACACTATTATTGTTTTAAAATGTATTTAGATGCAGAAAGCTCATAGAAAAGCTAGTACTTGATACGACACTATGATGCAAATAAGCTCTAAATTGCAAGCCAAAGCAAAACATTTGTTTCGTATCAATATTGATTGCAGCTCCTAATTCCTTTACTGGAATTATTGTATTGGGATTGGTGGTTGAAATCCACAAATCACATAGGACCATGAAATTTAAAAAATCTTCCTTTAATCCTGTTGCAAAGCATGGGTGAACCACTAGTTTAAACATAAATTAATACTGAAATAATTTTGTAGTAAGGTGTTGGTAAGGTGGAGTCTGTCTGTTAGTGAGGTTGTGAGAGTGTTGGTAAAGTCGTGTTTTTCTGTTGATGAGGTCGTGAAAGTGTTGGTAAGGTCGTGTTTTTCTGTTGGTGAGGTCGTGAGTTAATTAAATTAATTATAACACAATTAATATGTTTGTGTGATGGCCCTTTCGCATTGATGTAATGATTCTTCAGACAGGGCTGGTAGCTTTATTCACCAAAAAAGATCTGAGAGTAGGCCTCCAGCCGTGGCTGAAGAAGCATTACATCAATGCGAAATGACCATCACACAAGTATATTAATAAGTATTCACATTTACTACAAAAGTATTTCAGCATAAATTATTCCTTTCAACGTATTCCCATATTAATTTATGTATAATTTACATATAAATTATGTATTAATTTATGTATAAGCTATTCCTCTACTCGCAATTGAAAGATAACAAATCTTGGAAAATGATATTAAACAGCATTTTTTTTTTTTGAGGATGAAGCCCACATAGGTCTGAGAACTGTGCGTGGGTAATGAGTTGGATGATAGCCATTAATGAGTTGGACCTACAGTTTTAGGTGGGTTCCGAACCACCGTATTGAGTGGATGATTTTTCCAACACTCAACATTTTGAAGTGGGTGAAATCCGTCCCCATTGTAGGCGTATCGAAGTTGGGGTGCATGTAACGTATAGCTCACCTTCGAAATGGGAAGGTTTCAGAGTGATTAAAAGCACCGAATTCTTGGGAAGCTTGCTCTCTTACTCTTGCTGCAGCAAAAAGTAATCACGAAAGTAAGCCGTTAATCATCTCTAAAACCTTTCAAGCTCTCAAGGTGCGTTCTCATGAAAGCCTGGATACATTATATTTTATATAAGATAGATTTTATTTTGAATAAAAGGCAAACCAATTGATTGAGCTAAAGAAAATTTATCATGGAACTGTGAGAACAAAATACTGTTTGATTTAGATGGAGATCAGTAGTGCACAATCTGAAACGTTCTGTGAAAATAAGAAAAATGTACCAGTAATATATATATATATATATATATATATATATATATATATATATATATATATATATATATATAGTAAAATATAATTACAGGTAGACTATAGTTCTTAGAATATATTAGATAAAAACACGAAGCTTTTAGTTTTTTATTTGATGCCCACATGAGCATGGGTAATGAGGTTTTTTTAGGATAAAGCCCACATAAGCCTGACACCTGTGCGTTGGTAAGGAGTTGAATGATGGCGATTGATGAGCCGGACCTACAGTTTCAGGTGGGTTGCGAACCACCGGCATTGATTTTACAGCAGAGAACAGTGTATTTTTGCTGGCCAATCTAATCGGTCACCCTTACAAAGAGTGCCCAGGAGAACGCAGCTTATCTCTATCTGAGATAATATTGGAGAGAATGAATGCATCTTTTCAACCATAGAGCACATGCATGACAACCATCATCTTTCATTTTGTAAATAATATCCCATCTGTATTGTTCATAAAATATTTAAAAAAACACAATTTCAATTATGTTTAATCACTTCTAACTTTGTCAATTTGTATTAAAATTTTATTCTATTATCACTAATTAGATAGTCTCGCAGTTCGAAGTTATCAAGGTTAAGTTTGAATGGACGAATTTTTGTCCAGACTTCGCCCTTATTACGTAAATGCTTCACATAAAATGTTATTGTTAATATCCAAACTTTTTCTCATTTTCTTATCTATTGTGTTGTTAATAATATTCTTTTTAATCAGTCACAATTATATTTTGTAAATTTACGTAAATAAAGTAATTTTATCTTATCTGATTGAACAGATACCAGCTACGGCTCACGGCTATTAGTTCCCTCTAACCAAGGTATATGGGTTAATGATGAGAAACATCAAAGACTGTGAAATTCGAACCCAATGCTGCAGGAAACGGGGGCAGACAGAGTCTTATCGAATCACAGACAAGCGCTCCAATCAACGGCGTTACTAGAATTTTATAAGAATTTAAATAGAATAAAACAAATTGGCATATCCATTGAAGTTGAATAACAGCCAACAATATTCGATTATCAACGAAATACAATTAATATTTGTAGAATTTTGGTTGATGTTGTGGAACTCCATAATAAAAGAATAAAACACTGTTAAATGTTGTCAATTCCACTTCTTTATTATTACAGCACTGGACCGCAGATTCGTGGCTTCACCAGTCACATTTTCAACAGTACTAATACATTGTTTATAAAATAATGTTGACTAATCTTCAAAAGTCGATAGTCACTCAAATCGATATTTATGGTATCGATTAATATCAAATGTAAATAAAGGTATAATTAAAGTTACTGATACCTTTATTTACATTTGATATTGATGCTATAAGCGATACCATAAATATCGATTTGAGTGACTATCGTTTTTTGAAGATTAGTCAACATTATTTTATAAACAATGTGTTAGTACTGTTGAAAATGTGACTGGTGAAGCCACGAAACCGCGGTCCAGTGCTGTAATAATAAAGAAGTGGAATTGACAACATTTAACAGTGTTTTCTTCTTTAACAATTAATCTATGCATTTCAATTATCCTAAAACTCAAAAATTTGTTTTCCAGAGTACTATTTTCTCTGTTTAATATACTTAAACATGTGCATCTCATGCTTGAAATATTAATTTGACTTTTGAAAAATAATGTTCATTCGTCTATTAGAAAAACGTTCTATTTTTAACGCCTACATTAATCTTATGGCCCCATAATTATGTGGTATTTGACTGAGCTATTCCCAACCCAAAGCATATGGCGTAGAGGCTGTTATTATTTGGTATTTTATGTGTGAAGTGGAGAACATTTATTATTTTTAGAAGATCGACGTCTTCCAGTGACATTTCGAAGTTGGCGGCTTACTACATGAGAAAGATCACTAGCATGGAAGATTCTCGGCGGGCCTGCCCCAAATAACAAAACTTACGAGCCCGGAACAGATCGAAAAAACGAACATCGTAAGGAAAAAATACAGAAGATAAGAAGGGGAGGATAATTCAGATAGCGACCAAGGCAGAGAAGGGAATAGCAGAAGGGCGACATGCTCTAGCTGTATTTTAAAATTCCTCTCTTTTCTATTATAACAACAAATATTAATCAAAGTTTCAGGATGGCTACATAGCTAGTGAGAAGGAAAAATCGGAATACTTTACTTAATGAAATCATATATTATTATATGAGTGAAATGTTTTTTCAACTCCACAGACTTGAAAACACTCTCAAGTATGTGGGTGGCCTAAGAACTAAGCATGAAGTGTGAAAACTGGAAACTAGCTGATTAATCAAAGCTTCACCAAAGACTGTAACTACACTGACGAGCCATGATCATGAGATCCATTGATGCACGAATATAAAATGTCAGTGAATAATTTATCAACGTTAACACTAGTGATAATTTATTGCAAGAAATTGGGCTATAACTATTATTGTTGTATAATTAAGGTGATTAAATTTCAGTGAGTAATTTCATTAACGTTCACACTTGGAACAATTGAAATAGATTAGGCTATAACCTTTATTGTTGCATAATTGAGCTAATTATAATAATAATGTTAATGAAATTCCAATCACAATATTCGAAATAAGGATTGAAAATATATTTGTTGTTGGGCTGTTCTAATTTTATCGTTAATTTTAAATAAAGAAATAGACATAATTATACAATTATTATTGAACATAATTAAGCAAAGAATACCAAAAATATATACAAAATAATACAATAATAATGAGAATAAGAGTGTATATTCATACTTCAAAATAATTCTTAGTTTAATTTATTAGCCGGTGTGACGGTACGAAATTTCTGTTAATTAAGAATAGGCCACTAAGCACCGTTATGACTGTTCAACGGTAGCAGAGATAAATAAAAATTGTATTATTATCACACAGCTGACCTGCAAATCGATTCGTTGACAAGACGTTTGAAGCGGCTCCTTATTTATTGTTAAGATTTATTTATGTAAGCCACTAGATGGATTTAAATTGCAAATATATTCATAGAGATCGTATTGTTTACATCGCTGCTATGAGGAACATAACCTCTTAATGTGCCGGCTTTTTCATGCCATGCTCAGCCAGATGCTCACAGCAAAGAGAATTTGAGAAATGCAAAAAATATATTGCCTTAATTATTTATAATATGCGAAAATGCAATAAAATATTCTTAAATAGCATAGTCATGCTTTATAATACTAGAATCTTGGTAAAAATAAGATGTTACTCACCAAATTATCCACTCGAAAAGCAGTATTATGCAGCCAGCAGTATTATTACCATGTTTGTAGTATTTTGTTAATGTTATTTATGGTGATTGGTGTTATTTAAATCAAATTTATTTATATTTTATTAGGGGCGTTACAGTTAGTCACGTAGACCCATATTTCATTTACATATTATGCAAATTAATTCAGCTCGTATTCCATTGAAAATGTTTAATAATTTATATTTTTGAGAGCCTACACCGAATATCACTGAAAATAACAATGATAAAGTAACTGCTCCTAAATTAATTGTAATTTTTGTGTATATTATAATGTTTTTCACCCTATATGTCAGGGACTATTTTTCATATTTAGGCAGCTCATTATATATTCAAGCAATTAGCCAATCAGAGGGAGCCACCAAATAAAATTACTGAAACTCAGGTGTTTCCCTCAACCAAGACACACTCTCTCCTGGACTTCTGACTGAAGTGGTTCAAGTACCGACTTTTTTGTCTTTATTGTTTGAAACAAGAGTTAAATTAAATGTAAAGTCGGGTATTTGTGACGAGCAGAGCAGACCACTGATTCCTGAGCCAGAGACCTGATCTAAAAATATTCAGGAGAATATTTTCCACCACAACACCAGGGTTGAGGGGCCACAGTTCCAGTCCTTGAAGGGCATCGCCACTCCACTACTTCACGCCGGCAGAAGAAAAAATTCGCGTAAGTGCATCAAATTTATTTAAAGTGGATCCACTAGTGCGCGGAAAAGCTATATATCACTACGATAAATACCGATCGAGTATTTAAAGTGCGAAAAGGCCTAACTTCGTTTACTGAGCTCATAGAAATAAGTAATTTGATATAGTATATGGAGGTATGCTACATTTGAGCCAAGCCTCGAGCCCACGACCTGCTCTATTATAATTTTAATTATAATTTAAATAAATTTTGGAATAATCGTTGAGGTGAAATTTCCTAATATTTTAACTACTCACCTGTATATGCATTTTTCCATTAATGTATTGATCTCAAGAAAGTTGTTCAATATAGTCGGCAATTTTATACCAACCTTTTTTGATATTTTCTTACACCTTGTTTGGCTCTCTTAATTGGTCAAACCAATTTAAAGATTTTATGGAATAGAGTTTCACACTCTATTGTCCAAGCTAACATTATTCAAATATCTCTTTAAATTTACATTGAATGACTGATAGCGATATTTATTTGATGAGTGGCCTGCTTGCCGAAGACCCACATGAGGTTTGAATCCGGCGCCGTCCTCATCAATTAACTAATCGTTCCTAGTCTAATTTCAATTGTTGGTGTATTTATTGGGATTAGTCCCATTTCGACTGACGAACTTCGAGACCTTCAATACTGTTACTACTTGTCGAGACGTGTGGCTAAGGCGTCTAGTGGACTGTGTGGAGTATTCTCATTATTCTCTGGGCTCTGAAGAACCTATTCCAACCCATGACTTGTGCTCGTCATCCTTGACGTTATAAATAATGGTGAGATATTTTACACACTCCACTTAATTTCACCTGCCTTTCGCCTCACAAGAGTGATACATCGGCATACAGTGAAGGGAGTGATTACCCTCCAGGGAGCTTCACTAAATAGCATTTCATGCTTACCTCATATTATTCCTGGCGCCCACTATTTTCAGCAGGTAAGAGGCAGCTATACATGCTCATAGCTGAATATTTGGGGCCAATTACCAAATAACCGGAACACATACTGTTACATATGACGATACATGTGAGGCTATTTACCTCACCCATATCAAATTATGTTACACCGGAAAGAAGATGGAACCACAATCAATCAATCAATTTTATTACATAAAAAGACATTACAAAATGGTCCCGCTAAACCTGAAAAAGGTTTTACAGCAGGTGCCTATAATAAAATAAAACACAATAATAAAATGAATGCTTACAATAAATTAAACAATGAAAAGAACTAAAAGAAAACTTTTTACAAGTTTCAAAATGCACTTCAAGGTAATTGGAAGGGGAGTAATAGGGTTGAAAAATGTTAAAAAGGAAAAGGTTAAAGGGAGAGAAAAAAAAGAATAAAGATAAAGGTCTACTATAGATTGAAAGTTAAAATTAAAAATAAAAGAATATGCTATAAATTGAAAGATAATACTAAATATAAAGAAATAAACTACAATAATTGAATGAAAATGCTGTAATAGATTAAGGTATTTATATTTAGTTTGGTCGCTCTAGTGCGGCGGCGGTGTTCTATATTATTTCAAAACTAATGTTTATCTTCACCAGCAATCGGTGGATTTTTATTTTTATTTATATTTTCAGATCCAAAAGAAAAGTCAGTATAATTAAATTGCATTATAAATCAACAAATAAAGACCTTTCGATATTCTAATTCCAAATAGACTTACCTACTCTCATCAACAAATCTGATCTCAATGGTTCCAGTAGTACATTAATTTTAAAGTATTCCTCATCAACTTTCAAGACAATCTTTTAAAATATATCTAGGAAAGTGAAAATTTTAAACAAGGAAATATCACTCATTACACAATCTCGGCGAAACCTATGATAAAAGAGGTAATTATTGCTATACAAATGATGATTTGCTTCCTAGGGTGGTTGGAAAAATACTGATAACTTGTAAGCATGATAGGGGGAAAAAGGAGATATGAAAAGCTGTAACGCTGACATGGAATCCGTCACAAGGGGGACTTTTGTTTTCATGCAGGTAAGCCTGTACAGTTTGGAAGGAGGAAAAGCATGCCTAAATGTCTAGAAGATGGTATCGTTGATTTGATTTATGCCGCAAAGGGAGAAATACCATTAATAAGAATAAAAAGTACTGGGAGGGGTCAGGAAGGAAGACAGTTGGAAGAAGAGGGTGAAACAATGGCCAATGGTTATTAAGAAATGAGACGGAACAAATGTTATTTTTCTGGGGAAAACTGAGCATTTCCTGCAGACATGAGAGCGGGAAAGCCCCACAGGAAGGAAGAAACAAGGAATACTTTCGGAAAGTCTTGAAATCAGAGAGAGCTGAGTCCGGAGTTGAAGACGTGGAAGAATATAAATGAATGAAGTTATAATTGAATATCTTGCTCGAGATAGGAAGTTGAACTTTGTTCTGGGCGGTTGCAGGCGTCTCCAGCTGAGTGCAGAGGCGGGCCGGTACGAAATTTGCTGCCCAATAAACGACTTACTACAAGATCTAAGAATAACATTCTACTTGATGATGGAGTGACTCAGACTGTTGCTAATGATTCTGCTGTCTTGAAACGGATCTGAATCTAGGGAAGATCAAAATTCCTACTTCAACTCTCTTATACAAACAGTATATAACACTTACAATTACGGAATACTCAACAATAAACTTTCTTAATATTTTATTTTTATTGCTGATGATGCCCACATGAGTCCGAGACTTGTGCGTGGGTAATGAGGTGAATGATAACACATAGATGCCGGACGGAGAAGCGGGAGTCGAACCCACGACCACGACAAGCTGAAGTTGCGACGCCCCAACCAACTGCGCTAAGCGGCCTACCATCATTACACCATCATTCACATTACTCATTTATCATTACTAACAAGTCTCAGACTCGTGTGGATTTCATCAGCAAGAAAATGACACTTATAAGCATATCGGTAAAAATAGACACATCCGTTTCAACAATGCAGAACATACTAATCAAGCCACAACACTCTGTAGAAATTCTTGATAGAATATTATACTTTTCAACAAATTTCAATGAGATTTTCAGTAAATTATGTTTTTTTTTTCAAATTAATTTCGTGCAATTATCTAGAGAGCTTATTTTGAATAAAATTTTCTTACACGGAAAGTTGTATGACAATCCAGGAGAGGGTTTGCTGAGAAACAGCAAATGAACTTCGATAGGAAGATTGAATTACCTGAAACAAATTGGAGGAAAAAATCATTAATTTATGGCACATAGTTGCAACATTGAAAATGCAATCTATCATTAATTTATATTATAGAAACATTATTTCAAACAATTATTTCATTACAGTATGCAAAATTTATTATCACTTACCCGATGGTTCGGAACCCACCTAAAATAGTAGGTTCTCCATGTTCCCCGTAACATGGCACAAACGGCGAGGTGGAACTACCCGTAAGGGTCTCCCCACCATTAAAAGCCATACGCTTATTATTATTATTATTATGCAAACATTATAATCGTAAAAGTGTGAATTTCGTGGTTATTAATTTCCTAAGCTGTAGGCTAGTGGCGGTTCAAAATATTTTTGATACTGTAGAACCGTTCATGGTCTATTATGATATAGAAATTTGTATTACAGCATTATTAAGACCTAATACTTTTCAATACTGCTTTGTATATCATAATTGTTGAATTCTTACCAACCCATTGTATTCTCAACATTTCTATCCAACCATTCAAACATTAATAGTGGTATTTTAACAAAATTAATAGCGAAATATTTGTACAGAAACTAAGAGTTTAATTCTACATCACTTTTAAACGAAGGAAGAATTTTCAACTACTTCTGCTATTCAATATTGCTCGATATCTACAGGTATATTTTTAAATTGTCACAATCTTTACCTCGCAATTTTTTCTCCCTCAATAATAATTGTTATTTCAAACCATTTCCAACACGTACTATGATATTTAAAAAAAACAAAGGAAGTTTTATTTCATATTTTTTTAAATATTTAAAAGAAGAATATTTATGACCTAATTCTGCTATTTAATAAGAATTTATACTCGTTTATAATTACCATAATCTTCACCACCCAACTGTAATATTGTATTTCACAACAATCCTTTTTGTAAAGAAACAAACAAAGATCAGGCATACAAAGCATTATAAAACAAGACAAAATGTAAAGACTACCTCACTGTCAGAAGTACAAAACGAGAAGAGTTTGCGAAACAACATAGCAATAAACATACCTGCAACACGTACCTACACCAGAAAAGTTATTCTACATCAATGGCAACATTATTCCTACAGGGGTTGTAAAGTTTTCCCTTCGTCTTGTTTACTCAAATATATATAAAATCCAAGCTCACAACTTGGATTCTATATACATCACCACGAGAGACTTCCCTCAAGAAGCTGGTAAAGTTTCCCTATTAGAATTCTTTCCGTAACGTAAGTAGTACTTTCAGCAGTTCAAGAAATTTTTGAAGAGCAACTTCCTCATACCGTTGCACAAATAAAACGAATTGTCTTATCATTCACTTTCATTGCAGACTATATTCTATTGGCTCCAGGTTTGAATATCGACAGCTCCTGGCACTTTGTACTGTATGGTCAACTCACCCTTAAAACTTCACTACCCATGCAAACTCAACATGTGTTATCATTCACCTAATTACCCACGCACAAGTCTCGGACTCATGTGGGAATCATCAGCAATAAAAAGATCTTTCAATATAAAGCGGGTCAATAAAAAGCTTCAGTGCTCCTTGGCTACTGTAACCAACTTGAGTGTAATACTAGACGAGCTCTATTCGAATTAATGTAGTGCTCAGCTTATTTGCGATGAAGACAAGCTGCAAGCTCAAAATTTGTGACAAAAGCACGATATACACCTGTAAAAACAATCTATTAAGCACCATATTTTCAACTTTTCAAGAGAAATAAGCTTTAAATGAATAGACAGTTTTTACAAAAAGCTTACTGTTGAACGATTCCGATTTTTTCCCTGTCTCTGAAAAGATAGATACTTTACTGCAGATAAAAGCCTCTCCAAATTTATGCCAGAGTACTTACTTCGAGAAAAGCGAATATCAAAAATTCCAGGGATGGTCTTAATTGATAATAAGCTAGAACATCCATTCCAAGGCGAAAGAGGCACGGAAGAGTCGTTAACGAACAATTCAAGAGCGAAAAGAAGAGAGGAAAGACGGAGAAAGAGCAAGTAAGTGACGTCATTATTCTTGAGTAAAGTTCTCATTAATAAAACCAGATAGAGAACAGAACAGTGAAGTAGGCACACAATGATTGGAAAAAGCTTCTGTGAGAGAGCGGTGTTCATTTTTCAACTTGAAAAAGTACTGAGTAGGATAAAAGAGGGATAAAAAATCCTTTAGAAGGTTCATGAAGATTTAACAATACTTGAGGTCGCCACGGAGTGGATAATTAATTAGTTAATCAAAAGATTATAAGCTTTTTTCAATGTTGTCAGTTTTTTTCAGGGAATTAGATTATTAGGGTACTATGGATTGAGATTTTAGGAGAAATTGGGTCAAGAAACAGAGCTTCAGTGCTCCTTGGCTAATGTAACCAACTTGAGTGTAAAACTCGACGAGCTCTATTCACCTTTATGTCGTTCATTATGCAATAGTAGTGTTCAGTATCGTATCCGTATGCAATTGTCCAGTCGCCATGAAACGGTAATTGCAGACAGTATCCATAGTCTGTAGGTATGATTGCACTTTTGATAGAATTGTCAAGTAATTGATTTATGGATTAAGATTTCAAGAAAAAAGATGAAGCTGAAGAGAAACATTAGACTGAGAGAAGAGGAGAAAGGCGATACAAAAGAGTTTTTTATTCTTATGCTAGATCTTGGAATGACTGTTGGAACAATTTATTATATAAATAAATGACAATATGCAGTCAACAATTTCTTTGGTCAAAAACTTAATTAAAACAATAAATTTGTGACTGCAGGGTATTTGAGAAAGTGCAAAAAAGAATGTATGGAAGAAAAAACGAGTCAATGTACATTTTTAAGAAGTAATTCTGAAACCTACACATTGAAAAACTAAGAAGACTATCTTGAAATATATTGAATTTACATCATGATTCTATACTAAAAAGGCTGGATTTATAAAAATTGAGAAGGATACAAATGTGAATAAAACACGAGATAGAGGGTACTAAAGTAAAATAGAGTTCAGTTGGAGGGAAAACACAGGGGGGAGCACAGGATAGAAAATTATAAATTTGAACCAAATTTTTGATCCTCTATTGAAAAAAATATAATTTCTATCCCAATCAACACTCTGTTACCCTATTATTGAAATTAATATTTAACAAAGTTCACCTCATCACACTAATTATTAATTACTTCAATTACCCTTATTATTATTATTAAAACGTTTTGATCCCCTACTTGATAAAAGTCACTGGGGAAACATAGGACAGGATAGAAAATTATAAAATTTAACCAATTTATTGATCCTCTATTGAAAAAATATTATTTCTGTCCCAATCAATACTCTGTTACTCTATTATCGAAATTAATATTCAACAAAGTTCACTATATCACCCTAAATATTGATTAATTTAATTACCCTTTCAATTATTATCAAAACGTTTTGATCCCCTACATGATAAAAATCACTGGGGAAAACATAGGACAGGATAGAAAATTATAAAATTGAACCAAATTATTGATCCCCTATTGAAAAAAATATGATTTCTATCCCAATCAATACTCTGTTACCCTATTATCGAAATTAATATTTAGCAAAGTTCACCTTATCACCCTAATTATTAATTACTTCAATTACCCTCATTATTATAATTAAAAAGTTTTGATCCACTATATGATAAAAACCACATTACAGCTTCATTCTCTCCACGTTGCACTAGAGATGATTATCAGCTATTTGCCAGCTATTCCTGTTATATGAAACCTTCGGCATATGCGAACATGAGGTATTGAGGGATGAGCGTTGATCGTATTGCCTGCCGATCCCTTCAGGCTTCAAGCTGAAGCATCTAATTCCGGTAACAAGCTGCTCTAGTGCGGCTCTCCGATCATTCCACTCTATTGAGATGAGAAGCAAGCGGAATAAGCGAATGAATGCAGCGGCATACCTTATTACCTTCTCGCTTCAGTATGCTGCTACTGGAGTTCTGCTTCATGTCCTCCAATAAGTAACGGGGAAAAGGAAAGAGAAAATTGGGGATAGGATGGAACGTGAGTAAGAATTGGTACCAGGGGTAGCAAGTGGGTAGTGTGTTTCGAGAAGGAAAGAGTTTTTGAGCAAAGCGACAAGAGACCTCTCATCCCATCTGCCTATTAAGAGAGACTTCCTGCTCCTTCCGGTTTGTCTGCCCTTGCCGATCATAACTGCAAAGGGACACTAACGTGGTCCCATCCCGTTTACAGGCAGCTAGCTAACTGCATAGTCAGCACCTCCTACACTCATGTACTCCTCAAGTGTCTAGTGAAGTCTGTATACATGTGCACTCACCCTTTTCACTAGTTTTTCTCTCGTTAAATATGGTCTTTGTGCATATTAAAATAGGTGTGCACACGAGTTTCATGATTTATTAACAGCAGGAAAAATAGTGGATTTTAGTTGTAACTAGGAAAAATATGTAAAAAGTCAGTAAAAGCGTATGGCTTTTATTGGTGGGGAGACCCTTACGGGTAGTTCCACGTCGTCGCTTGAGCCATATTATTGGAACGATGGTGGACCTACAGTTTTAGGTGGGTTCCGAACCATCGGGGAGTGATTTTATAGGAGAGAACAGTTTTTTTTGCTGACCAATCCAATCGGTCATCCTTACAGAGGGCCCAGGAGAGCGTTGCTTATCAAATCTGATTGAACATATACCTGCTACGGCTCACGACTTTCTTCCCTAAAAAATATGTATGAATTATGTGAGCAATTAATCGGTTTGTGACGAACATAAGAGCAATGAAAAAATAATTGAGAGCAAAATGATTTTGTTGCATGCTTGAAGAAAACCGAATGGAGGGAAGCAATTTCGCCAACAAATGTTTTTTGAGGATATAGCCCCAAGTAGGTTTGAGACCTGTTCGTGGGTAATGACATTTGCACTCACCCTCTTCACTAGTTTTTCTCTCATGGTCTGTGCATATTGCGGTTGCATGGTCTTTGGCCCAAGAGTTCGTAGCTTATCATCATTTTGCTAAACAGATACCTGCTACGGCTCACGGCTATCACTTCCCTATATCTTGACCGAATTTAATTCCCATTGAAACTTATACGAGCTTAGTAGTAATGTTGATTGTGATATGTTATTGAATATACATGCATTATATAATAATCTTTATTTCCGCAAATACAAACAAGCAAAAAAATAAACAGGAAAAAAATTATACATGATAAAAAATAATAATAATTATAAAACAATCAATTATTAGGAGAGAAACCAAGAAGTTAGAAAGAAAAAAATACTTAGTTCAACTTAACTATCATGTACAAGAAATAAAATGTTACAAAAAAAAATATCTGCAAATAATTTCATTGTGAAATTATATGAAATCCACAAGGTTTAAAGAAAAGGTTCTAGAAACTTTTCTAGAAAATTCCGGTTTAAATTTCAAATTAAGTTCAACATGTAGATTCTGCTGGGATTGTTGTGGATGTTAGTGACTGCTTATTTTATGATTCAAGATTTATTACAAAATATAAATTTACCACTTTTTCAAAGTTATTGAAAATCTTTACCTGTGAAACGATGAATAAATAACTTATTATTTAGAAATGAATGCTGTATACCCGTAATCCTTTTGGTGTTGTTGATGGTGACATTGTGGTAGTCACCTATAATGAATAAGACTGATGAAATGAATGCTATATACCCGTAATCCTCTATGGTAATTTGTTTACTACAAGACATGGTTATCATACTTGCTTCGCATATGCAGGCCATTCTAGTTATAAGGGGGGGGGGGAGGAGGGGCGTGTATAATGTCGGTTTAAATATTAAAACAAGAGCGACTATAGTTTCCACTGTTACATCATTATCAATCTCAATAAACTAAAAACTAAAATATAGAGTAGCCGAATACTTTTTTAACAAATGCTATTGGTTAATATGTTAGAAGCATCTTATAATATAGGTCGATCTCAGATGAAAGTCTGTCATTGGCCGATTCTAGACACTCCTCAATGCGAAGCATGTATGATAAGCACGTAGTAAGTGACCAGATGACCAAGCATACATCAGAAAAGGATAAACTTGTTAAAGATCAATAGCTTAATCAAGGTCAAAAACTGCACATATAATAGAAAAGTACCTAGTTAACCTAAATAAAACAAACTAATTTGTAGAGTTATTTAAAATACGTGGCTATAGCTTCATGAACTATTAACTAAAATTAAGAGTAACCGAATATATAACTTTCTTAGACAAATGTTATTGGTTAACAGCCTAGAAGCGTCTCATAGGTCGAACTCTAGGATGGAGGTCTGTTATTGGTCGACACTAGACACGCCCCCTAGTAACAAGAATGGCCGACCAATACGATGCAAGTATTTTAAACACGTAGTAAACAAGAGACCAACTACATAAAAAACGATAACTCGAAAAATATTGAAGGTCAATAGCTCAATCAAGGTCAAAAACTGCAAGAATAGTAGAAAAGAACCTAGTTAACCTAAGAAGAAACGAAATAAACTATTCTGTACAGTTATTTATTGATGTATGTGACCAAGATACATTAAGTTTATGTTTTTATCCATTCATAATTATTCATTTTCGAATATTGATTCAGTATTTTATGGTTTTAATAGTGTGTGAATTATCATCTGGTTAATTGTTTGCTACGTGGGTATCACACTTGCTTCGTATTGGTAAACCATTCTTGTTACGAGGAGGCGTGTCAAGTGACGGCCAATGACAAACCTCCATCAAAGAGTTCGACCTATAAGAGGCGTCTAGCCAATAATAATAATAATAATATCGTGTGACCTGGCTGGCTCAGGTCTGGTGTCAGAGTTATCAGGTCGCACCTGAATAAGTTCAGGGCCTCTGACGTGACTTAACGACTGTTTTTTAGGCAGCCGGGACCGACAGCTTAACGTGTCCTCCGAAACACGGGAGTGGCCCGAGGTAAAAACTTTCGGTCAGAACTGGGATCGAACCCGGGACCTTTGGGCTAGCAAACCAGCACTTAACCCACTCGGCTACGGCCACTCCAATAGTATTATCTAATAGTATTTGTCTGAGAAGGATACCAATTCCACTACTCAGTATTCTAGTTTTTAGTTTATTAAATGAAATGTTAAATTTCGACGCGTTCGTCTAAATCCCCCCATATTTTATTAATTAAGTGGCTTGGACATCAGTCTATGCATAACTACCTTAATATCACCAAAATTATGAAGATTAAGGGTATATAGCATTCATTTCTGAGTAATAAGTAATTATTCTATTAACTGCCATCGTTTCATGTCAATGATTTTTATTAATTTTGAAAAAAAATTTAAATTGATTTTTGTTATCTGAAACACTTAAAATCATAAAATAAGTAGTCACTTGCATCCATATCAATCTCAGCAAAAAGCTTCATGATGAACATTTGAAATTCAAGGTGGAATTTTCTTGAAAAGGTTGATGTTGTGAAAACTATAGTCTCACGGGTTATTAAAGTGCACAACATCAATCTTATTCATTAGAATGTTATATACGTCTAACTTAGACTCAATAATACCAATTTTTGAAAGAATAAGTCAATGAATTACTCACCAATTCTAATAAGGGTTATCTGCATCCAAATCCATAAGGTTGCTAGACATTTATTGATACTATTTCCTAAACGTAACTATACATCACAAGTAATAGCATCATCTATTTTGTCAAAACATGTCTACTCTATTAATAATAAAATGATAGATTATTCATGTTTGAGTTGTTGAAAGGACCTCTTCCCAGAAATGACAATTCATGAATTTTGATGGATTAGTCAGCTGTACACAGATGTTTGTTCAATCGATTGCTCCCCTGTACAAATAGGATCCCACTTGCCTGTACATGAACTTTATCCGACATATATCTTTTGCTCTGTGCCTCCAGCCCTTCACGCACACCCTTCACAGGGATCAGCCCTATCGTTCATTCCAGAAGCAATTCCTGACGTAACGGGCATTCCTTTCCAGGCAAGTCCCTCCATCAGATTTAATTTCGTCCAACCCTCATACTTCTTCGTCAAACCTCATCTCCCCCGGATGCATCTCACAACAAACTTCATGCTTCTCAAATGAAGGTCTGCACTGGGACTGGCCCCTTAGTTTCCCTGTTTCCAGCTGATAAACTTTGAACTCGTCGTCTGCAGAGAGTATTATCATTCCGTATTATTACAATGAGTAGAAACTAATACAAACATTCATGTGATCGGTCTGTTTGATCTGCACTTGAAGCAATGTACAGTGGGTACTTACTGTTTTGTTGTAGTGAGTGCAATGCCATTCATTTGAGAGAGAACAAATGGAAGATATTATATAGGGTGAAGTGAATAAAACGAAGTGACTACCTATATAGTAGACTCTACTGTGTAGTGTTAGCGTCATCTCAAATTGGAGTGAATAAAAAGAAGCTAACACTACCTAGTAGCAACTAGACAGAATTTGAAATTCTGTAGTTAAAACTTGGTTTTACGCTTCCCACTCCAAAATATGACTATGCTGCCCTAACCCGATACAACTTGGAAACCTAGTGTTAGCGTTTTATTCACAACTTAGCACTAGGAATTTTCAAATGCCAAGAGCAAATAGGCAGCTAGTTGTATCTTCTTTTATTCACTAAAAACCTAGTTTCAACTACATAATTTTGAATTTGATTAGATTCAAGGGTCAACATAAAGAATTCATAATATATTCATTTCAACTTACATATTCATGTAAATTCGGCTTGAATCTTATCCAATGCAGACTCGAGAGGTATTGTGTTACCTACATTATTAAGTGAATTGAATAAAGCTTAGTTAATGCTAACACTTGATAGTTCTCTGGACTATTGGACTGTCTTAGAGTTGCTTTTTTTTTTAATTGAGCTCCTTAATTAATAATTTTGTGTAGGTAAGAATCTGTAATTGTATTCAAAGTGAAATTCCCAGTTCAATAACCTGAAATTTGGATTTTTCATTTAAAATTTTGAAAAGAAAGCAGTAGAGGGCTATGCCAGTTGTATCTTTACTTGATTGTGTTTTGTGTTATAAATAAATGATATGATATACGGGTGAGAAAAATAAGAGGAACAAAAATTTAATAATGACGTTTGTAAATAATTTAATAATGGTATTCCTTTCAGTAAATATATATATTTTAAATAAGGTATCAGTAAGTAAAAGTGAAATCTTTCTTTGTAGTGGGAAAGGTGATATTTTAGAAGATATCCATAATAAATAATAAAACGAAGTTGTCACAACCACATTTATTAAAAATAGTGAGATGCTAGTTTCAGTTGTTACACCATATAAATCTCAAATAAACCGTTATTATTCATTATAGAAGTGAAATCGTATAAAAAATGACAGGAATAGCCCTGAAATGAATGGAAAGTAGAGAGGTTTGTTCGAATATCTGTCTCAAGTCAGTTTAACAATGTACAGAGTGTTTCGGATAGAGTTACTAATACTTTATGGGCGAAACTCTGTGTATTATGAGTAAAGAAGAAGGCTCTAGCGCTCTAGACACAAGAAAAATATCAAAAGCTCGTTTCAGACTCCATGATTGGAATACACTTCAAAATGAGTTCAGGCCAATGGGGAATATTTGACAAATCTAAAGAGTTAATGACACCAGATTCTAAAAAAAGTATTGTTACTTTTAATAGGCTCAAGCAAATTTAATAATTAAAACACGAATTTGTGTGTAAAAGTTTGATTTATAAAAATATCTTCATTTCAGGGTGGCTGGGCCCCATAGGCCCCTCCTTATTCATATATACCCCTCGCTCAGGCAAAATAATGGAAAAGAACATTGCCGTAGTGTAGTATAATGACAGATGGCAATATATGCTAGTTTAATTCAAACTGCTCATTGCTTGAAATAATTCTATTATATTTGAGAAGTAAAACAGATGTAACTAGGAGGGAAGATACAAGAGAAGAAGGGGGCGTAAGAGAAAGAGAGTGAAATCGGATCCTTTCAAAGAGCTACTTTAGAAGTAGCTGTCTATCAAATACACAAACAAAGTCCCAATCAACAAAGAGAACTAATCAAGATACTAATGAGATGAGAGTTACAAACAAATAAATCGGTCTCTATGAGAGCTTTACTAGCATTATGTGGAACCACTTAGATCTTGATGAAAATTAACTATCGCGCGGGGGGGGGGGGGGGGTGAAATACGAGACGAGAAATTAATGACGAGATGACAAAGCGAGTAGAGAAGAGGTTCTGATAATCCCTTAGCTCATCTTCCTCAGAGGATTGATACTCAGATGCTTTAAAGCTAATAACTTTTGTTCGTACCCAATTTTTGAAGCTTGATGCTTTCATGCTCCCTCACTTAACTATCGTCATGTATGTACCATAGAAATAGAAATGCATTCATTTATTAGTGTATTCTCAAGTATTCTTTTTTTTTCTTTTAGATTCTGTATTTAACTTTGATTGTTCCCTGTTCCATTGTACCTTTGTAGTTGTTTTCTAATGAATGAATGAATAAAAGTTCGAACTTTTTTGAGAGCATGAATAAGAGTTTATACTTTTTAAATGAATGAATGAATAAGTTCGAACTTTTTGAATGATTGAATAAAAGTCTGAACGTTTTGAATGAAAAGAAACTCATTTCCCATACAGGTTTTCTCCTTAGGCTCCTTAAATGTGAATTTATTATCTGTTACGGTATTTCATTTGTTTAAGCTCAAAGTTATTTTTCTATTCTTTCATTTCCCTAATTTCCTTAGATTAATAAAACAGTTTAAATTGAGCACAGCGGTCAAGCAAGCCAATGACTCTCTTTGTTGCCACACGATAGATAAATAATAATTATTTCAATACATAATAATAATACCTTGGACTGGTGATCGGTAGCACCACCGCTCCAAAACAATTATGACAAAAATATGCCTAGCGTATTAAAAATATAGATAAATAATAACAAAAACTATAGGAAGACTAAGAAACACAAGAAAAGGAAACAAATTGAAATTAAATTCAATAAATCTATGAATTTTAAAGAATGACATTTTGTTTTTTTTATTGCGGATGATGCCCACATGAATCTGGAGACTTGTGCGTGGGTAATGAAGTGATGGGTGAATGATGAGAAACATCCATGGCTGAATGACATTCGAACCCAAGGAAACGAAGCCAGCCCAGAGGCTTATCTTATCACAGACAAGCGCTCCAACCAACTGCTTTTAGTTCAATAATAAGAAATGGCAACACCAACAGGTGTTTAATCATTTATGGAAGAGCTTTAAACAGAAAAAACACTCAAGCAATTAGCACCCATTCATAAAGTTGAGTAATTTTTTTCAATAGTGTGTTTTCAAGAAATAAAAACAGCTGGTATCGGTGTGAATAATAAAGGAAATGAGTAGAATTGCATTGTGGCTATCAACGGGCCCGCACACAGTTCTGAATTCAAAGCACCAATTAGTGGCCAACAAAGCCAGCCAGAACAGAGTTGGATCCAAATTCTTGCAATCAGTTGTTCAAAACTCCAACAAATAGTCCGGCTTTGGTCAGGAACCAGCTCGGCGATAAATCTCTTCCCAACAACTACTACTGTAACATTTCGATGCGGCCAACCTTCTGAGCTTCGACCTCTCACTATCCCTCGCTCCAACACAAGAGGATACTACCCTCGATAATAACTCGAATGGCGCGTATCTCAGAGATCCCGGCGACGCTACTCCCCAAGAGGAAATTAGAGGAAATCCTTTCTTCTCTTACTCATTCTCTATCATTCGCTCTCTCTCACTCTCTCTCTTCTCGATCCCCCGCGTCCTGACGCGGGTTTGATTGCAGTTGGGTGATAACAGGCCACCAAACGTAGTAACGGAGAATGGAGGATGCCATTTGCATTTCCTTCCCAAACGGCGAGAGGTCGAAATTGGGTGATCCCCCATTTACCCCCCCACCCCATCCACACCAATTTCAAAACTGCAAGTCGCTAACAACTCCCTTCCCCCCTCTCCCAACAACACGATGTCATTCACGGTACCGCGTAATTGCACGTTAACACATCAATATACACACTCACACTCACTCGCATCTACATCCTCCCGAAATTTACCTTTTAAATGTGTTTTCCAGCCATCCCCGCCATCTTGAGTGCAAATGAAAACAACACCTGTTATTTCTCGCGCAGCAAGAGCACGGCAAAATATCGCGTCATCTCGCGCACAACAAAAACTGCGGTTATTACGCCGAGTTCATTTCACGCCGGCATTCACGAGCACATTAAATTTCACGCACATTACTTAGGGGTGAATATAAGTATGACACATTTTCTTGGATATACAGCAGAGAATACAGTGAATTAGAGTTAATTTGATTTATTGTAAATAGACTCTCAATTTTTAGGAACAAATCTGAAAATAAACTTTCCTACGGAGTTGCCGTTTTGTAATAGCAGCACCGTACTCACTAGTAATAATAATTGTAATAGCCCTAAAGAAATAGAAAATATAACATGCTATGCGGATATTCTATTTCATTTTCGAATAGCCATTTTTATAAAAGTTGGGAATCAACTAAATTAGTTTTATTGTTTTCTAAATAAGTACGATTTTTTATAAATAATTATAACTGTTATTACTAAATTTTTAATTCTTTTTACTGACTATATTATAATAGGCCTATAGGAATAGAAAATATTCGTATAACATGCTATGCGGATATCCTATTTCATTTTCGAATAGCAATTTTAAAAATAAGTTAGGAATCAACTACTGTAGATTTTTTCTGAATGAGTACGATTTTTACGAGAAATTATCACTCTCTTATAGCCGAGTGCCGTAGCAGGTAAGGCTCGATGCACACTTGCGTTTTTTCAAGCTGCGTGCACGCAGCTTGCGAACGCCGGCGGTTCAGCAGTAGATGAGTTCTAGTGGAGAAGTACACACTTGAGCGGAGCAAGCGACTTGCAAGCGGTGTGCACGCGACTTGCAAATTGAGCACGCAGCTTTCTGCCCAACCGCCGCGTGCACGCAGCTTTCACAACACTCCGGGCGGTCTGGCAGGTTGAAACCGCTGAAAACACGCTCTAGTGTGTATTGAAGAAAAAAAAACAAGCGGCGTGCACGCAGCTTGAAAAAACGCAAGTGTGCACCGAGCCTAACTGTTCAATCAGAGATAAGCTACGAAACTCCTGGGCGCTCTTTGTAAGGGTGACCGATTGGATTGGAAAGCAAAAAAGACTCTGTTTTCTGCTGTAGAATCAGTTCATGGTGGTTCGGAACCCACCTAAAACTGTAGGTCTACTAGATCAATCACGATCATCCAATTCATTACCAATTCATAGGTGAAAAAAAGCGAGTTAGGTCCCAGACCTAAGTGGGCATCATCCTCCGAAAAAAATAATTAAAATTAAAATTGTTGAATAATAACGATTCTGAATGGGTAGTATGTATTCAAAAAGTTATATTGTACCTTGCTCTTGTTGAGAATACTTCTTGTGGGTATTATAGTATTATTGAGAGAATACTATCATGAGTTATTCTAAACGATTTCTTGATAAGTAATGGATTGGGAGAAAACTTTCTATCCAAGTTGAACTTTCTTGTATGAAATTACAATCATAGTTATTAACAACAGATTAATGATGAGCATTAGAAACAACTTCCTTCAAATATTAATTAAGTGAGAGAAATGAGAACAGTATAATCATACAAATTTTATAAAATCTACTTAAAGTAGGAGACATGGTCAATTAGATCTATATGTGAGGTGAAATTATTATTATTATTATCATCGGTGAAAAACAGCAAGCTAGAATATTAAAAGCCTTTACCATACTCTTATGAAAATTTAGGCCATTTATGATTTCGGAACAGAAGGAATGGTCTACTTTAACACGAAAACCAATAAAATACATCAAAGTCTTTTACCGTTTTCGAGACTGTTCTCGGGTCTTTCACTGGCACGCAAAATTGCTTTATGCCACCAATTTAATAATTTCTGACTCTCTGATTGGGATCTAAAATTAAGAGAAAGGCAATATTCATCATTTTAATACCTATTAGTTAGAGAGACTGTAGGAAATTATAACGTGATAGACAGATAAATGGTAAAGTTGTATTATTACCCGATTCTAGGCTAATACTTCATTAGTAAAGTGAAGTATTAAATAAATAATAATTTCAAATGGATGAGAACTCAAACAGTACTGCAGTAAATGTTGGTGGCTATATAATCCGCTTTAACCTAGATGCTTCTAATTAATGGACTTTTAGGCTGAGTGAATATTGATTATGCTCGTTAGAAAGGATTAATTATGTTGTAAATTCTCCACATAAAAGCAAATCTCATAACTGTAACAGGAGCTTGCTAGTAAGCCATTTTTCATGAGATTTATACATTCCACTGAGTCTGACATGATTAGAAATGGAGCAGTGAATATTTTATTATCGTTTCAGATTAGTATAAAAGTTATTCACTGCATCTTCAAATGATCCAAATCAACTAGTTATAATAAGTTATGAATTCAACTAGTTATAAAACCAACTAGTCATAATTATTCCTGACTCAATTATAAGAAAAGAACGTTCCTGGATTTAATAGGTATTTACTCTTTCTAAAGTTTAATAAGCTACTAGAAGAGATCTATGAATTCCATTTGAAATTGAAATTCCAGTTTACTCCTTTATTTCCAAAGTTATAAAGTAGTCAAAGAATATGCCGAAAATAAATGTAAATTTTAAAACTAAATGAATACGATCATTTGAAAGAAGCAAATATGTTCGTTTCTGTAAAAAAAAGAGAATAACAGGCTGAGAGTTGCTTTCTGTTCCAACTAAATAAGAGTTTATTTTCGATGAACCAGTAGCTATAATATATCTTCAAATATAACAACAGTAATATTTTTCAATCTTTAATTATGTAGCTTGCGGATTCTATTAAATCAGTAATTGAGCCGTATCAGGAAATAAACCACTGTTCTATGTTCTCCAACTACAAATATGATATCAAAACACTGTTGGATGTGTTTCACCTCACCTTGAAAATCAATTGCAAAAGTTCACTTTGTTAGACCCATAGATCATAGACCCATAGCTGGTACTATATTAACCTGCCACCTAATTACCCACCCACAAGACTCATGTGAACATCATCCAACTAAAAACAAATATATAAAAAACAAGCAAATATATATCTCTTAGTTTTACGTTTCTCATACCATACCATACAAACCGTAACGTCTTTAAAAATGAAAATTCATTTTGCATATTATCATATTGATCTGGGAACGATGAAAAATATTGTTATTCACATGATTATTAAATGATAATTATATACATGTATTTATGATATATAAATAAATAATTTTATTTCTCATTTACAACAATGGTACAACAATCTTCAACATACATAGAACATAAGGAATTTCAAGTACATAAGAAATACATTGTGATATTCATTGAGAAAGTAGGCACTCCCGAGAATAGCCTATATGGGAGTTGCCATCAAAATATTAAATATCTGATATTTTTAGTGATAACAATAATATACTTAATGAGCACAATATACCATATATATATATATATATATATATATATATATATATATATTTATTGATATTGACATATATATGATTATATGATAACAGCTCCGTTACTAGAATTTGAATAGTGAGAAATGAACATCATATTCCGGAATCAATAAAAAAATATTCCACTACTCGTTAATGAAATTATTGGCGTAGCGATAAAATCTTTGAGGGAAGTGATAGCCGCAAGCCGTGGCAGGTATCTGTTCAGTCAGATAAGATGAACTACGAACTCCTGCTGGGCCCTCTTTGACTGGCCAACAAAATAGATTGTTCTCTACAGAAAATCAATTCACGGTTGTTCGGAATCCACCTAAAACTGTAGGTCTAACTCCTCAATCACCATCATCCAACTCATTACCCACGCACAGGTATCAGACCTATGCGGGCATCATACTCAGAAAAACAAATAGATAAACGATATTTTTCTTTGAAACTGCGACTAGATTCGTTAACACAATTTTTTTTTCTGAGGATGAAGCCCACATAGGTCTGAGACCTGTGCGTGGGTAATGAATTGGATAATGGTGATTGATGAGTTGGACCTACATTTTTAGGTGGGTTCCGAACCACCGGGAAGTGATTTTACAGCTGAGAACAGCGTCCTTTTGCTAGCCAATCCAATCGGTCACCCTTACAAAGAGCGCCCAGGAGTTTCGTAGCTTATCTCTGATTGAATAGATATCTGCTACGGCACTCGGCTATCACAATTAAGGGAACAATAGATGAACGATTGTATCAGCTGCTCCAAGTGGAAGCTTTACTCGAGATGTGTAGGCTTTAGATAGATGACTTCAATATCAATCAACGTGCCTTTGACAGAAATCTCTCGATAAAGATCGAGAACGGGTAGCATGCAGCTAGACAAGCGGAGGCTTGATGATGATGATGATGATGATGATGATGATGATGACGATGAAATGGTGCTTGACTTTGAACGGTTGCGTGTGGAGTTGGACGTCATTAGTTGACAGGATACGATGATGATGATGATGATGATACCGAAGTTTCGGACTGATGATTGATGGGTGGGGGGAGGGGTGGAGGATTCACCCCGGAGATTTAAGCACGGGAAGATGTTGATGGTAAGAGGAAGAGCTAAGAGTTTAGGCCTACCAGCTCTAACAGCAGCAATCGAAATCTGCCTCCTACTTCTTCACTATTTACCCGCCTTCTTCTACTTCTTCCTCTTTATCCCTGTTTCGCCCCATCACTCGCCCATCGAGCGTGAAACGGCAGCATTTCAATTTCCCCGGATGGTTTTTCCATTTCCACCGCCTGATTGCTTACCCTTCTTGCTTGTGCGTGCGCCCGTGTGCGCACCTACGCGTGCGTTGATCGAACACTCCCGAGCGGAAAATTCGAACGCTAATGCTGTTAGAACCGCCGCCGCAGTCAGTCAGGATCGGTCGATGCTACCGCTCTCGGACATATTACGAATTTGATCGCTGCGCCAAATATAACTGGGTGGTGCATTACCTACTTTTACCGTCAATGTGGCGTAGGTTAGATTTCATGATCGATCATAATAAGAGTTTAACATTGTCATCATGTATCATGAAATGTATATTTTATTTATGTATCTGTTAGAAAACGTTATAAATCATTGATATAATTTCAGTCAGAATTATATGTAATTCAAAATCAAATCAAATTTATTTTCCAAATTGAAAAATACAAAATAGGTAATGAGCTATCTTCATTATATAATTCCATCGGATAAAATAAAGTAGAAATTTCTTAGACAACTAACTGAAGATAATAGATAAAACCATTCTTAATTTCATATTTAATGTCACAATTTCCATTGAATACCATGTAGGGAGATCATGAGGTGTTTAAGGAAATAATACCTGCAAAGGTGAAACCTGAGCGCAGGTATGAGTCGCTTGTTGAAGCATGTGAAAAGTTCATAGAAAATGTCAAACAAAAAAAACGGTAAATTATGAGAAGAAATTTAAAAATTGAAATTGATTAAAAAGAGAGGATAATAAGTTATTGATTTATAAACGAGAAAAGAAGTTATCAGAAAAAACAAAGAAAACTATATGATTTCCAGAAACTATTCATTCAATTTATTTATAAAATTAATAAACTTGATCAGGCACATGACTGTGTGTGTGTGTGTGTGTCAACTGTCTTCAAAAGATCGGATAATCATCAATAGTCTTCTGTCATCCTGAATAGGTTTGAAACAAAGCTATACATTAAAAAATTAGGCTACTGTGTTTTTAGGACTAAATTCTATAAAGATTTTTTGTATAATTTCATCAAATCAAATACTAGTTTAATAGTATATGAAAAAATCAATTGTTTAGTCTACAATTACACATAGTTTTCATTATTCGAGTTGAATTGTTGGAACCCATAATATTTCATGTATAACTATCAAGATTTTTAGGAAAATACACAGAACAACGAGTTTAGGTGCAGGTTTGTTGAAATAGAGTTTGTTGAAATTCCCATTTAATGTTCCAAGATGATTGATTATTGAATATTGTGATTTTTTTCATATAAGTGATGATAATTTATTCATTTATCTATCGAGACTAATACACCATTAATGCGAAGATACAACGTACTATTAGCTCAAAACTGCATTCTTCACAAAATTTGAACTGAAAAATCCAAATCGCACTTGTGAAGAAACTGAGAACCGCCCTTTATGATACATGTACTACATAAAAATAAACGTATCACATATGCTTTGTTATTCAATTTTCGTTCTTCTCTTGGTTACATGTTGTTGCTATAGAACGAAAATGCAGGTGCATGATAAAGTACATAGGCTGTACTGTGTGGTAGACAACCAGCGAACACATAAGACCAATTGGTCTTATGTGTTCGTTGTAGACAAGACATGCATATTTGAGGGGGACAATGATAATAATATTCTTCAAACTCGAACAGTTCCACCCCAACCAATGGGGTAGGCCGCCGCCTAACGAAGGTAATTGCCACCCCTAGGCAGTATCTACATAGGCAACCAGCCCTGCTTCGCTCAATTAATCTGTTTA